>CM035428.1:40522745-40840245 GCA_020310875.1 Ceratopteris richardii
AAAAACTATATATATATATATATATATATATATATATATATATATATATATATATATATATATATATATATATATATATATATATATATATATATATATATATATATATATATATATATATATATATATGTGTGTGTGTGTGTGTATGTGTGTGTGTATATGTATACTGTTCTTGTTTCTTACCATTTCAAATTTTTGGAAACTCAAAAACTCCGTTTCCAACCGGTCCGAAGTTAATGTTTCCAATTGTGTTGGTAACTATGCACAAAATCCAGATGATACATCGACTTGACAGTTGGACCACAAGCCCTAACCATATGAGGTATTATCAAAGAATATCATTCATTATTCAACATGTGATAAAATCTTCTTGGTGGGAGACTTCAATGCTAGGGCACAATCAAGAGAGTTGGAAGTGTGATAGGCCTATATTCTAGGGTCTTTCCAGCACTTAGAACCTTAGCATATAACACACCTTGACTATTCATCAAATGAAATGAATAACAATAGAATAGAGAGAAGACACTTGTAAAAGTGTTGTAGCCGAATGCTAGTCACACAATCATTAAAATGCTAAATGTCAATACACAATGCGTGTAATGATACAAAACTGAATGTAGGCTGAATGGAAAGGGTTCTATGCACAAATTTAGAGAAATTGTGCCTAAAAGATATTATGTGAAAGAATATGTGCAATACAAAGTGTGAAAACTGTCAAAAAAATAGTTATTACAGCAAACCCTAATCTGAAATTAGGTTTTCTCTGATGTTAAACAGCAGCTTTGGAACCTTCAAGTGTTGAAGAGGTAGGTAGAAAGTTGAAACCTGGTACAACAACAATCTATGAAGAAACCCTAAATTAAGAAGCCAAATATCACAAAGTCAGCAAACACACTCAATAGCGTCAAGGAGATGAAAGGTATGCTGCCAAAAAGTTCCTCAAAATTTGCACTAAAAGTCCCCAAAATCTCCAAGGTAGAAACCCTAATTGCTAGAGCATGAGAACTCTAGACTCGATGACCAAAGTGTGGAATAGCCTCCTCTTTATACAGCCATGAAATCCCATGCAAAAAGGCTCCTAAAATGCTTTAAAAAGCATATTCGTAATTTTGGTGTGACTAACAAAGGAAAATTCAGAAACACGTTTTTTTGTGTTTTTATGAGTTTTTGAGTTTCTTTTCGTTTGATTTTGATAGAAATTATTCATAGCCATTGATTGATGGTGTTTTAATCATTCACTATGAGCCATTGATCTAATTTTAATGAAAAGCAAAAATTAGGGTTTGATTTTTGGTTGACTTTCTTACGTGAAATGGTGCAATCTTATATACCCTTAGAAAGCTCTCAAAGAGTACCATCTTTGACCAAAATTTGACTGAGTTCAAAAATTAGGATTCCTAGAATTTTGGAATTTTATGACATTCTAACATTGTTTTCTCACAATCACCCCTGATAAGGCTCAATAATCTACATAACTTTTGATGTTTATCTCTAGATAATGCTTTGGTAAATATATCTACCACATTCTCACTTGTAGGTACATAAGTTAGCTCAATGTGCTTTTTAGATACTTATTCTCGAATATAATGATAATGTACTTTCAATATGCTTTGTCCTTGCATTTGCAATCGCAATAACACTTTGACTATCTAAAAATATCTAAATAGGAAGATGAACATGAACATCAAGATAACTTAAAATATTTTACAACCAAATAGCTTCAAAGTTTAGCTATAAAGGCATCCCTATACTCTGCTTCACTTGAACATCTATCCACCGTCAGCTATTTCTTAAAAAGACACAAAATAAGGCATTTTTCAACATAAAAACAATAGCCACTTGTACTCTTTCTTGTCCTTGTCACCTACCCCATCAGAATATGCAAAATTTTGAAGAATATCTAAGAATTCATAATTCATAATGACACATTAATAATCATAATTATCATTGCGTAATTCATAATTCCTTTCAAATATCTAAGAATTCTCTTACCTACTTTCCAATGAAATTTTGAAGGTTTGTGCATAAACCTTCATACTTGAAAAACCGCAAACTAAATGCCTAGTCTTGTATTACATATATAGATCAAGCATCCAACTCCTTGACTATATAATATAGCATGAAATGATTGAGAATCTACATATGTTCATAATGACACATTAACATCCTACGATCTCTCATCTCAAACCTTTCTAATAGTTTCTCAATGTAATTTTGTTGTATCATATAGATACACTCAATTCTTGAATTTGTATTCATTGCCAAGATAATAATGTAAAATACCAAGATCATCAATATCAAATGTGTGCTTAAGTTGTGACTTAAACAACTAAAGATCTGAATCCTTAGGACCTGTCATAATCATATCATCAATATAAATGATGATGATGATCAAGACATCTGTGTTTGACTTAACATGGAGGGTAGGAGAAGCTCCACAAACTTCAAAACCAATAGATAAAAGATATAAATGAATCTTTCCATACCAAGCCCTTGGTGCTTGCTTCAAACCAAAAAGAGCTTTTATATGTTTGCAAACAAAATGTTCTTTCCCTGGTTCTTCAAAACCTTTTGGTTGTTGAATATAAACATCTTCATGAAGATCACCATTAAGAAAAGTTTCCTTGATATCTAGCTCGTATGCTTTCCAACCAAAGAATGCAACGAGAGAGAATTATCCCGACTATGGTCATTCTAGAAGTGGCATGTATCTTCCTTAAAAATAACTTCATAACCATATGATAAGAAGGTAGAAATAGAAAGCAATTTCTTCTTCATATTTAGAAGATAAAGAACATTAGAAATTGTGAAATTTCCACTTGCTTTTGACTTTAAAGTAACTTCTCCAAGTTCCAACACCAATGATATCCACATCATAACCATCTACTATGGTCACCCTTCTACCAGAAGAGTTTATGAGGGAAGAAAACACCTTTTTGCAACTATCATATACTCAATCCAAGCATTTTCAAAGATTGCATTTAATGTTGCTTGATCAAAAGCTATTTCTTCAATATTGATACATGCCATGGTGGAAAGCAACGTTTTAGCAACGGCAACGGCAACGGCAACGCATTAGAAATGGGTTAGAAACGAGGGAAACGTTTGGAACTAGGCGTTACAATAAAGTTATTTATTTTTCAAAACTTATATATATAAATTTTTTAGGTATTTCAGATCCTATGATACATAATAAGGTGGGTTATAACTATATATACCTTAAAATACTATATATATATATATCTATCTATATATATATATATATATATATATATATATATATATATATATATATATATATATATATATATATATATATATATATATATATATATATATATATATATATATATATATAGATATATAGATAGATAGATAGATCGATAGATAGATAGATAGATCCATCCATAGATCCATACATACATACATACATACATACAAAGAGAGAGAGAGAGAGAGAGATTATCATGATTCATAACATTACATTTAACATAACCATGTAACATCACGATTCATAACATAACATTTAACAATGTAAAATCATATATGAATGATGGTACATCATACATGATCATTGATCCATCATGATAAAAACATAGAGAATCGCTATGACAAATCATATGATTCATGGCATAAATCATAAGTGGGAAATGATAAATAGTCAAAAGTGCCATCACAATAGTAAATACCATAGTGGAAAGCAACATTGCCTATCATTTCCAAAATATCAATCTATTTCAAGATTATGAGGCCCAAAATCATATATAAATGAATCTCTACTCTTCTAAAGCTTTTTATGTCTTTCTCCTTCTCCACAATTTTCGTATTGCAAGTATTGAAGATTTTGGATAAGGTTATAGATAATTTTTAATCCCTCCTAAGTGAAATATATTTTTTTGGCATTTTTTGGATTAAAAAAAAATGAATGCAAAGCAATGCGTTGCAAATGTAGCAACGTTGCAAAGTTGCATTGGCGATGTTGCAGTGGCGAAGTTGCGGACCATTCCGCAACGCGTTGCGACGCAACAATGATACATTCA
Source organism: Ceratopteris richardii (assembly GCA_020310875.1). Lineage (NCBI taxonomy): Eukaryota > Viridiplantae > Streptophyta > Polypodiopsida > Polypodiales > Pteridaceae > Ceratopteris > Ceratopteris richardii. The sequence continues at coordinate 40,526,786 of CM035428.1, forward strand.
TAAGATTCTTCATTGAAGACTTCGGTTTTGAACCATCTTAAGCATTATTACCTTATGCTCTTTTCTTTTCATTGAAAGTCCTCTTTTTGCATTCTTCTAGAAAATGACCTAGTTTCTTGCAATGAGATGGCATATACCTTTCTTTGGTGTGGATGTAGATGAGGTAGACTTCTCTTTGGGTGTGGAGGAAGTAGTTGAAGTAGATGTGGAAGAAGATTTACAGAAAGACTTTGAAATAGGTCACTTTCCTTTTTACTTTGTTGAGCTTTCTTCTTCTTCTTCTTTGTAGTCTCCTTCTTCTTCTTCCCTTTGGATGATAATACCATGGCTTCATCATTCTATTGCTCTTCATCTTGAAGTAACAAGAATTGCAACTCTTCAAATGTAATTTCTCTATCTCTTGTAGAGAGAGAAAAAGAAGTGCCAAAAGAACGACATATAGATAGAAGTGAATTTATGAAAGTATTCACTATCTCTTCATCAGATATCCTAACTTCAACATTCAGAAGTTTATCACGTAAATCCTTAAGTTTCATCATATGTGATTGAACTCTCTCACCAACTTTCATCCTTTTATTGACTAATTATCTCCTCAAACGAGCCTTTCTTATAAGATTTTTGCTTTAATAAAGATTCTCTAACTCCAACCAAGCCTGATGAGAGGTTGTACATGAGTTGATTTGAGAAGTATTGACTCCCATAGCAATAAATGAGAGTGTTTTTGCATCTCTAGAATCCAATATGAACTTCTCTTCTATAGGAAGGAACTTGATAGTTTCTCTAACTCTTAATGATGAGAGGAACTCCTCTTCTTCTTCAATCTCCCATTGAGAAAAAATTGGGGCAACAAGTTCCTTGGATGAAGAAGCAACATTTGCTATAGCTTCTCTTGGCCTAAGGTACTTGCCATTGACAATATTCCATAAGTCCTTTGAAACTAGCAAGTTCATCATCATAAAGCTCCACATTGGATGATTAGATATTCCATGAAGCTCGTCTTCATGGACCAATCTATCTCTATATTCACTTATCTTGAGCACAAGGGTGTATGTCAGCTATGCTCAGATACCAAATGTGCTAACTACACACTAATCAAGATGCTTAATGTCAATACATAATATGTGTAATGGTACAAAACCGAATGTAGGCCGAATGAAAAGGCTTCTAGGTATAAAATTTAGACCAAGTGTGCCTAAGGGGTATTATGTAAGAGAGTATGTGCAATAGGAAGTTAAAACTGTCAAGGGACTTCTCCGATGCTGAACAACAGTCATGGAACTTTCAAGTGTTGAAGAGGTAGGTAGAAACTTGGTACAGCAGCAACATATGAAGAAACCCTAAATTAAGAAGTCAATACTCTCAAAATCAGCATGCACACTCAAAACCTCCAAATCTGTCAAAAAGTTCCTCCAAATCTGCACTATTAAGTCTCTAAGACCTCCTTTGGGTGGGTTTTCTGGGTTTTTTTTTTTTTTTTTTTTTTTTTTTTTTTTTTTTTGTTGGGGTTGTTGGGGGGGGGGGGGGGGGGGGGGGGGGGTGGGGTGTGTGTGGTGGTTTTGTTGTGCATGCGCGCACACATGTGTATGCACATATATATGGCAGCTACGAAAAAAGTAAAGCGGGGCAATAAGCATTATTAAGGCCATGATTTGTAAAGGTAATGGAGCCAAACAATGCTGGAACTATTTATCAAGGATATCTTGCACCAAAAGTTACTTGTCCCACAGAGCTGTAGGCCTAATCGTACATTGATCTTCCTTTCAGATTCAAGAAAAAAGAGAGACATTTCTCAGTCAGAAAACTAAGAATAGACATTCTTTGGTGACATTAAAGCTTCCACGTGTATTTTCCTCTATTATCTCATAGAATTTCAGACCTTGATATCAGCGCAAAATGCCTTCAACACTCAATAGCTACTGGTGCTAAAGGCTGAAAAAAACAGAAAAATCCATGGACTGATTATTCATGTGTCCAACAGACAACAGCCTCAAATGAATTTGCAAACCACTCCAATAAAACTAAGCCAGAACATTACACATGAAGCAGAAAACATCAATGCACTTAGACTTTGTATGCTATGACATAAAAGTGATGATGCATGTTAACATACAGTTTTTTCAGCATTACTGAACACGAGTAAGTATAAACAAGCACCTCAATGCCAACAATGTCTCGAACTCCATATTGGTTCCAAAGTCCGCAAACAATTTCACGAATGACAGTATTTAGGCCAGGACAAAGGCCTCCACATGTTACGATGCATGCTCGCACTTCTTCAGCCTTGAAATAAACCTGCTTTGTAAAATCAGCTTGGTGAGGATAAAAGAATGAAACATGGGAGACGATAAAGTACTCCAGATTGTGTGCAAAACAACAGTGACCTTGGCACTGGGTCCTGCACGGCGGAAAAACACCCTTTCTCCTGGATTCTGTAATCTTACTACCACCTGGAAACAATCATGACATTCACATAAAATCACATATTCTTTTGGAATCCTGGATTCTGTAATCTTACTACCACCTGGAAACAATCATGACATTCACATAAAATCACATATTCTTTTGGAAAGAATACGAGGGACACAAAGAATCCAAAAATATATAAATAAATAAATCTAATACAGCAAGATACACTGCATGTATAAAACATACAGACTTTGACCTTGTCGACATAACTTGGAAAAATTGAACGGTCAACTTATCAGTTACTAAAGTCAAAAGTTAACTGAGAATATAATCAACTCAATCAGACATTTATATTTATCTGCCCATGGAATCAACTAAGTTACACACAGGCATCTATGCCTGCAGATGAGTGGATAACTTTCTGTACAAGTTCAGCTCAACACTTGACAAGATTTTATGGAAGAAAATTCAGGCCAAAGTTCAGTCAAACGAATTGATCGAAAATCAATAACTGCAACAATGTGACCTCATCACTCAAAAATCATAACGTTTCAACTAAGAATATACTAAATAAAAATTATAATTTTCTATAAAAATCAGCACATTAATCTAATAATATTAAGCTACTACTTTCAAATGTAAAGAGTGTTTGCTTTATTCTTAATCATCATCAACTTTTTAGGCAAAATCTTTGCCAAAAATAGTTGATCATTAGATCTTTGTGAGTGCCTGATATCCTCCATGAGACCTTTCTCTTGGCTGTTCCTCTGCACGAATTTGAAGGACGACGACGACGATGATGTTCCCGCATAAAAGTGCATGCAAATCCTAAATCGAGTGTGTTACTCTTCTTCCCTTCATAGCTTACTCCTCTTCTCTCTCTCCATGCAAGAAGGGCCAGTTGCCCAACCTATTAAGTGGCACCAAACTCAAATACACATCTAATTGGGCTAGGGGACGTTCACACCACCCACCCACACAGTCTAACATTTCTTCCTTTAAGTCCCATTTTCATTCTCAAAAATGGCATTGGAAGGTCCTAGTAAGAGCGCATGTCCGCTAATAGGACAAACATATATGCCAAGATGAATCAAGACAAAAACCCCAAATTCACCCTCAAATGCAAGTGCGACTATAAACTCAGTCAAGCACAAGACTTTATAGCCATCAGCTCCATTATGCACAGTATTGACTAAATATTATGACATCCCCATTAATGTCATCAATGCCCAATAGTGGGTGTAGAACCATTATTGCCTATCACATTCTTTTTACTCACTCTATGTTTGATGTTTTGCATGCACTTCAGTCAAATCAACACACATCATGTATGAAATAAGCTTCTATAAGACGGATATGATATCATATTCAAAACTTTTATGATTTTTCATACATATTTTGTACTTTGAAGCCCATACGCATATGATGATGGTTCATGTGTGTAAAAATTATAATAACAAATAAGAACTTTCACAAAGTTTCACAAGATCTTACATTTCTTGCAACGACATCATTTGGGCCAACAAAAAAGTCCCTGCAAGACAGCAAAGGCAAAGGCATGATAAGTTGCAAAGCACTCTTAACATAAGTCACAATTCAAAGTAGTTACAACTCACAACATACCTCCCTGTTGCATATGCAGGATTGTGATAAAGAGGGCTATCATATGTCTGCAGCAAAAGATATCAAGCGTATGTTTTTTAGGCCAACCAAAGTTCCTGTCCATTATAATTATGGATGCTACAACACTATCCATGATCATGTCACAAAAGAAAGTAGCTATTTCAATAATCAAACCCCTTCCCCCAGCCTCCATCCTCTTCACCGCCCCCCCTTTCAAGCATTTCATGTCCATTGAAGCCCTCAGTCATTTGCAAACATCAAAGCAAAGTTTTCTGTGAATACAGCAACTTAATGTGGGCCACTACCTCATGTAAACAGATCACTGTGAAAAATTCGAATAAGCAAAACAAGCAAGCAAGACGGCCTGTACACATCCAGTCATTCAGCTGAGATCCATCATACATAAATGTTAGTCTAACCAAAATTAGGTTTCTTGAGTGTATCAGATATCTAAGATCTAATTATCCAAAGTAAGGACTAGTCCATTATCACGCCTACACAGACTATACTGAACCATTTGTGTGGCTACACTCGAAAGGTAACAGAACTGCAAGACCCAGCCAATCAGTGAGCCATCTGAATGCACAAATAAAATATCACACTAACATGCACAACTCCACAAGCCACAATAAACAGATAATACCTCTATTTCACATGCAGAACTTAACACTGAAATTCAGCATATACTGACAACTCCCTTTAGCATGTAATCATCAGCACAAACATAGCACAAACAGCTTACTCACGAAACTATAACAACTCAAAACATCCCAAATTATGAAATAAAATACCTTAAGCAACCTGAAACACAACAATCTAATCACCTCAGTTTTATGTGTTTAAAGCAATATCGCTATTAAATCAGTTTTCACCCTCAGCAGCAAGAACACTCAGCATGATGATTGGCAAGGAGAAGTTCTGTAGAACTATAGCACAGTATTGACCGAAACTTAACAGTGGAAGAAACTTGCCATATGAATCATAATTGCCATATGTTTGACCAGGTAATTGGTTCAAGAGAGTTTTTGTGGTCTGATAGCCATGGGACCCGAGTATCTCCATGACTTGCCACAGTTAGAGGAAGATGTCAGGAAGATATTCTCCTACTACTGGATTGCTTCCTAGAGAGGGTAAGGTAGACTCAAACTAGGATGAGGATATGCAGACCGTTTCATCTCATCATTAACTAGTACCTACTACCTAGTACACATTGACCATGATAGCTTGGCATTTCTGCATGAGTGCAGGATGGGAAACCCTTTATATGAGGTGTCCAAAGAGATGTATGTGTTGTCATGCTAGTTGAGATTGGGCATAAGGTTCGAGGTATCCATTTGGGTGCATGTGTTCTACTTGTGGTGGCTAAGGCCGATTTCAGCTAGTGTCGTAATACCTGCATTACCTCTTGATTCATCACTCATCAAATGCCATTTTTAGTGCAGTCTTCACGCTACACAGAGGCCCAAGTTTCTAACTATTCCATATCACAGAACATCTCTATGAAAAATGTTCCAACACCCCTCCCCCCCCCTTTTGCGCATATTGGAGTCCTTATTTTTTGACACGTGGATAATTTTAGGCTTTTTTTCAACAATGATTCATTTACCGAAACACTTAATGATGATTTCTCTCTTCACATAGAACGATGGTACTACCTTAATGTTCCACCTTAGTGTGAATACATGAAAGGCAGCAGCTCTTAATTTTTACCCATTTCCAAGTGGAACAGTCACATTGTTCCTGTTTGTTCCAATGCCCCTATGTGAAACCAACCTAAACACATAGCACCTGCATGTATACTATCTCTTGTACAGAGCCCAAATAGTGGAGAGCTAGCACCACTATGGACTCTATCATGACATAGTTTTCAACCTTGTAGGAGTCATGATGCCATTGTGATCTTCACTAGACCAATCCTGTTATGGAAAGGATCCAAGATGTCAGTTCCATATATAGAAGTCATGGGCTTTGCTAAGCTTCTTGTGGAACCACCGCATGTGCCGAAAAGGGAGTTGTTAGTATTCTGGCAACTTCTTTCACATGTTATGGTTCCACAACTTCTCGTGGAACCATCATGTGCCGAAAAGGGAGTTGTTAGTATTCTAACAACTTATTTCACTTTGTTTCCTCTTGAAAGCCGTTTGTACATACGTTAATTCATTTACAGATCAAAGAATCTATTGTGAACACACTCCAAACAATGGAGGATTTGTTGGTGGTGTGATGATCATGTACCTTTCAATGATTATTGATCATCATTGAAATGGATACCTATGTAGACGCGACTGATATGGAGCCCGATATTTCATAGGGAATGTTGTCCATCATGGCAGCCTTCTATGTCCCTTGGTCCTGATGTTAGCCCCTTGGATGTTTACCTCGGAGCCGTTGCCCACAAGTATATGCATGTGCCCGCGATTAGTATATAGTCACCCAACATATACCTCCCAAGTATGGTCCGATTGGGTGAGTGACATTCCCAACTTAAAGTATGCTTATGATAGAAGCCAACATAGGTCGTATATCCCTTTGATGTTGATACAGAATCATGAACCTATCTTCTTGAATATCATGAGACCGGGAAGCATTGGTTCATAGTTTGTAGCTGATATTCCTACATGGAAGCAATAATTGTTACAGAGGGAGGACACGAGGACAACCCAACACTATGTTGTCTTCCTAGCACTATATTGTTCCCCATATCATTCACACCTACATGTAAACCTTATGGTATTAGTATTACTGTTAGTGTCCATGTGAAAGGCCAAATGGCCGTCGGACACTTTTGTATGTGTTCTGTAATAAAACATATAGTGACCTCATCAACCACATACTCGAAGTTTGACCGTGGGGCATACCCCCCAAGCACTGAAAAGGGCTGGATAGAAATACAGGTTGTGACAACCATAGGAGATGTATGCTAGTTGTTCATAGGTGCTCGATAAGCCTAGTTGGCTTCTTTCGATTAAGTGCTTATATGCAGTGGAGTCACTGATTCACTATGCAGGTTTACATGTCAATACTCATGGTTTTACGAGTTTTTGACACTGGTCATATGCTCATTTTGCAAAGGAGACTAGCAAAAATTTTCCAAATTTTCGCTTTTCAACTATATAATTGTATCGAATTTTTGCCAAAATCTGACACATGATCATCCTTTTTTGAGCCTTGGTGGTGTTTGGACTATTCTAGCTCCATTCATTCTAATCAGTTCTCTGTCATCATGGCATCAAAAATCTCAGCACGATTTGATCGATCTGGATCTAGTGCCAGTGTTCCCGGAAAGAGCTATAACTTATACCGCAAAGACCGTTTTGAGATCCGAAAATGGATGGCACAAACTTTACTCTATGGAAGAATCAAATTAAAGGTGTGCTTATTCAAAGGAGACAATGGAAGTCAGTAAATGGAATCTAAAAGAAGCCTGTTGATATGGATGATGATCACGATTGAGATAAGTTCGATGAATTGGTAGGTCTACCGTTCAATTGCACCTAGTAGATAATATTTACTTTACAATATTGGACAGTGAAAGTGAAGAAGAGCTTTGGAAGAAGTTATGCAGTACATATGAAAAAGAAAAAGCATAAAAAATAGAGTGTCTCTCATGAGAAAGTTATATGATCTTCACACGAAGGACACAGATGGTGTTTCTGCTCGTTTAAATGAGTTTGATGCTATACTCTCTAAGTTTCAGGCTCAAAAAATGGAGATGGATAATGAAATGAAAGCATTCTTGTTGCTACGCACCTTGCCATCATCATGGGATACTTTTTGCACAACTATTAGCAATAGTGCACATGGTGATAAACTAGTCTATGATGACATACATGGAGCACTTTTGAGTGGGGAGATTCGTAGAAAATCTATGGTTTGCACTTAGAGTAGAGGGTCGTGAGGGCCATATTCAACAACGTTGCTTCAGGCGGATGCGACGATGACATCAGAGATATGCACATGATGCAGGTCAGGTAGTGATTTCAGGAGAGTCTATGGCAATTAATTATGCTAGTGATGGTGATTTCACTCTCTCCTATGATTTATCTCAAGATTCCTCTTGTTCATTGGATAGCACACACATGTCTTGGTTGATTGATGCATTAGCCAATTTTCATGGACACAACTTCAACAACAACAATAGAAGTCAAAATAGAAGGGACTTCAACAATTATTCAAAATATCAACCACATGAAGACTCATTGCTTCTAATAAATCTAAGCCACAAAGAAGGTAAAGAAGATGGTCATTTGTTCTACATAGATTCACGATGTTCAAATCATGTTGTAGGCAACAATGCTCTTCTATTTGACTTGTAAAGTCCAAAGCATAGACATGAAGTACAAATAGGGGATGATACTGCACAATGTGGAGAAGATTGGTAATGTCAAAGCTTGCAATGGCAAGATAAACATTCTGAGTAAGGTTCTCTATGTACCCACTATCACTAAAAACCTAATAAGTGTAAGCCAAATAGTTGAAAAAGGCTTGCAAGTTGGGTTCACCCAACATGGAGTTTTTGTGGAAGATCTATGTCAAGGCTTCAAGAAGATAGCCAGAGGTGAGAAGCATGGTAGGCTCTTTACTTTTGAAGTAGGAGAAACCAAGAACATAGCTCTATTCAACTTTGGATCTCAAACCCTAAGTGAGTTTGAAGTGTGGTATAAAAGACTTGCTCATGTGAATGAAAGAACCTTGAAGGATATATGCAAGGATCAAAGTGTTCTAGGGTTGCCAAATATATCAAAGCAACACATGATCAACAGATGTGATGCATGTCAAATTGGGAAGGCACAAAGACAACCATTCAACCACAAAGGCTACATCCACAATAACTTATTGGACTTAGTACATATAGATGTATGGGGACAAAGTCAAGAACCTTCATTGGCAAGATCAAGATATTATGTCTCATTTATTGATGACCATAGTAGATGGACTATTTTGTACTTTATCAAAAGTAAGAATGAAGTGTTTGATTGCATCAAAAAGTATCTAGCACATATGGAGAATCGTACAGGTAGATCACTCAAGAAGCTAAGATCTGATGGAGGGGGAGAATACTTCTCCAAAGAGTTTGATGAGTTCTTACAGGATAAAGATATCAAAAGGGAAGTGACTACTAGTTACTCTCCTCAATTGAATGGAATTGATGTACCTTCACAAATGAGAGGTAAGCTAGATGAAAGGGCAACAAAGGCAATATTTATTGGGTATGACTCCACTCAGATGGGTTACAAGTTCTATAATCCTTCAACCAAGCAATTCACTACAAGTAGGGATGTTGTGTTTGAAGAACACAAGTCCTTGTATGGTGAAGACAAACAAAAGGTAACTCTACCATATGACCTTGATTTTGATTCTCATCAATTAGGAAGCAAGCACGATACACAAGTCAAGGATCCAAGAAGTGATATAGATGATGACCAAGATGAAAGGGAAAACGATTACAAACTATGGAAGTCAAAAGGCAAAGCAAGGATGCAAGAGTGTGGAGAATGCTCCAAGCAAGCTCCTAGAAGATCAACAAGGGAGAAGAGACAACCAGAAAGGTATGGATATGATTCCATACTTGTTACAAAGCATTCAATCTATTTGGCAATGGACTCAATTTCATACGAATCCTCAACTTATGAAGAGGCAAAGGGAAACCCTAATTAGGAAAATGCCATGAAAGAAGAAATAGATGCATTGAAGGAGATGGACACTTGGGATTTGGTTCCAACGTCACCCAATCAAAAGGCAATCAATCGCACATGGGTATATAAACTCAAAAGAAATTCAGATGGATCAATTTGCAGGTACAAGGTGAGATTAGTTTCCAAAGGATGCTCATAAACTCATGGTATAGACTATGAGGAAACATTCTCACCAAGTGCAAAGATGACTACAATCAAAACGTTGATAAGTGTAGCTGCTGCAAGAAATTGAAGACTCCTCTAACTTGATGTAAAAAATGCATTTCTAAATGGTTGGATAAGTGAAGAGGTATACATGTCACAACCTCCGGGTTTTGAAAACCCTAATCATGCATCTTATGTTTGCATACTTGAGAAAGCATTGTTAAGGATTTAAACAAGCTCTTAGAGCTTGGAATTACAGGCTAGTTACATACCTTCAAGATCAAGGGTTCACACCTGGAAACTTAGATCTTTCTCTATTCATCATAAGGGGTCACAATGAGGTTATCTATCTGTGTGAATATATAGATTACATAATTGTGACAGAGGAAGATCCGAATAGCATTCAAAGGATCATGAGACACATGCAAGAGGAGTTCAAAATCAATGATTTAGGTGAGCTCACATTCTTCCTAGGTATGCAGGTCATATACACATATGGAGGAATGTATTTGACTCAGAGGAAATACATTCACGATCTACATCTTAAGTTCAAAATGGAGAACACTAAACCTGAAGATACACCTTTGGATATGAATCATAAACTTAGTATTTATGAAGGTTAGAAAATTGAAGACATTAAAGAGTATCAAAGCTTGGTAGATAGCTTGATATATGCTACTCATACAAGGGCAAACATCTCATATAGTGTAGGAGTGCTAGGCTAATACATGCACTCACCAAGAAGAACACACATGGATGCAGTTCAGAAAGTGCTTAAGTACCTCAAAGGTACAATCAATGGAGGTATATTCTATCCTTACTCTTCATATTTAGATATCAAAATCTATTCGAATGCAGATTGGACAAGAGCTAAAGATGATAGATTTTACCTCTAGTTACTTAGCATTTGCAGGTTCAAAGCTAGAGTCATGGAGTCCCGAGAAGCAACCAACAGTTGCTTTATCCTCGACTGAAGCAGAGTATAGAGGTTTGACCATAGAAACTCAAGAGGCAATATGGTTAAAAGCATTGTATACATATTTGGGACTTGTGAGTTCCAAACCTCACATATTTGGAGATAATCTAAGTTCCATGCATCTAGGAGCAAACTCAGACGGCAATCCGAGACGACTCTCATGCTCGTACGATTTTTTTGCGAAAAAACTTCAAATTTTTTGGGCATCTCTCTCTCAAGAGTTTTTAGAGCAAGCTTTAGGGATCTCTAGAACCTTCTTGAAGGCCATAAGCAAATATATAAAGAGGCCATTGCTTCCTCAAAACACACAAACTTACCTTAACTCCTTGGATCTCACGTGTATGAAGGCTTGATCTACCTTCAATGTTCCATCTGTAACAACCTCTCCACGTTCTTAGCCCTCTCTTCACCCTTTTCTTGTTTTTTCCATAGGCATTACATTTATGTTTTAGTCTCTAGATTTTTTGGTTTTACTTTCTTGAATCCATACCAGTTTTTTTTATTGCTCAAGATTCGGTGGTATGATCTAACATCATTTTGTTCTCAATACTCATGATAATATGACATCATATATGTGAGATGAGCATTGACTCTTGAGTCTTAGCTTTTTAATTATGGATATAAAATATTTTAGATGATGATGATGATGTAGGATCTCTTTTTTTTTTTAATGATGAAATATATATATAACAACCTTGAATGTTCAAACTTCAAGGTGCTTCATACATGTTTCTTCTTGAAACACATTTTTTTTCTATAGCTTCTTGTTATTGGTCATTTTCATATGGTAACAAATTCATTGTGCATTACTTCCATTGGTTTTTTTGGAAAAAAATCAGCATTCTTCTAGTGTTCGTCCTCGTCCCCCGGTAACTTTGGGTTCATTACCACTTCATCAAGGAGAAGCTCATGGCAAAGGAGATTGACATTTCTTTTGTTCCAACTGAAAAGCAAGTAGCAAATATGATGATGAAGGGAATAAAGCTTTGCAGATTTAAGTCAATGGCATGTATTCAACCTAATAGAGAATGAAGGCTCAAGCATACTTTAGCTTGAGGGGGGGTCGTTGGAACATCAAACTTACATTATGCTCAAGGTGGATTTGATCTACATCAAAAAACTATCGTTTGGATTACGACAAAACATATTCATTGAAGAGTTCTTTTATTTATGCTCATTTAATGTATTTCTTCTAAAGTTTTTTATGAGTAATTTATCAATGTAAAAGCCTAGAGTTTTACACATGTAAAAGGAGAAAAAGAGAGCTCAAGTTCCACAAATTTGAGGTTGTTGAGCTTGACAATCAATGAATCAATCAATCACCTAAAAGTAGATCAAAGTAGATCTTCACTTTTCCTAGATTGTAGGAAAGTGAATTGATTCTCTTTAACAACTAATCATGCCTTCATTTGAATTCAAAATCCGCTTGTAAATGTCGTGGAATACTTCAAGAGTCTATATAAATACTTAAGATCACTTCTACATTACATAGAAGCAATATACATACACTTTTGGCCATCATTGTCTTGCTCCTTCATTTCTCTGCATCATCTTCTTCTACAACAATGAACTTGCAAAGGTTACTTCTCTCTCTACTTCTCTCTCTACAGAGCTCCAAATTGGATGAATGAGCATTCATTAAAAAGCTATTAGTGTCTAGTTTATGTGTACAAATTTTCAAAGCATTTAGTTCAGTAGATTTGGAGAAATCTCAGTTTCTGTTTCGGGATCTATATCTGGGCAGCCCTAAAAAATAGGAGGTACCACTCATGAGTGTCAAGTTCATTCCAGAAGCATATTTTGCTTATTACTTGTACTCTTGTGCATTTTATACACTCAACCCTGTGTGTATCATACCTCCAAAAGGATTTTTTTTATTGTAATCATTCTAGTTGCTATGAGCATTTGAAGTTGATTGTTTCATCCAAAGATAGCAAGTTTTTTGAGCTAGTCAATGTGCAAACCTATTTGTTTCGTATCAACTCTTTCTCCTTGATGCTCCAAAGTACATAGTGGATTTTATTGCACTAATCACATACCTATAAGGTCTATTTGTGTCTCCATAAGCTCAAGCGCTCATCCTCTGCTCGTTGCCTGGATCGAACTACGTCACTTCGAAACTCATCTTTCTACCTCCTACAAGCTTCTCCAAGTTCTTTCATGGAAGACATTACCGGACATGTCCTACTAGAGCTCGATCTAGTTTGGGACCAAAGGGAGATAAAGTCCCAAAGGACTTCTCATCTAGAGGACTTCTTATCTTGAGTATCTGATCAAGTGGGAAAAGTTGCCTCAAGTCCTTCTAGGTTACTGAAGGATTGGATTTTGTCTTTTTGCCAAGAAAATTGCTAAGGATAAAAGTTAGAAGTAAGGGAGGAAGTGTTATGTCCCCAGACCCAAAGGACATTTAGATGGGCACCCATGGGCTCATTTGTGAGAGGTTCATATGAGGCACATGGACTCTTGGCCCTTGGCAGAGCCTTGTTAATATTCTTGGCGGGGGGACTCGTGGCATGTGACACTAATCCCTTGGAGATGCCTACCCACTTGGTTGGATGACTAGGAGGTGAGTCTCATGTCCTCCCTTTTATTGTTTATGAATATGGCTTGTTTTTTCACTTATCTGGCAAGAAGGATCCTTGAGGAAGGACCACCAAAGTGTGAACTTGACCACATCCTCAAAGTGAGTCTATAAATAGGACCCATGGGCTCATTTGTGAGAGATTCTTGTTGGAGTTAGACGTCTGCAGAAGCATGCGAACAGCACAAGGAAGAAGAAGAAGCTTGGAGCACAACACACAATACTGAATGTATTACTAGAGAATGTACAAAGATAAGTAGCCCATTAGGGCAATAGGCGTATATACAAGCCGGGGGAAAAAACCCTCCTAAAGAGGGAAAAAAGTGCCCCGGCGGTCCTAGTGTGTTCACACACATCACTACCTAAATATATCAACAAATCCCCCTTGGGAGTGATGCGGCGAACAAGGAGCTGACACTCGTGTATAAGGAAGTGCCAAGCTATGTGGAATCAATCCACAAAAGGAAGTAAGCCCAAAGCTTTGCGGAAAGCTTCAAACTTCTCCCTAGGCAGAGCCTTCGTGAAAAGGTTTGCAATGTTCTCATGCTAGGGCACATATGCCAAGCTGATCTCCCAAGCAGAGAACCTCTCCCTGCCATAATGATAATGCACCTCAATGTGCTTAGTGCGATCATGAAGCAAAAACCACTAGTGGACACATGAGTGTCATAACAACAAGCCAAATCAAAGTCAAAAAAAGCATGCAAATCTGGCGGTAGTGATCCCCTCTTGGGATAAAACAAACCAAGTAGCCGGGTACCACTCAAGTAGCGAAAGATGCGCTTAACCTCCTACCAATGCTTGACTCCTTGGCAATGCATAAACCTGCTAATATGTGAGTCAGCAAACTAAATATCTGGCCGAGTAATGCATAAGTAAATCAAGCATCCAACAGCCTGCTGATAGAGAACAGCATCAAATGCATCTCAAGCATCATGAAGACTCAATCATAAACCTGTTTCCATAGGAGTGGAAATAGGTTTACAATCTTCAAGGCCAAAACGTTGCAACAATGTGTCAATATATTTCGTTTGACACAAAGCCATTCCACCGTCAACGTGCATAAACTGAATGCCCAAATAGTGATGCAAATGCCCCACATCAGACATCTCAAATGAGGCATGCAAATCAACCTTAAAATCAGCAATATGCCTCTCATGAGGACTAGTGAGCATCATGTCATCAACATAAACCACAATGATCAGAAGTACATCATTAGCATGCTTAACATATAAGAAGCTTTCAGTTGGACTGTTCTCAAAACCATGCACAGTCAGATAGGCATGTATCTTTTCATACCACGCACGTGGTGCTTGCTTTAAACCATATAATGCCTTCTTTAACCTGCACACCACCCACGTGGTGTGCTTGCTTTAAACCATATAATGCCTTCTTTAACCTGCAAATCAACCTTAAAATCAGCAATATGCCTCTCATGAGGACTAGTGAGCATCATGTCATCAACATAAACCACAATGATCAGAAGTACATCATTAGCACGCTTAACATATAAGAAGCTTTCAGTTGGACTGTTCTCAAAACCATGCACAGTCAGATAGGCATGTATCTTTTCATACCACGCACGTGGTGCTTGCTTTAAACCATATAATGCCTTCTTTAACCTGCACACCTGGTTCTCATGCCCTTTTTGCACAAAGCCACGAGGCTGAAAAACATACACTTCTTCATGCAAGTCACCATTCAAAAATGTTGTTTTGATATCCAACTGATATACATTCCAACCATGATGAGCTGCAAGTGCACAGATAGTAGGTGCAAAGCTCTCATCAAAATCAATGCCTCTTTCCTGCGCATAACCTTTGCAACAAGCCTAGCCTTATACCTGTCAACGCTTCAGCTTGTATACCCACTTTGTGCCAATGGTCTTCTTGCTAGGAGACAAGTCACATAAAGACCAAGTACCATTCTTCTTTATAGCATCATATTCAGACTGCATTACAGCCATCCAATGTTCAAAATTTTGTGCTTCATCAAACGAAACAGGTTCAGTCTCATCACAGAGACTAGAGGCAACCATAGCATAGCAATCTGATGCAAAAGAGGCACTATGAGAGCCTGATCGAGTACGATATGGCAGAGGTGCATCTAATTTGTTGTCACGCAAAGTCTGCACCAGCCATTTTGGCATAGTTTTTGCCTGCTCAATATAAGCTCTCTCATCAACAAGTGTGTCATGTAAATCTACATCAGAAATGGAATGATCTGCATCATCACATGAAACCTGCAAAGGCTGAGAAGCTGCCTCATTAGGACGAGCACTATACTGTCCACCTGTAAAAAGAGGAAGCAAAGTATCATACATGTCTTTGGAGCTAACAGATGTCTCCTTAGTACATAAAAGCAATGGCTGAATAGCATCTTCCACAAAAACAACATCACGGCTAACCAGAATGCGTTTAATATGTGGATGATATAGACGATAGCCTTTACTTTCATATCTATATCCAACAAAAATACATTTTACTGCTTTATCATCCAACTTTCTGTGATGTTGTTCAGGCACTAATGCATATGCCATACAACCAAAAACAGGCATATGAGCTACAGATGGCTTGCGATCATGCCAAGCCTCATATGGAGTGATAGACTGCAGTGCTTTAATGGGACACCTGTTAAGTACATACGTACATATGTTGCACACATACCAGCCTCAAGCAAGAAACTATGTGGTAAGGCCTGACTCTTGACCATACACCTCGCCATCTCCATGAGTGACGCGTTTTTTCGTTCAGCAACTCCATTCTGTTGAGGTGTATACGACACTGTACACTAGCGTTTTATCCCACGTTCAACCAGAAATGCATTAAAATCAGAAGACATATATTCCCCCCCTCGATCAAAACGAGGGGTGCCCATTTTACATGCTGACATATTTTCAGCCAAAACCAGAAACTGTTTGAAGCACATAAACACTTCGGACTTTGCTTTGAGTGGATATACCCATGCATGCCTGGAAAAATCATCAATGAAAGTCACGAAGTAAAGATAATTTCCAAAAGAGGGTGTCTGCATAGGACCAAAGACATCGTTATGAAGAAGCTTCAATTTCTGAGTAGCCCGAACTGAACCATCTTTTGGAAATGAGGATGGCTACATTTTGCCCGAAATTCAGCCTTCACATACATGTTTACCGGGTGCCTCAAGTTTGGGCAAAGAGGACACCATTTCAGATTTCTGCAGGCGTAGCAAACTAGCAAAGTCAAGATGACCAAAGCGTGCATGGCAAAGCTTTGCATCTGACATAGCCTGAGAATCATGTACTGCACATGCCAAATCATTCACCGATTTTTCATAGTCTACGAGCTTATACAGCCCACGATATAAAATGCAAGAAGCAATAATAACATCGCCATTTGACAGACCATGAACTTTACATCTGTCATCAACAAATTTCATAACCAACACAATCTTGGCTAATGCAGAAACTGATAATAGATTCTTCTTGATCCCTGGCACAAATAACGCATCTGACAAAGTGAAAGAACTACCATCAGCAGTAGTCAGAATGATCTTGCCAACTCCCATGACAGGATAAGAGGAGTTGTTGGCGCATGTGACAGTATTCCCTGTAGGGGAAGGTTCGAGTGAGAGAAGAAACTGCGCTGCGAGGTAATATGTTCCGTCGCCCCACTATTAAAGTACCGAACATCCGAGTCTTCTGCAGACATGCACTTCTCATGAGAAGATGGGTCAAAACTGCAAACAGTAATAAACGCCCATTCTTCATCATGCACAAGGTTAGGAGACTCTGTTTTTGGAGTAGAGGCCTCTGCAACAACCATTCAAGCCTCTTTTTCTTTGCCTCTTTTGCAACCAGTTTAGGACAGTTCTTTATGATACGATCATTTCCTTTACAGTACTTGCAAAACAATTTCTTCTTTTCTGATTTCTCCTCATCTTTGTCTTCCTTCTTCGAACGTGCAGAATTAGCAGATTTCTGCTTACTAGTTCAAGAGCTCCATTTTCCTTTGTCCTTCTAACTAGCAAGGAAAGCTTGATCTGCCACACGCATAATGGACCTGTTCTGCCTCGATTAATCTTCTTGCAACAAAATAGAGACTAACTCCTCAAATGACAAGGCATTTGGATTGCCTTTCATCTTCAACCGAAGAGTAGAAGCAAAACTCTGATATGAATCAAGAAGACCATTCGAAACGGTCTCCACAAGTGAGCTATCTCGTATAACTTCATCAGAAGAAATCAATTGTTCCTTCAAGTCTTTGATCTTTGTTAGAAAATTGTCCATATAATCACCTTCATTCATGTGCTCACTCTCCAACTGTTTTCGGAGGTAAGCAATACGAGCCTCATTCCTAGCTTCATACAATGTGGTAAGTGTATCCCAAGCATCCTTAGCTGCTCCGCAAGAGCGAATGTGAGGAATAATGGCACGTTTGACAGACAAAGCTATCAATGCATGTGTCTGAGCATCTCTTCCATCCCAACGAATTTGCTCTGCAGTAGGTAGAGTAGAAACAGCAGAACGAACGAGAATGTGCAGAATATCATCATCTTCGACACATCTCTATTAGATCAAGCACATGTATTTGCAGCACCTGTATTTGCAGTACATGTATTTGCAGGTGTAACATGACGTCTTTCAACACCCTGCACAATATTCCACAATACTTTTGCAACCAATACATGTCGCATCATATAAGCCCATAACAGGTAGTTGGTACCATCCAACTTATCCTCAACGGCAAACATACGGAATACATCACCGCTTTCAGCAATGGCCGGTGACTAAAATACCTTGATACAGAAAATTGACTGAATCTCAAAAAGTTGAACAGAACTTCCCATACGAATTTAGCTAAACCTGTTGCAGAGTTCGAGACGCTTATACTGGCGAACCGAAATTGGTATATACCTTTGGCACAAAAAGAGGAAATGGCCTGCACAAGAGTTGCGATAGTGCGTTCGGAGGCCGAAACGAGCTTAGATCGCGATTTCGGCACGACACAGCAAAGCTCATTTCATCTCTAAAACACCCTGAGTATGCTCACCAAAATTCGTGCGATTACGAGACTGCAACCGAAGGAGTGTCGACGACGCCCTAGATGAAGCGGCGACCTGCTCTGAAACCAATTATTGGAGTTAGACGTCTCCGGAAGCACGCGAACAACACAAGGAAGAAGAAGAAGCTTGGAGCACAACACACAATACTGAATGTATTATTAGAGAATGCACAAAGATAAATAGCCCATTAGGGTAATAGGCGTATATACAAGCCAGGGAAAAAAACCTCCTAAAGAGGGAAAAAAGTGTCCCAACGGTCCTAGTGTGTTCACACACATCACTACCTAAATATATCAACAATTCCTCATATGGAGCATTTGGAACTTCCCCTTGGACTATAGTGCAATAATTTGCACGATTCAAAAAATAAAAATTGTTTTAAAATATACCAAATGGTCTTTACCATTTTTCACGTTTTTTTTGTTCGATTTTAAGGCCCCGCAATCAATAAAAAGACAAAGTGGGGGGGGGGGGGGGGGGGGGGAGAGAGAGAAAGAAAGAGAGAGAGAGAGAGAGAGAGAACAAAGAGACAAGAATATACACTAGATATGGCAAAAGAGCTAGACTGCTCCACAAAAAATAATGCTTAACTAACAAGAGATAAGCTTACAAGGATGCTCCAAGTACTCAAGGGTGAACATGCACAAGGAGCTAATGTACACGTATTCAATTATGATCCTAGCCTAGTGTTTACATAAATAAGCTCATTCCTCAAAAAGCACCACGAAAACTCAATCTAAAAAGCCTAGAAAGCAAGCTCCTGAAAAATTGCCCCAAGAAACGCAAGATAGCCCTTGGATCAAAGTCATAGGATGATGCCGTGTGTCATATGGAATTTGACTTAATTGACCAATTTTAACTTTATTGACTTTTTTACCTGAATTAGGATTTGACTTTTTGCTCCAATATGCTACCACATGCCCAAGTTTTATATGTGGTTGGATCGCTCTTGAAGAATACTTTCTAAATATGCAATAAAAAAATTCTACATGTTTCTACCATCTTTAACGAGTCTTTGACCACCTGTTGACTTTTCAAAATCTAAATTTTTTTTTTAATTTTATGCACCTCCTTGTGGAAGGTTGTTATTGTCCAACATCTTTTTCCAAGTTTAATGCACTTCCTTTTTGAACCCTATTATATGAAGCACCTCTTTTCACGAATTCAGCCCCCCTTCACCTTCATATTTGAGTGTCTATATGTTTCTCTATTATTTGGTATTTACATGTTTTTTGTACCACCACTGATCATTGGCATTGTTATATAGTAATGACTCGAGTCATTGGTATTGATTATGTCCATAGTTGCGTTGTCCACTTTCATGTATGTTCACTGTTGACATTGATTCATTTGACTTACATCTTGGAGTTATTGTGTATAATCAATAATCATTAATGTAATTGAAACTTGAAAGGAATGTGGTTTAAATTTGGTTTTTAAGTTTTAATTTTAGAATATTTAATTGATCTTAGGATGTCTATGAACGTCAAGACTCAAAATGAATGTATGTAATGCCAAGACTAAGAACAAGGAGTAGTTTTCTATGTGTTATTTGTGACACATATATAAAAAAGGTCCTAAATATGCATCGATACAAAGTTATGTTTGCAAAAATAAAAACCTCTCAAAGTGAATGAAAAATCTTTTTCTTTTTAGTATTTACATCTACAATTTAAATTATTTAAATCCCGATTTCAATCCCAAGTTAAAACTTCAATTTAAATCTCTCAATGTACTATGACTTAGACTATTGGCCATTGGCAAAGCCTTGTCACCTCTATGGGACACCTATTCCTTGGAGGTGGTTGTCACTTGGCTAAGGCTCCCAAACTCGAGGGTGAGCTCGTAAGGGTTCTATGGCTGGGAAGTGAGTCTCATGTCCTCCCTTTTGCTATTTGTGAATATGGCTTGCGTCTTGACTTGTCGATTAGGAGGATCCTAGAGGATCTAACAGGCAAAAAGAACATTTATCCTGAAAAATGAGACTAAAAAGTCTCCATTCTCTAGGAAGGGAACCCAAGCTATGGGCTTGCAATTGAGAATATTGAGTAACCCTTCAAAAACAATCTCTACCTTACGTTCTCAAAGTGATCCATGGCCATCCCTATGTCATGACCACATAAAATGTTTGATCAACTCTTCCTCTTCATCACTATCTTGAAGTGCACCTAAAGTGATAATTCATGACATAATGCTCTTACTACAACCACTGAATTGTTTTCCTCGTATTCAAATAGAGATGAGAGGTATCCTCTTATAATTAGAAGAAAATATTGTCCAAAAATCATCTTTTTCACCTTCCTCACATATTTCTCGAGTTCTTATTCGTTTAGCCCAAGACAAGCTCTTTAGAATACAAGCCTCATGCATATTTGTATTCAATAACAAAAATATTGGTTTTCATAAATAAGGCATATACCTTTCATGAAATATTTCTACCTTTGATCATTGTGTGACTTTTGGGTTCATTTAGGAACTTAAATTTACTCTTTTTGAAATCTCTATTCATTGCATAACTAAAACTAGATGCTATCAGATTTCATATTCTCTGTACTGTCATTTCCAAGCCAGATTCCATATTTACTTCAATTGTACAAATCAAAACTGCTTCTTTCATTGATCTACTTTTTTGGAAATTCTAGCTTTAGTTCTTTTCCAACCTCCAGTATTAACCACGGTAAGTTTTCTCCCAGCAATTTTACAATTCCCTTTGAATGTGTTTTAGTCATCGCTTACATAGGAGAGAGGCTACGTAATGCATAATAAAGCAAAAAAGAGTTCTACGTCCCAAACTACGCGTGTACCATTTCTGACACACATGCAAATACTCACGAGACTATTGCAATGTGAACGCATGGCCAGGAAGGAAACACACAAAAGCATATGGCTCTAGTATCTACCTGTAGCAATATTTGGAATGAGCATAGCTACTAGAAAAGATCATATAATGAGCTTTTCAAGTTCAAAGAGCTACTAGAGTAGCAGGATGCAAAGGATCCGAAAACGCATTCAACTGGCAGAATTGTTAACCTATTAGAAGGATCGAAGCTTGCAATCTACAATTAGAGAGGACCGAATCACTTAGCAGTCCATTCAGTAAGGCACAAGATTGCAGTCTTCAAAAGTAGAAGCGACGAATTAAGGATCGCCCTTCTGAGACATCGGAGGCACAAACATGAGTGTCTATATAATGTGCCGATAACTCACTTCACACGGGAAAACCACCTTGAAACCTAAGATCTGGGTGGGCTTGGACGCAAACACGCTTATTTTCACCAAATCACAATCAAAAGATGAAATGATGAATATGTTTTAAAATTCGTCATTCATGTTCACATTTAAGTTTCGTGAAACGTGATCGATCCGAATAAAAATTTGAAAACGAAGCAAAATATTGGGAAGCCCAAAACATCGCTTACTGGTAGATCTGGTAGCCAATCTGTTAAATGAGGTATATCTTCGAGCACAGAAGTGCCACGCCTATCGAACTTAATGCCTGAACATGACTGATCGTCCAATGCAACCGTGGTCCTCCATTCGGCCTTCTTTCTGGTGTCTAGATACGTCTTGGAAGTCGGACGGTTTAAGTGTAAAGGTCTAATGAATTGATTCTGAAGAAGTCTCCGACGAGACGAAGGCCATGTGAGGCCATTAGAGGATTTTATTTCAGACGTACAAGGCACGGATAACTCTGAAGAAGTCGCAAATGCAGCGTCCAATCTCAGCATGGCCATTGCCGACATTCAGATTTCATGAAATGAAGATCGATTTACAGCAAGTCCTGCAAGAGCGCGAAATTTGTATGCTTGCAGGCGTTGAGAAGCCAACTTCCAAAGTGCGAGAATATCTACACAAAATAATGAAGCTTGCAAGATCGTGGCTGCGTCTGAGCTAGTAAACCTCGCGACGCCAGGACATAATGTTGACTGTCGGCGGCTTCAGGGCTTAAATAATAATGGAGATACTCATATCTCATCCAAAAAAAATCCATGTGCTAGATCAGATCCAACTTCCTTTTGAAAAAATCCATGTGCTTAAAAGGAAATGCCCATAGTTTTTGACTCGGCCTACTTTCTATCTATGTTTTTTTTTTTATGGAAGTTCAGCTCCGAGCTTTTAAGTGCAATTGCACAAGTGAATAGGCATAATACCATGGAATCTTTTGTATCTACAAAGCACGGGATAGACAAAGAAAGAACTCGATTACAACTGATTTATCATGTCAAAGCCATTATATGTCCAGCCAAGGGGTTGAACTTTGGATCTTCGCCTCAAGAGGCTAGAGCCAAACCAATTCCCCTATGGGATGTGGACTCTATCTATTGTTTGAAGTTGTTGAGAAATTAAGTGAAGAAAAAAGTACACGTTTTCATCTTGGAACTTGGTAGTGGTGGAGAGCTTAGCTTCTAAGCAATGTCAGCTATGGTTCGGCACCCTTAGAGGCAAAGTGAATTTCTGAAGTATAATAAGAAGAGAAAATTATGCATATTGCTAGGGGCCTCGTAAAGAAGACTAAAATGGAGATCGGAAGAAGTTGAGGGTTGTTGTGGGAAGAAAAGTGTACGAAGGTGGAGAATTTATGTACTTCATTGGAAAACATTTGCATTGGAACCATGGGTTATCCAAAAGAGAGTATCCAAAACATATCAACTATTAGTCATGGTCCTTTTTTTGTTCCCTTTATGTCCTTCAAGAAGTAATAATATGGGGTTTGATATATTTATGGTGACATCCAATGCCCAACACCTCTTCTGACTATGCTAATTACTCTCTTCAATTTGAACTTTGGCCATGTTAGTTTTCCATTAAAAATTTGCTCTCACCGTTAGATTAACGTCTCCAACGTATTTTACTATGATTGATCCTCCCACTTTAGTTTACCATGATTGATGGTGGCACTTTAGGAACCGTGAAGAATATTTCAAACTTTGGGAAAGCATATTCGCGATGTTTAGTTGGTGTAGTGGATCTATGAGTCATCAAAATGCGCTTATGATTACAAGTCATGCGGCCCTAATTTATGTGGAAAGGAAAACGCTTATTTTCTTGCATAAAATTTTACTTATCGAATCTCAAATTTTAGAATGCTTCGGGAGTTTGGGAGTAGTGATCTACACACATCACATCACTATTGAGCTTCGGGAGCTTGTAATCTACACACTCACAACTTCATATCTATGAAAGAGCTCCAAGTGAGTGGAAGTCTTGTTTTATTTATAAATTTTTCAATCTGATCAATTGTTTATTTGTTTTATTTTTAAAAACTCATAGAAAATAAAATAAATAAACAAATGCATATACATATGCGATATGCGCACACGTACACATGCATGCACACATACATACATACATGCACACACACATACAATTACATACATGCATGCACATACATATACAGACACATACATATATGCATACATACACACATACGCTCACACATGCATACACATACACACACATACATACATACATCCACTCACACACATATGTACACATACACATACACACACGCATATATGCACACACACGCATGCACATACATATGCACACATACATACATACACAAATACATACACACACGTACATACATACACATACATATACACACATACACTCACACATACACACGTAAACACACACACATACACTCACACACATACACACATAAACACACACACATACACATATATATACAGATGTACACACACATAGTACACACACATACATATGTTTTTTTTTGTAGAAAAATCGCAAGTAGCAATGTCAATGAAGATCAAATTGTCAATCGAAAAGACATGAGAGTGACATGAAGATCGGGAGCAAGTGATGCATGCAAATGCGCAGGTGACAAGCAATGAAGCGCACACACATGCACGCATGAGGAAGAAGCAATAGAGTGGAACAATGGATTCTTTTCATTCAAAACCATAGAAGCTACAATAATTATTTACTTCCCTTTACTAGCTAACCTCCCAAAATGAACCTATATGCTCTATTTATGGTTTTTAGACGGGCTTGGACCAATTCACATTTAGTATTTGATATAATTAAAAATTAACTCGTAAGGCTAATTTTGAGGCTCAAATGAACCCCAAAAATCATGAAAATTGTATCCTCATTCTACCTAAGCTCTACAAGCTTGAGGACTCCTTGGTATTGACAAAATAGAGCCAGAATCTACAGTTTTTTTTTTTTACAAAATGGTAGTGATAAAAATCAAAGTAATAATGTTTATTTTAATAGAATTGAGGACCATCTTTCCCATGCTACCTCTTCTTCTATGTCAACCAGTGTCTCAGGTTGCACTTGCACCTTGATCATGCACAAGACTCTCCTTCCTCTCACATTGTCATCCATGATAGGCTCCTTCTCTTGAATATGATCAATGTACACCTACAAGCGTTTAAGGGCAATCGTGTGCTTTGTAATTCTAATGCCTTTGGCAAAATCTTCTTTGAGCTTATGCCATTTGAGAGCTTCCATACTTTCTATGTGAGGGAGTGGACAATGCTAGGAGTATTGTATGGTTTCACAAGCAATAAATGCAGCAAGTTTGATGAAGACTTCAGAGTGATATTCCCAAAACCTTGTAGTGAAGGCATCTTGAAATGTTTGTTTGTAGCAAGTAAGGAGATAATTTATATGGAAATGTGAAGCATAGAATACCTTTCACGTAGGAGTGGTACTGAGGATCATGGACTAAATCAAGATTTCCATATTCAAAGCTAGGGGTATTAACATGCAGCTTCTTGATTTTTCTAAATGCTTTTAAAGCTATGAGTGTCATATAAAAAATAATCAAGGTCAACCAGCATATCACCTTAAGGATCTTTTTGAGTCTTGTCTCCTAGTGCTTGATCATAGCCATCATATAGGCAATAGAAGATGGGCCTTGCAGAGGTGAAAGATATGGATAGTTTAACCAATTAGTGTAGGGCAAGTTTTTCATGACCCTCATGGAAAATGATTTCCAACTTGTGCATCAAGGGACATGTCCATAGCACGGATTGTAGATAATATGGAGTGGTAATTTATTCCAAATCTCTCGCATCTCTAGATAATCTTGAAGTAAATAGGCCCTTTCGTTTGGTTGGAAGATGATTCCTCTTCGAGTGGATTTAGGCAAGTTGGATGGTTCACATTGCATTGTAAATGTAGGTAGCTTGTCAATGATGGTCTCAATTTCCTTGCACTATTCTTCCATCAACATAAGGTGTGTATAATATTTTGTCGGTACACAATGGCCTTTAGGATGCTAGCCTTTGGAAGTAAGCAAACTTCAAAATATTTTTTGTAATTAGTGCCATGATTTCCTACTCTTGTGTTGAATGGGTTTTTCCTAGCTCTTCCACTTACTTCAACCACTCTGATCAATCCATTTCATATAAATCTTGTCCTTTGAGAGTGAATCTACCTCTAATAGCAGGTTGTGTCATGGACAAAGGAAACCATCTTGAACCTCAGATCCAATGTTACTTCTATATCTCATGATTGGATCAGAATCTAGAGAAACCAATGCTTCCATTGTGTTCTGAATGTGCCAAAACCTTAAGATGGATTGTCTACTTGCTAAATTTTGACCTCCAGATGTCCTATTTAGATTGTTGAAATCATTGATGATATCATCAACTCGTAACCATCTTTGATGAACCGCCCTTGGAAACCTATATAAGGAGGGTGTTGGCAGCAGCAAGGGAAGTTAGGGAGTTACAAGACAAAGGAGTTGATGCAA
The DNA here is from genome assembly GCA_020310875.1 of Ceratopteris richardii. Taxonomy (NCBI): domain Eukaryota; kingdom Viridiplantae; phylum Streptophyta; class Polypodiopsida; order Polypodiales; family Pteridaceae; genus Ceratopteris; species Ceratopteris richardii. Next base: position 40,552,987 of record CM035428.1, read on the forward strand.
AGAGTCAGAGCAGAGGGACAACCAAGCAGGACGAAGTAGGCAGAGCAATTAAAGAAGATTTGACAACTAGGCCTATCCAAATTTTTTAACATAAATCCTTTTCAAAAGTGATTTTCATCACTACGCCAATATTGTAAATACCATTTTTGGTAGATTAGACTCCATTTTGTTTAAGACAAGGAGTCTTCAAGCTTGAGCAATATTAGAACTACTTACATACCAATTTTCATAATTTTTAGACTCCGATTGAGCCCTCAAATAAGCCCTGGAACCTAATTTTTAACTAGGCTAGACACTAGGTTTGGATAGGGCCAAAGCTAGCCAAAACTACAAAAAGAGCTAGAGAGCTCATTTTTTTGGGAGATTGTAAGAGAAAAGAACTTATGTAAAAGAGATCTTGGATAATCAAAAGCACTCCATTGTTCCTCTCTTTGTTCTTGTCTTATGTGCAGATGTGTGTGTATGTGTGTGCATGTTAGTGTGCTTCTCACTCATGCACTTGTGCCATCACTTGCTCTTGGTCGTCATACCAGTCCTCACATCTCCATGGATTGACATTTATGAGGTGGATACCCTCATGTTGGTACTTGCCATTGTGCTAGAGTGACACCAAATTTGGCACCATTGTCGGGGAGAGAGCTTCGAGGACGAGCATGTGATGGTAAGACGTAGAGTTATGACATTGGAGTCGTAGGTGATTTCTTGAATTTTCCTTCTTTTATCTTACTTGCTTCATCATCATCATCATCACCATCATCATCCTCACCATCTCCCACCTCCATCTCCATCTTCACTGATTTTTCAGTTTTTTGGTCATATCACCTTCCCCACTTCATTCCCCTCATTTCACTTGTGAGAGAGAGCGAGAGAACGAATTTGTGTGTGCTTTTTTTACATGTTTTTTAGTGTTCTTACAGGTACAAGGATCCATAGTAGCTTCAATAGCTCCAGCAGGTACAAAAATTTCTGCACAAGTCCCGAGGTGTTGACATCTGTCAATCGTGATTGACAGAAAAGTGAGGGGGAGGTGATATCATGGACAAAGGAAACCATCTTGAACCTCACATTCCATGTGAATCCCATATCTCATGATCGGTTCAGAATTAGGAGAAACTAATGCTTCCATTGCGTCCAGAATGTGCCAAAATCCTAAGATCGACTGTCTACTTGCTAAATTTGGACATCCAAAGGTCTTGTTTGGATTGTTGACATCATTGATGACATCATCAGCTCGCAACCGCCCTTAGGAACCACCCGTGAAATCCTATATAAGGAGGTCTTGGACACATACATATTCAGTCTTGCCAATACCAGTCTTGGGAGCTCAAGGAGTCATGACCACCAAGTAAGTACTCTCCAAGTTCTAGTTCGAGTCCTTGTCTTGTTCCTTGTTCCAGTCTTGTCTAGTCTAGTTCGTGGATAGCCTGTCTTGTCCCCTTGTAATCTCGTAGTATGAGATCTTGTCGAGTTCTTTCTTATATCTAGTTCATCTCCTAGAAGGGAGTCCTTGTAATCCAGATATCTTGTTTCATACTCATGATCGGTTGTGGGATCTCTTGTATCATCTCTAATCGAGTTATTCATACCTATCAATCCTAGGTTATGGGACATCTTGTATCAGCTACCTATTCTTGTATCATTTTCCCTATGTGGGTGTTCTTGTAATCAGAAGTGTATTTCCAAAATCTTGTCTATTGTAGTCTGAGAGCATAATCTAGTGCTCCCCTGGCATTTTGGAAAGGCTAGCTTCTCTCCAAGACTAGGCATCATGGAGAATGCTTATGAATAGATTGTAGCATCACTTCAGAGTCTCCAACAACAAGTCAAGGACCTGACTCATCGATAGAAATAAGTCAAGATGGGACATCTAGTGCATCTAGGTGCACTCTTCCAAGAATTACAAGAATGAATCTGGAGTCTTCAGACAAATCAAGGGAGTATGCAAGTAAATCAACGGCCTAGTACATCTTTCATGAGGGAACCCAAGATATGCATGCCAGAAAAGTTCAATGGGGATCGCACGAAGTTTCACGGATTTCTCCAGCAAGTTAAATTGTACATTCGTATGCAACCTGATAGATACCTTGACGAGGCATCCAAGGTCGAGTTTATTGAGACCTGTCTCTGTGGCCAAGCATTATCATGGTTTGTCCCAATCTTGGAGAAGAAAATGGTAGTACTTTAGGACTATGAGGGGTTTCTTCGAGAACTCACCGCCACATTTGGAGATGCAAACACATGTGGAGTGGCAGAAACAAAACTTCGAAAGTTACAATAAGGTTACTCTACCTATGCATCAGAATTTAGGTTGTTGATATGTGATCTCACTTGGCATGAAGATTATTTTATAAGCCAATTTAGATGGGGTTTAAGAGATGATGTGAAGGACCTTCTACTCACGATGCTAGAGGTTAAGACATTGAATGAATATATCATGCAAGCCAGTCAATACGATAACTGACTTTTTGAAAGGAAACAAGAAAAACAAGTAGAAGGAAGACCTCACCAATGGAAACCCTTCCAACCCACTCCTAAAGATGAGTCTACGCTTGAATCTATGCAAATAGATGTAACTAGGTTCTAGCCTCTAACACCACAAGAGAAACAAAGAAGGAGAGATAACAAGTTATGCCTCTATTGAGGAAACCCTGGGCATATTGCAATTAATTGTCCCAACAAGAGAACAAACTCCACAGTCGCAACCACCCTTGTAGAGCAGGGAAACAAGGAAGTCTAGTTGTAAAAGAGACCATACAACCGGACCATGATATAAGAAAGAGTCTCATAATTCAAGCTACACCCATAAAAACATGTCTTGCACCTATCAAGTTAATCATGCCCAAGAAGACACTTTCCCTTACAACCCTAGTAGATTCAGGAGCCTCCTCATGTTTCATCGATGAAGGATTGGTTAAGAAACATGGAATTCCTGTACTTCAAAAGAATAAACCAGTAGTAGCTGAAGTAGTAGATGGACGACCTCTAACATCTAGGAATATAACCATGGAAACCACACCATTAAGAGTACACTTTGGTGACCAATGAATCCCACATATGTTTCAATGTAATATCGAGTCGAATACATATGGTCATCATTGGAATGCCCTGGTTAAAGAAGCATAATCCAGACATCAATCGAGAAAAGAATAAACTCACCTATCGAGATATCCAAATGAACCCAACATATGTCGGAGACAAGGCCTTCATACATGCAATAAGGAAGGAACTGACATATATGATCTATGCCATACCAGCTCAAGAATCCAAGAAAGATGATCCAGTGTAGCTACCCATTTAGTACAAAGACTTTGAAGATGTTTTTGAAAAGAAGAATGCAGATATCCTCCCATAGCATAGACCTTATGATTGTCCCATAGACCTTCAAGAGGGATCACAACCACCCTTTGGACCAATCTACAGACTTTTCCCAGAGGAACTTACAGAACTATGCAAGAACATTGATGAGAATATAGCAAAGGGGTTTATCAAACACTCAAAGTCTCCAGCAGGAGCTCCTATTTTATTTGAAAAGAAGAAGGATGTGACTTTCCAGATGTGCGTAGACTATTGTGGATTAAATAAAGTCACTATAAAGAACAGATATCCTCTACTACTCATATCATATCTCTTTTAATGCCCTTGGAAAGGCAAAGCTCTTCACGAAGATTGACCTTCGAGGAGCTTACAACCTTGTCAGGATCAGAGAAGAAGATGAATGGAAGACACAATTTCGAACAAGGTATGGGCACTTTAAATATGTAGTTATGCCATTTGGTCTCACAAATGATCCAGTTGTCTTTCAACATATGATTAATGATATATTTTGAGAGTATTTAGATGACTTTGTGGTAATATATCTTGATGATATCCTGATATTCTCCAAAAATCTAGAGGGTCATGAATATCACGTAAAGATAGTCCTAGAGAAACTAAGAGAAAAAGGGTTATATGCAAAATTGGAGAAGTGCTCTTTCCATCAGGCAGAAGTGGAGTTTTTAGGATACATTGTATCAGAGAAAGGAATCTTTATGGACCCTAAGAAGATCAAGACAATCCTTGATTGGAAACTGCCTTCCTGTGTTCGAGATGTACAATTTTTTTTAGGGTTTGCCAATTTTTACAAGATATTCATCAGAGATTACTCCAAGATAGTGACACCTCTTACCAAGCTTATAGGAAACTCAAAATTCTCATGAACCAAAGAAGCAAAAAATGCCTTTCAGACCTTGAAATTAGCATTCACCACTGCTCCAATTCTAGTCCACCATGATTCTAGCAAGCCCTTCTTCCTAGAGAAAGATGCATTAGACTTCACCCTAGGGGCCATTCTATCCCAATATGGAGATGATGGACACCTACATCCAGTTGCATATCATTCAAGGAAATTTCCCCCTCGAGAGATTAAGTATGAAATCCATGATAAAGAACTTCTTGCCATAGTAGACGCATTTGATACCTAGAGGCACCATCTAGAAGGAGCATCTCACAAAGTTATCGTGTATATAGATCACAAGAACTTAGAGTATTTTATGACCACCCGCATCCTTAATAGAAGAAAATCTCGATGGAGTAACTTTCTATCCACGTTCGACTTTGTCATCACCTACCGTCTAGGAAGTCAACAATGTCAGTCAGATGCCTAGGAAGGGTGAAGAGGCCTTCAATCAACAAGAGAGTGTATTACTCAAGCCTGAGCATCTCCAGTTAGCAGCTATCTCTTCAAGCTATCATGAAGATTCAACCTTGAATCATTTGATCCCTGAGAATCTACCACAAGATGAATTGTTTTGTAATGTTAAGTAGAAAACCCAAGAAGGAAAAGTCTAAGAACTAAACAAATTTCAAGAAAAGGATGGGTTACTATTCTACAAGAACCTATTGTATGTCCCTCCAGGAAAGCCTAGGATCCAAGTACTTCAAAAACGACATGACAACCTTGCAGCAGGACATTTTGGAGTAAATAAAACAATAGAACTCATATCAAGGGATTTTTGGTGGCCTCAAATATGGAAGGAAGTCAAAGAATATATCCGAACTTGTGACACTTGGAATCGATCTAAGGTACCTCGACAAAAACCTCATGGCCTCTTGCAACCTTTACCTGTTCCAAAAAGGGCATGGGATTCATTGTCTATGGATTTCATCATAGATCTACCAAAGTGAGATAAGTATGATGCCATTCTTGTTATTGTGGATAGATTTACAAAGATGGAACACTTCATTCCAACTACAAAGGCAATCACAGGTGCAGCCACTGCTAGACTTTTTCCCAGATACATCTTTAGGCTTCATGGATTGCCTAATGATATTTTCAATGATCGAGGTCCACAATTCATATCTAGCTTTTGGAATAGTCTTTGTAAGCTCCTTGGTGTTCAAGTTAAACTATTTATAGCAAATCATCCATAGACTGATGGGCAAACAGAACGGGTGAATCAAGTCCTAGAGCAATATCTCCATTGCACCAACAACTATCACCAAAATGATTGGTTTGAGTTGTTACCCTTTGCAGAGTTTGCCTATAATAATAGTGTTCATGCATCTATAAGCAAACTCCCTTCTTTGCAAATTATGGACGACATCCGATGATGGATATACAACTCTCAAATCATGTCAAGAACCCATCTGCCAAAGATAAGGCCCAGTACCTCATGGAAATTCACAAAGAACTCGGGGAAGAGATCCATAAAGCTCAAGAACATTATAAGTACGATGCAGATCAACATCGTGTTCAAAATCCATCATATCAAGTTGGGGATCAAGTATGGTTAGTGAGAAACAATTTCCAAACTTCAAGGCCTTGTGCAAAGTTAGATCATCAAAGATTTGGTCCATTCACCATCTTGGCCAAGATTAATCCAGTCACCTTCAAGCTCTAGCTACCAAGTACCATGAGAATACATCTAGTTTTCCATTTGTCCATGTTGGAACCATATCAGATTTCACCATTGAGGCAGGAGAGACCTAGTCCTTCACCACCTATCGAGATTGATGATCATGAAGAATTTGAAGTCGAGCATGTCCTAGATTCGAGAATATCCTGATAAAGATTGGAGTACCTTATTCATTGGAAAGGACATCAGTGATCGTACTTGGGAACCTACAGAAAACCTTCAAAGAGCACCAATCAAGGTTTGAGAATTCCATAAGAGAAATCCAATGAAGTCGAGACCAGAGAACATGACCGCTCCTCATGGAACTCGTCGCTTGAGGGGGAGGTGATGTCATGGAGAAAGGAAACCATCTTGAACCTCAGATTCCATGTGAATCCTATATCTCATGATTGGTTTAGAATTAGGAGAAACCAATGCTTCCATTGCGTTTGAAACATGCAAAATCCTAAGATTGATTGTCTATTTGCTAAATTCTGACATCCGAAGGTCTTGCTTGGATTGCTGACATCATGAGCTCACAACCGCCCTTGAAATCCTATATAAGGAGGTTTTGGCCACATACATACTCACTCTTGCCAATACCAGTCTTGGGAGCTCAACGAGTCATGACTGCCAAGTAAGTACTCTCCAAGTTCTAGTTCTAGTTCTTGTTTTGTTCCTTGTTCCAGTCTTGTCTAGTCTAGTTCGTGGACATCCTGTCTTGTCCCCTTGTAATCTCATAGTACGAGATCTTGTCGAGTTCTTTCTTATATCTAGTTCATCTCCTAGAAGTGAGTCCTTGTAATCCAGAGATCTTGTTTCATACTTACGATCCCGGGTTGTGGGATCTCTTGTATCATCTCTAGTCGAGTTATTCATACCTATCAATCTCAGGTTGTGGGATGTCTTGTATCAATTACATATTCTTGTATCATTTTCCCTACCTGGGTGTTCTTGTAATCAGAAGTGTATTTCCAAAATCTTGTCTACTATAGTTAGAGAGCACAACCTAGTGCTCCCCTGACATTAAAATTGAGTGCACATTCATAGTGTAGAGGCCTTGCACATCACAAATCCACAAGAATTTCAAAAAAAATTATAGTATTTCTGTCCATCACCTAATTTTTCTAGTTTATAGTTGAGAAACGAGTTTTCTTTGGAAGATAAGTTTGAAGAAGCATGCTGGATCCCACTCTTTTGACATGTAATGAGTAACAGAGGCCCTCCTATTGCTCCCCGATTTTAAGGATTTGTATTGAATAAATTGCTCAATAGGAGTACTTGGTTCAAGGCTGTGATTAGTAGTCTTCCCAATAGTCTGAATAGCTCTATTGGTTTCTTTTCATTTGGTTGTTTCAATAGGCATCGGAACCCCACCGAAGTCGATAGGACCACCAACAACTGAACCACTACCATCGGACATCGTACCAGACACCGTACCATTGCCAGAGGGCACCAAATTGCTGCCAAGTTCGGTACCAATGCCGCTCACCAAACTCTCACCGAATTGTACTGGGGATCAATTCCAATATGCTTTGTAACCTGGAAATAAGGAAGTGTTGTGGTACGACCCCACTAGTTCATGTTATGCCTTCCCCCTCAGATGAATTGCCTTCAGTATTACCACGTGGTGGTGTCCCTAGTGTACTGTTTAGTTTCCAAGGTTGCTTATCATTCTTGTATTAGGATAAGTTTCGCCTGAATGCATTATAGGCATGTATTATGAGGTCTTCTCTCAAGAGTATATCCAAGGCTTCTGTCAGGAATTATATTCCAAGCCCCATGGCCGATGCCAGTGTTAAATCTCTGTCCTAATCTTACTGTATCCGGTTAAGATAACAATGACAAAATACTCTACAGGGCTCTTGGGTTGGACACGGGTCTATAAAACAGAGGCCCTATAGTAATTTTCCCACTACACAGACTAATCACTTATCACAACCACCACTGTAGAGACAGATTATTATTAATTTCCTACTCTCAAACTTCCATAATTTATAAGTGCAATCGTACTTCTTATCAACACACCGTTCCAAGTGTCTCCTTACTTAGAGGTATTCATTCAAAGCTAATTATTATGATATTAATTACTACCAAATTCACGTATACTGGGCGATATACAAAAGATACTAAGCACTTTATCCTCAACAAGATTACGACATGTGCACACCAACTTTCAACCAAACTTCTTTAATAATTAATTACTTCAATCGAAATAGACACTTATCTATACCTAACGACACCGAACAAAACTTCCACAAATGCACAGAATTGAATAACAACAAAACTGCACTTGACTGCTCTGCCACAGAGAGTCCGATGCAGATCTGTCGTGCACCTCTTCACCACTAAGTGACACGAGTACATTCCCACTTTCATATTAATGAATTAAAAGTTACATCGCTTTGGCCATTTCGGCGTTTCACCGAAGTATTTACAAAAATGGCTATGAATATTACAAAGCTTACTCTGGCAGCCTAATAGGAGCTACTCAAAGTTAAACTAGAATTGTGGAAACATGTAGCCAACGAGGTTCTCGAAGTAGCAAAAACTCATTCCCAAGTGGGATCACATAGAACAGTGCCAAAAATACCCCTTGATAAGATAGGAGACAAGAGCAAAGGAGAAGAAGGAAACACCTATCTTCCTATCACTCATCAAGGTTACACCACCAAGGCTATTTTGGACTCAGATGTAGGAGTTGCAATTGCTACCACATCCCTATGGAAGTGTTGGGGCAAATCAACACTCAAACCAACGAGAACGAAATTACAGATGGCCGATAGTCACATAGAGAGACCCTTAGGATTACTAGAAGGGATAACTCTCATTACTTATGGGGATCCTCATGGATGCATGAAGACACCCACTTACAAATGTGCAAATTTGCAGTAGAAGAAGAGAATAGAGAAAGGGCTAGAGAGGTAGGTGCAAAGGAAACTCATAGATCAATTCAAGACCTAGCCTATGTACTTGTAGTATTTCTGGATGAAGAGTTTGAACCACATGGTTGGGCAGAAATCCTAGCAACAATGGATGTAGCCATTAATCAAGAACAGTGGACACCACATTGTGATGAAGATGGTATGACATTTTGGTTTTCATGATAGAACCAATAATGTGTGATTCGGTTATAGAAGAGTGCGAGCCTAGCATGGAAGGACTAGAACAAGAGAGTGACTCAAATTTAGAGTCAATTATTATGGATCCTTTTTGGGCATCAGAAGAAGAATACCTATACAAAGTAGAAGCTCATCCTCAAGGAGGAGAAGAGCTTGTGAATGCGGTAAGGCTAGCCACATATTTAACCACCAAGAGTGAAGGCTAGAAAAGAAAGAAGAGAGAACTCCCACAAGAAGAGGAAGAATCTTTGTTTGAGATCCTTGAAAATTTTAAGAAATATGAGATAAAGGATAGAAAAGGCATGATAAGGATGCCTAAACATGAAACATTAACAGGAGATGCCTATGATAACAAAGAGAAAACTAAGAAAATCATTGTGACCATAGAGGAAGGTGAAGAATGATGCAGGTACATAGGGCATGATTTGATAGAGGAAAAGGAGCAAGAGCTGATATCCTTGCGAAGAGAATACAGAGATGTGTTGGCATGGAGTTATAAGGACTTAAAAGGAGTAGACCCTGACATATGCTCACATACGATCCCCATGACCTCAAAAGCCGAACCCTCTGAGCAGAACCCATACAGCTATAATGATGATCATGTTGCCAAGATAAAGGAAGAGATAGATTGGTTGGTAGAAGCTCGATTTATCTATGAAATTGAGCACAGTAAATGGGTTTCCCCCATTGTAGTGGTTCTTAAAAAGAATGAAAAGTTACAAGTTTGCATTAACTTGAAGAAAGTTAACGCAACCACTATTAGAGATAGCTATCCTCTTCCTATCACTAAGCATCTATTAGAAAGAGTGGTAGGCAAGGAAGTATACAGTTTCCTTGATGGGTTCTTAGGCTACAATCAAGTGGCCGTTGCCCCAGAAGATTAGCATAAGATGGCCTTTGCTATAGAGTGGGGCATATTCGCTTTTTGGGTAATGCCATTTGGTCTTATCAATGTGACAACTACCTTCCAAAGGCTGATGTATCATGTGTTTAAAGAGTTCTTGCACAAAAATTTGGAAGTCTATGTTGATGATCTTTGTGCTCATTCCAACATTAGACAAACACATATACCTGAACTTAGATAAATATTTGCCAAATGTAGAGAATATCAGGTCTGCATGAACCCAAAAAAGTGTGTTTTTATGGTCAAGCAAGGCAAGATTCTAGGACACATAGTGTCAAAGAATGGCATATCCACGGATGAGGAGAAAGTTAAAGCAAGTGTAGAGCTACCTAGGCCAAAGAATCTCAAGGAAGTACAAGTTTTCATGGGGTATTACAACTATTATCGACAATTTATTCATATGTATGCGATCATTGCAAAGCCTCTGTACTCCCTGTTCACTAACTTTGAGTGCACAAACAAATGTGAAAACTTCTTTAATGAGCTAAGACAACGATTGTGTTCGGCACAAATCTTAACCAAACCAAATTGGAATAAGCCATTTCGTGTTCATGTGGGTGCATCCAACTATGCAATTGGGTGTGTATTGGCACAACCTAGGGTGAAGGTAATATGGATCTTATGCTAGTAGATAATTGGATGTAGCTGAATGAAATTATACCACTACTGAGAGAGAAGGATTAGGCATGGTATATGTGGTTAAAAATTTTAGACATTATTTGCTTGCAAATAAGTTTAAATTTTTAACAGACCATCAAGCACTATTATATCTAGTGAACAAACCATGCAATACTGGTAGACTAGTAAGATAGTTCCTCTTACTAATGGAATATGACTTTGAAGTTGTGGTTAAGAAAGGTAGAACTCACCTTAGGGTGGATCATGTTTCTAGGCCAACTTCAAGTGGGTCCCCTCAAGGAGTATCAGATGACCTTCCTGATGCTTACCTATTCAATCTAGAAGTAGTGCCTGATTGGGCTAAAACTATAGTGCTAGAAGTAGTGCCTGATTGGGCTAAAACTATAGTACCTATTCTCACCTTTGGACCTAAACATCTTGTATAAAGAGCTAAAGATAAAGAAGTAGTGAGGTCTTAGAAATACGACATCATGGCACTCAACATGTATAAGCACATCAATCAAGGCATACTGGCTTGCTGTGTAGAAGAAGATGAGCATGTAAAGTGATTGCAAATAGCACATGTAGGTGCACTGTAGCAAAATCACTCCAAACATCGAACCCTACAAGACTCTGCAAAGACTAGGGGTATACTGGCCAACAATGGAAGCAAATTTCCATAGGATGTGCAAGGAATGCCCACTGTAGTACTAGACACCAGTGGAACATGCCACTCTCTATCAAGTGGCTTTCATGCTAGATTGGAGTGAACCTTTAGTAGACCTTTTTTAGGACGAAAACATTCACCCAAGAGATGACATTGGCAAGACAAAAGAGCTTAGAACAAGAAACACTCGATTATTCACTCATTGGTGATAATTTGTACAAGCGCGGAAGAGATGGCTATCTTAGATTGTGTATCCATGAGATTGAGTACCTCAAGATCTTAGAGACTGCTCACCAAGGTGTAGCAAGAGGACATTTTGGACCAGACCATGTGATCAAAGCTATTCTATTTGCAAGTCTTTGGTGGCTTACACTTCACATGGATGCACATACCTATGTGAAGTGGTGTGATATTTGTCAGCGAACTCAGTATCCTATACATAAAGATGAGATGCCATTGAAACCTATGATGGATGGACGTGCATTCTCTAAGTGGGGAATAGACTTTGTTGGTCCTATTGATCCCCTAGCTAAGAGTTCACATGCAAAATACATCATTGTGGCCACCAATTATCTGACTAAATGGGTGGAAGTGAAGGCAACAAGAAAGAACAATGCACAAACCACAACCAAGTTCTTATTTTAGAATGTATTCACTAGATATGGCTTGCCAATAGAATTGGTGAGTGATCGTGGCACCCACTTCTTGAACAAGGTCATTGAACACTTATTACAAGAACTCATGGTGGTTCACAAGAAGTCGGCCCCCTATCACCCACAAGCTAATGGACAAGCTGAGAGCACCAATAACATTCTATGTAATGTGTTGACAAAATTGGTGAATAATAAACGCTCTGACTGGGACAAACAACTACACCATGTTGTTTGGGCATATTGAGTTGCCTATAATATGCTACTCCAAGACACACTCTTTCAGATGGTATTTGGCTAGAATGCACTGTTACCTTTCGACTTCCTGATACCTACATTGAAAGTAGCACAAGAGCATCAATGGACTAGCCATGAGCTCTCATCTAGAATCTTTGATCTTGAACGGCTAGGTGAAACAAGATTGAGAGTGACAGCACGAATTTATGCAGCTAAGAAAAGACAAAAGGCATACTTCGATGCCCATGTGAAAGATACAGGCTTGAACGCGAGAGACTTAATCTTGGTATAAGGAAGTTAGAGAAGCGTGGCTATGGACCCATGATTATTAATAGAATATCAACAAGTGGAGGTGTCCAGTTAGCCACCCTAGAAGGTGACATCCTACCTAGTTACATCAGTGGATACAGAGTCAAATTATATCGAGAACCACTCATGGAGGAAATGCCAAAACGACTCAACACTACCAAGAAACATAAGGAAGAGGAAAAATGAGTTCAAGAAGAAGCGCAGGCAGAAGCCTTAGAATGCATTCGACGAATGAAATTGAGAAGACAAGGTAGAGGTCAGCCTAGGTGTGATGATTATGAAGCCCCAAGATATCACATGGCCATGTGTGAAGCATCATGTGTACGTTCCCATAGAATAGTTGACCAATGACCCTTTATGATCCTAGAGGTAGAACAAGGAGAGAGTGAAAGGACTGTAAGAGCTTTGATTGACTCAAGAGCAACCACTAGTGCAATTAGACTTTCTTACTGTCAAGAGTTGAAATTAAGTATCAATCCTATAGAAGCATACTTCATAGGATTGGGAGGTGTGGAAACCCCTTGCCTGGATGAGGTGGAGCTTCCCCTCTACATTTAGGATGTTCTTATGACAGTGAAGGTGCTAGTGTGTCAAGATGAGGATCTCACAGAACCTCTCATCTTGGGTCAAGATTGGATCTATGATCATGCAGTCAACATGAACCTAAGGTGGACTTCTTCAGGTATGGGTGGATCAAAACCGCATCACAATTGAGCTAGAAAATCATGCAATCAAGGAATTAGGAAAGGCACCAATTCCTGGTCCTTCCCGAAGTACACATGAAGATAAAGATGTTGTTCTTGTCCAAAACTCTATGATATAGAAGGATGATGTTCTCAACAAAGAAGGCAGAGATTTGATGGAACTCCCTTCTTTTCCAAAAGAGATCATGACAAAGCAAACCAAGCAGCACAAGAAGCAGAGGAAGCAGACGGTCTATGCTCATAGTCAAAGGAGAGCATGAAGCAAGATGAATCAAACTATGAAGCAAATTTGGATACGAAAGGGTGAATAAACCTCCGCTCGAGAGACAATACCCCAATGATGCACCAAACCAACTACTTGGGCAAGGATTACAAAGAAAGAGTATTCCAAGAATCTACCAAAACAGATCATTTCCATTTGGTTCCCAATGCGATCAATGAAGGCTTACCCCAATGCATGATAAATCTAAGTGCCCAAGACTTGATTACAAGCTCAAGTAGCTTCACATGAGCTAACAAGCCTAAATCACCACTCACAATCACTCACATCATACACTTCAGGGCACATATCTGCAATCAACACCTGCACACATAGAATCACACCTAGGATTGTCTGGAAATGGGTACCCAAAAAGTTCCAAATCCAAGAAGACATCATTCAAAAACATGAGAAGATCATCATAGCCAAAAGATGCCATCTCACACAAAATGTTTGGAGAGTTAAACCTTGTAATAAACCCCCTAACCCAACCATGTAAAATATTGTGCATAAGAATAGATGCGTTTGAGTATAGATCACAACCAGAGTATGCATATAGGACATTAGTGACCTCCTAACTTACACACACAATACACCACTAGAATAACCTCTAACCTCGATGAACAACATGTTGGTATTGTAGAGGGAACATGGTATTATCATGTTTCCTATGCAATGTGAATATGGTTTTCTTCTTCCAACATATAAGCATCAGGCATTACCAGCGATATCATGGCTGATGTAGTAGGAACAAACTCTCAGGTAGGCATAAGTTAGCAAGTGGTTGATATGGAGAGCTTGCCCATCATGCCTGAGATGAATGAGAGACCCGAGGAATTGCAGGCCATACAGGTAATACCCATATAGGACCCCCCAAGCAGCCACACCATGCCAGTCGGCAAAACCTCGCATTGGTTTAGTGAATTAGCAGGACCATTGGGAGAGGGCTCATACCTTTGGGAGATAGAGCTAGAATTCAATGGAAAGTGGGGCAAGTACCATTTCTTCACATGGGAATTTAAAAAGCTACAAAATGCAAAAAAACTATGCCCAGTGTGGCAGAAAGCAAGATTGGATGCATACTTCAGTGCTCAGCTGCCCAAACCTGACTTCATGTGGTGCTATTATCTTATCAAAACCCTCACTCCTAGTAAGCACCCCCAAGCTTCAAGCACGTTTATGCTCCCATCGCTAACCAAGGGAAATGAGCTGAAGAGGTTTAAGTTAACCAATAACTTAGTGCAAGCGGCTCTAGATATGAAAGGAATGCACATACCCACTAGGAAGGAGGTTCTAGTACCAGATAGCATGAAGAATCAAAACCTTAATAAACTCAAAGATATAGTGGCTATGATGCCTAATATTGCAGTTCACCTAAGAATGTGCATGCAACACTTTGCCTTCCCCGCCCAAGACAGATTCCGGATGCCACCTAAGAAGATTTGGTTCAGTTTATACCTTGCAGAGATGCATAACCTAACCATTAATCTACCTCACTAGATCATTGATCAGATACTCTTGGCACACAAGCAATGGCTACACAAGTCAGTCTTGTATGGAAGTTGTGTATTGACTAGGATCATTTATAGATGTTTGACTTATGATATTCCAATCTAGAGGGCTTTAATGTGGAGTAGCGTACAACAATTCAAGAGAAGAACATCCATAGGACCCCCATAAAAAAGGATGTGAGGAGTAGTCCAAGAACCATGTGCTCAACCATGAGGAGCCACATTAACCCAAGATGTCACTCCCCCACCTCGCCATGTATGTCCCTTTACACTACGCCTCCCGAGATGCAGCATTGAAGGTCCCAACTTGATATTCCCATCAGTCCCCATAGACCTTGAATTTTGTGGTGGAGTACACTTGGAAGAGCTCACCAATGAAGACTTTGAGCAGACTTTAAGAAAATTGAATCTTGAATTGGGCAAGGAACAAGTGGTAGAAAGCTCTCATCCACAAACCACCACCTCCCAAGTGCCACTTACCATAGTCGACAAGGAAGAAGAAGAAGAAGAAGAAGAGGATGATGAGAATGAAGAATCAAAAGGAGGCAATAATGACTACAAGGAAAGACATCAAGAGAGCAAATAGAAGTACTGAAACTTGTATGTACTCCAACATATACCCCCCACCCACAAATATTGTATGATACTATCAAGGCGGTGCAAGAAAGGCATAGAGTTTCATTTGCATCCAGCAAATCCTTCATAGAACAGATGCTCACAGAGGAAGGGTTGGATCCTCACTTAATTAATACACTCAAATTGTTAACAGAGTCATTGGGAGTTGAAGAGGACATACACACAGCTCTACGACAATCAACCCCCTATGACAAACACAGAATGGAAACAAGACCACAGGCAAGAAAAAACATACGATATTCAAACTAGAAGCAACCATAGAACCAATTGCTACCTCTATGACCACCATCCATCTTACTACGAAAACATTTGTACAGACATCACCAATCTCACCCCAACACCCCCTCTCCTCCATCACCCCCACCCCTTCCACTGACTACTGATGAAACCATTGTAGTATTCACGACAATTACCCAAACTCCAATCTCATCAACATCTTTTTCTTTTCATGAACCAACCTCTCTGACCACCCTCTTTTGTTCCATTACCCATCCTCTTTTTCCTTTTCCGTGTTGGTATGTAGAACCCATCACTGGACACCAAATTATACCTAGCAGAGAAGGACATCCTAGACCTAGTGGAGGTCGTTTAGGTATCCCCACATACCCCCATTCACACATGCCTCTTGCACGTGATCCTTACTTCCCATTTGCTCCTCACTCTTTCCCTACACCTCAATCGTGACCATAGCCCCACCCCATTATGTGTCCATGGAAAGTTTTATTCGTGTCCCCACCCCATACACATTAGGTTCACAAACACTCACTTCCACTTCATTGTACACATACACACACCATGATCACTTCACCTACCATCCCCACTTACATGGTAGCTCTTACACATACTACATTGGTTGACCCCATGGACATTTCACCACACATCGCACCTCCCCCTCCCCATAGGTTTCCACCATCCCCCATCCCCCTACCACCAACCTCACCTACACCCACCTCTTTGTTTGACGCAGCATCCACCATTCCCATCCCCACCATTCCCCCTGCAGTCCATCCCATCTCCCTTGCATCTCATATTGTACATAATACATTCAATACAATCATTAATTGTGTATCATAGATACAACATGATTACCAAAGACTAGAAGATCAGAATGCTGCCTTCCAGGCAGAATCGCAAAGATTGCAAGCAAGAGTCACAGCTTTGGAAGCTGATAATGAAGCCCTCTAGGTGGAATACCTCATCTTATAGCAAGCTCATATCGAACTAGAGGCCCAGACATCAAATAGGAATGACCAAACCGTCAAAGACTTGGAGACAATGCTACACGAGCAACATCTCACCAATGCAAAACTCCAAAGAAATCTAGGGCTTCTTAGGACGCACATATTAGTGGCATTGCAAGAGAACAAGCAGCTACAGCAACAAAACCAAGGTAACCTTGAAGCTTCTATGGAAGGCACCACATGCACAGAGATTAGTCCTACAAAGTATCGAGTTGTTCCCTCAAAATACATAATGATACTACTCAAGGAACTTTTTAGAGTCATATGAAAAGTTGGAATCTGAATGTGCAAATCTCAAGAGGTAGCTAGCCATGATCAACACATCTCAATAGGAACTCGCCATCCTCCCTCAACCTAAAACAGAAGTGGAAGCCCTAAGGAAATAGGTGGAAGAACTACAAGCAAGATTACTACCATATGAGATTCCACCCTCTCCAATTGAAGATCCAGAACCCGACACAGTGGTGGAAATTCCAATCGAAGAAAGTTTTGAAGAACCATATGAGTCTATGCCAGTACTTGGAGGGCGTGTCAGTGACGAGGGCCGATACGCCTTCAAGATAGAAGTCCAAGATTGTCTCAAGAGGATAGAGCATATATAACAAACCCACAATGATTGAGTAGCCGTATAGATTCCATCGCTCTCCAATCTGGAAGACATAGTTCTTAAATCCTCCTATTTTTAGCACCTATCCCATCAATGGCTTATTACCACATCAAAAATGCAATACATGCCTTATTTTGTATTGTTAACCGATTATAATGCAGAGATTAAAAGGCATACAGGGAAAGAGCCAACATTTGCTGCTCAGTTCAAGCTAGCTGATCTACCAGAAGAGGCACGAGCAGGCTCTATTTTTCAACCTAATTCGCATGAGTGACTGTTAATGGACTGCCCCAAAATGATGCGCACATGGGTAACCATGCCACTCCATATTAAATATAACCCATGTTATTGCCTCGTGGTTTGTCACAGATCTTGGCAAGATTTTGCAATCAAAGTCTACAACAATAAAGGGTGTTCCGATTGGGTCAATTATCCGTACTTTGCTCTACCCAAAGCACCGCCCACCATCACCTACATGATCTCAACTATACACCACTCTGCACACTTAAAGAATGTACTGGACATTACTGGAAAGATGTGTATGAAGATTTTTGAGCTAATGACGGTAGTATTCAAGACTTTTTGCAAAATCCAAACACCATATATTTTGGCCCCTGGGTTTTCTGAAGGGAACCATGATTTGGTATATGACATGAGTCAAACCCCCTCCATCAACACAATTTGTGCATGGCATGCACAAATCAAGTACTTACCTTCTTGCTACAAGTAGGCATTTGAAGAGATGTTTACTATCGGGTTCTGGGAATACCATTCATAAATTTTCATTCCTAGACTAACGTGCTTGTTACATCTCTTTGCTGTAGAACAAACCATACATGCAAATCAGCTACGCCTACCACATCTGGATGTTCCAGGTCTAGTCGATTGGGATCAAATGATGATAGATCTAGCAAGAGGACTATGCGTACAAGAACATCACCTTGCCACCGATGTTGTTGAATATTACATCAAACACTCCCTACAACAAGGGTTTGTCAGGGATGACAAACGTGAGAGGGGGGGTGTTGGCAGTAGCTAGGAAAGTCAGGGAGTTACAAGACAGGGGAGCCGATGCAAAGAGTCAGAGCAAACAGACAACCAAGTAGGTCCAAGTAGGCAGAGCAGTCAAAGAAGATCTGATAACTAAGCCTATCCAAAATTTTTAACATATATCCTTTTCAAAAGTGATTTTCATTACTACGCCAACATTGTAAATACAATTTTTGGTAGATTAGACTCCATTTTGTTCAAGCTGAGGAGTCCTTGAGCTTAAGGAGTATTAAAACTACCCACATACTAATTTTCATGTTTTTTAGACTCCGTTTGAGCCCTCAAATAAGCCCTAGAATGTAACTTTTAACTAGGTTGGACACTAGGTCTAGACAGGGCCAAAGCTAGTCAAAAATTAAAAGAGCTAGAGAGCTCATTTTTGAGGGAGATTGTAAGAATAAAGAACTTATGTAAAAGAGATCCTGGATAATCAAAAGCACACCATTTGTTCCTCTCTTTGTTCTTGCCTTGTGTGTGCTTGGGTGTGTATGTGTGTGCATGTTAGTGTGCTTCTCACTCGCGCACTTGTGCCATCACTTGCTCTTGGTTGTCATACCAGTCTTCATATCTCCACGGATTGACATTTATGAGGTGGATCTCCTCACGTTGGTACTTGCCATTGTGCTAGAGTGATAGAGGGGTTGGCCACATACATACTCATTTTGATGATAGTTGATGATTCAACAAAGATATTGTTTTATGACTTGATTCACCCGTTTTGTTTGTTCATCAATCTATGGATGATTGGTTGTAGATAGTTTAACTTGAACACCAAGGAGCTTGCAAAGGTTGTTTTGAAATCTAGATATGAACTGGGGACCTCGATCACTAACAATATCATCAAACAAGCCATGAAGCCTAAAGATGTATTTGAGAAAAAGTCTAGCAGTGGATGCCCCTGTGATTGCCTTGGTAGTTGGACTGAAGTGTGACATCTTTGTAAATCTATCCACTATAACAAGAATGGCATCACACTTATCTAACTTTGGTAGATCTGTGATGAAATCCATAGATAATGAAGCCCATGGCCTTCCTGGAATAGGTAAAGGTTGCAAGAGGCCATGAGGTTTATGTCGGGGTACCTCATATCTATTGCAAGTGTCACAGGTTTGGATATATCGTTTGATTGCCTTCCACATTTGAGGCCACCAAAAATCCCTCGATATGAGTTCTATTGATTTATTAAAACTCCAAAATGTCCTACTGCAAGGTTGTCATGATGTTATTGAAGTACTTGGATCCTAAGCTTTCTTGGAGGGACATACAATGGGTTCTTATAGAATAGTAACCCATCCTGTTCTTGAAATTTGTTTACTTCTTTGAGTTTTCCTCCTTGATTTTTCTGCTTAACATTACAAAACAATTCATCTTGTGGTAGATTCTCATAGATCAAATGATTCAAGGCTAAATCTTCATGATGGCTTGAAGAGATAGATTCTAACTAGAGATGCTAAGGCTTTAACTAGAGATGCTAAAGGGTGATGATAAAATACTCTAAATTCTTGTGATCTATATACAAAGTAACTTTATGAGATGCTCCTTCTAGATGGTGATGCTAGGTATCAAACGTATCCACTATGGCAAGAAGTTCTTTATCATGGATTTCATAATTAATCTTTGGAGGGGAAAATTTCCTTGAATGATATGCAACTAGATGTATGTGTTGTTGAGATATCAAGCTCAACATGTGATAATCCAAGATGACACGTACCAGTTTTTCGTTTCTTTGACATGTATAGTGGTCATGCCTGTATATGTCAGGGATACTTGATTGAGCTTTATTAGATTTATCTACCGAGAGTGATGACACATTTGTTCCTTGCCAGCTCACTCATTTGCGAACATTAGGTTTTTCCTCATGTACTGATCTTTATATATTGTACTTGTTGTATTCTTGTTTTCACGTCATTCTTGTACATTCCTTTTTATGTAATAGAAGAAGAAGAAGAAGAAGATCATTCTTCCTTGCCTCAATATGTGTGTGTGCTTCTCCTTGAGAGTGAGAGTGTGTGTGAGAGCTTTCTTCCTTATCTCCTTCCTCATGACATGGTATCAGAGCCAGCGTGGCTGTAAAGAGCTCGTGGAGAAGGCAATGATGAAGAGTACGTAGCAAGGCATTGAGAAAATGCGATTCACAAACGACCTCCGTTTGCCACGATAATGGACGTGAAGGTAGAAGGCCTCAAAATATTTTCGGGAGTTATCCCTTTAGGCTCACTTGTTTTTGTCATATCGAAATTTCAGAGCCATCTCGACCTCCATTTTGAGACCGCAAGGTGGGGCCTGCAAAAAATCCACATCAGTTTCAGAAACTGTAACTTGCATTGTGTTCGGCAACACTCATATATTCCAGATCCATCAAGCGATTCCGTCTACTGTTGATACATGAAAACTATGTTTTTTTGAGATCGAACTGTCACGTCATAGTGCGACAGTGTTCAAGCAGAAGTGCTGCTTGTAGGGTTTTGCAGTGTTGTGAATTGCTGCAAAAATGGCAAACGCAGATGGAATTAGTCAGCTTATGAGCAATAAGCTGGACAAGAACAACTTCCATGCTTGGAGATTCAGAATGACGAATTTCCTGATGGGAAAAGGCTACTGGAAGTACATTGAAGGAGAGAATGAAAATGCTCCGCAGTTACCAGAAAGGAATCAGACTACAGATCAGGTAAGAGCATATGAGGAATGGAATCAAGGATCACGAAAGGTAATGTACTGGCTATCTGTTAGCATACAGGATAGCATGATTGGACACATACACAATGCCAAGACTCCAAAAGAGGCTTGGAACAGCTTGGTCACATTGTATGAGACCAATACAAAGGCACGGAAATTGCAACTCAAGAACGAGCTGCATACATTGGAGAAGAAGAGCATGTCGGTAAGTGACTACACCTTGAAAATCAAAAGCATATGTGAGTCACTTGCATCTATTGGCGTGAATGTAGATGATGATGATAAGGTGGAAGTGTGTCTTTGTGGTTTAGGAGCTGCATATAAGCAGTTCAAAACTTCTATATAGGCCAGGGAAAATTTAGTTCTGAGCAGGTATTCTACTCTGGTAGCGGAAGAGGCAGAGGTAGAGGTTTTGGAAGTGGAAGAGGAAACAATAACCAAGACCAAGGTCAACAACAGAATCATGCAGGAGGAAGAGGATAGTTTTGAGGCAGGGGGAGCCAAAGAGGTCACAGAAATTTCCAAAGAAATGATTCATGTAATGATCGTAAAGGGTACTGGAATTGTGGTAAACCTGGACACTTTGAATGTGATTGGAGGTTGAAGACTCAAAATAATAGAAGGCAACAAAACAACTATGCATCCACAAGTGCAGATGATCTGAGAAGCTGTTCATGGTTCAACACCACATGATGAATACGATGTCTGTTGGTATTTCAAAATCGAATGATAATGTCTAGTATGTAAACAAAAAGGTATGGAAGAGAATGATGAAGCCATGTTATCATCATCGAAGGGAAAGAAGAAGAAGGAGAGAAGAGCGATCAATCCAAGAATGAAAGTAAATCTTCTAATCCTAAACCTTCTAGTCCTACCCCTAATGTTTCCTCTATACCCAAAGAAAATTCTTCAACTACATCTGATTCAAAGAAAGGAGTATGCCATTATTATAAGAAACTAGGTCATTGTATAGAAGAATGCAAAGCAAGGATTTTTAATGAGAAGAAGAAAACATCAAGTAATAGTGCTAAAGATGATCCATAACCTAAATCTTCAAAGATAGATTCAGATGCATGTGTTACTATTAAAGAATTAGCTTTTAATCAGGCAGCATTAAATGCAATCTCAAATAATCCTTGAATTTTTTATTCTGGAGCTACTATGCATATGAGAGGTTGTAGAAAGGTATTTTCTTCCCTTTCTACTCTTTAGGTAGAATAGTGACCATTGCAAATGGTAATGATTTAGATGTTGTTGGTGTTGGAGAAGTAAGCCTAAAGTCAAGAGAACGTGGAAATTTCACAACTTCCAATGTTCTTTATGTTCCAGACATGTAGGAAAATTTTCTATCTATCTCTACTTTCTTATCAGATGGCTATAAAGTTGTTTTTAAGAAAGACGTGAAAACAAGAATACAACAAGTACAATATATAAAGATCAGTACATGAGGAAAAACCTAATGTTCGCAAATGAGTGAGCTGGCAAGGAACAAATGTGTCATCACTCTCGGTAGATAAATCTAATAAAGCTCAATGAAGTATCCCTGACATATACAAGCATGACCACTATACATGTCAAAGAAACGAAAAACTGGTACGTGTCATCTTGGATTATCACATGTTGAGCTTGATATCTCAACAACACATACATCTAGTTGCATATCATTCAAGGAAATTTTCCCCTCCAAAGATTAATTATGAAATCCATGATAAAGAACTTCTTGCCATAGTGGATACGTTTGATACCTAGCATCACCATCTAGAAGGAGCATCTCATAAAGTTACTTTGTATATAGATCACAAGAATTTAGAGTATTTTATCATCACCCTTTAGCATCTCTAGTTAAAGCCTTAGCATCTCTAGTTAGAATCTATCTCTTCAAGCCATCATGAAGATTTAGCCTTGAATCATTTGATCTATGAGAATCTACCACAAGATGAATTGTTTTGTAATGTTAAGCAGAAAAATCAAGGAGGAAAACTCAAAGAAGTAAACAAATTTCAAGAACAGGATGGGTTACTATTCTATAAGAACCCATTGTATGTCCCTCCAAGAAAGCTTAGGATCCAAGTACTTCAATAACATCATGACAACCTTGCAGTAGGACATTTTGGAGTTTTAATAAATCAATAGAACTCATATCGAGGGATTTTTGGTGGCCTCAAATGTGGAAGGCAATCAAACGATATATCCAAACCTGCGACACTTGCAATAGATATGAGGTACCCCGACATAAACCTCATGGCCTCTTGCAACTTTTACCTATTCCAGGAAGGCCATGGGCTTCATTATCTATGGATTTCATCACAGATCTACCAAAGTTAGATAAGTGTGATGCCATTCTTGTTATAGTGGATAGATTTACAAAGATGTCACACTGCAGTCCAACTACCAAGGCAATCACAGGGGCATCCACTGCTAGACTTTTTCTCAAATACATCTTTAGGCTTCATGGCTTGTTTGATGATATTGTTAGTGATCGAGGTCCCCAGTTCATATCTAGCTTTCAAAACAATCTTTGCAAGCTCCTTGGTGTTCAAGTTAAACTATCTACAACCAATCATCCATAGATTGATGAACAAACAAAACGGGTGAATCAAGTCATAAAACAATATCTTTGTTGAATCATCAACTATCATCAAAATGAGTATGTATGTGGCCAACCCCTCTATCACTCTAGCACAATGGCAAGTACCAACGTGAGGAGATCCACCTCATAAATGTCAATCCGTGGAGATATGAAGACTGGTATGACAACCAAGAGCAAGTGATGGCACAAGTGCGCGAGTGAGAAGCACACTAACATGCACACACATACACACCCAAGCACACACAAGGCAAGAACAAAGAGAGGAACAAATGGTGTGCTTTTGATTATCCAGGATCTCTTTTACATAAGTTCTTTATTCTTACAGTCTCCCTCAAAAATGAGCTCTCTAGCTCTTTTAATTTTTGACTAGCTTTGGCCCTGTCTAGACCTAGTGTCCAACCTAGTTAAAAGTTACATTCTAGGGCTTATTTGAGGGCTCAAACGGAGTCTAAAAAACATGAAAATTAGTATGTGGGTAGTTTTAATACTCCTTAAGCTCAAGGACTCCTCAGCTTGAACAAAATGGAGTCTAATCTACCAAAAATTGTATTTACAATGTTGGCGTAGTAATGAAAATCACTTTTGAAAAGGATATATGTTAAAAATTTTGGATAGGCTTAGTTATCATATCTTCTTTGACTGCTCTGCCTACTTGGACCTACTTGGTTGTCTGTTTGCTCTGACTCTTTGCATCGGCTCCCCTGTCTTGTAACTCCCTGACTTTCCTAGCTACTGCCAACACCCCCCCTCTCACGTTTGTCATCCCTGACAAAACCTTGTTGTAGGGAGTGTTTGATGTAATATTCGACAACATCGGTGGCAAGGTGATGTTCTTGTACGCATAGTCCTCTTGCTAGATCTATCATCATTTGATCCCAATCGACTAGACCTGGAACATCCAGATGTGGTAGGCGTAGCTGATTTGCATGTATGGTTTGTTCTACAGCAAAGAGATGTAACAAGCACGTTAGTCTAGGAATGAAAATTTATGAATGGTATTCCCAGAACCCGATAGTAAACATCTCTTCAAATGCCTACTTGTAGCAAGAAGGTAAGTACTTGATTTGTGCATGCCATGCACAAATTGTGTTGATGGAGGGGGTTTGACTCATGTCATATACCAAATCATGGTTCCCTTCAGAAAACCCAGGGGCCAAAATATATGGTGTTTGGATTTTGCAAAAAGTCTTGAATACTACCGTCATTAGCTCAAAAATCTTCATACACATCTTTCCAGTAATGTCCGGTACATTCTTTAAGTGTGCAGAGTGGTGTATAGTTGAGATCATGTAGGTGATGGTGGGCGGTGCTTTGGGTAGAGCAAAGTACGGATAATTGACCCAATCGGAACACCCTTTATTGTTGTAGACTTTGATTGCAAAATCTTGCCAAGATCTGTGACAAACCACGAGGCAATAACATGGGTAATATTTAATATGGAGTGGCATGGTTACCCATGTGCGCATCATTTTGGGGCAGTCCATTAACAGTCACTCATGCGAATTAGGTTGAAAAATAGAGCCTGCTCGTGCCTCTTCTGGTAGATCAGCTAGCTTGAACTGAGCAGCAAATGTTGGCTCTTTCCCTGTATGCCTTTTAATCTCTGCATTATAATCGATTAACAATACAAAATAAGGCATGTATTGCATTTTTGATGTGGTAATAAGCCATTGATGGGATAGGTGCTAAAAATAGGAGGATTTAAGAACTATGTCTTCCAGATTGGAGAGCGATGGAATCTATACGGCTACTCAATCATTGTGGGTTTGTTATATATGCTCTATCCTCTTGAGACAATCTTGGACTTCTATATTGAAGGCGTATCGGCCCTCGTCACTGACACGCCCTCCAAGTACTGGCATAGACTCATATGGTTCTTCAAAACTTTCTTCGATTGGAATTTCCACCACTGTGTCGGGTTCTGGATCTTCAATTGGAGAGGGTGGAATCTCATATGGTAGTAATCTTGCTTGTAGTTCTTCCACCTATTTCCTTAGGGCTTCCACTTCTGTTTTAGGTTGAGGGAGGATGGCGAGTTCCTATTGAGATGTGTTGATCATGGCTAGCTACCTCTTGAGATTTGCACATTCTGATTCCAACTTTTCATATGACTCTAAAAAGTTCCTTGAGTAGTATCATTATGTATTTTGAGGGAACAACTCGATACTTTGTAGGACTAATCTCTGTGCATGTGGTGCCTTCCATAGAAGCTTCAAGGTTACCTTGGTTTTGTTGTTGTAGCTGCTTGTTCTCTTGCAATGCCACTAACATGTGCGTCCTAAGAAGCCCTAGATTTCTTTGGAGTTTTGCATTGGTGAGATGTTGCTCGTGTAGCATTGTCTCCAAGTCTTTGACGGTTTGGTCATTCCTATTTGATGTCTGGGCCTCTAGTTCGATATGAGCTTGCTATAAGGTGAGGTATTCCACCTAGAGGGCTTCATTATCAGCTTCCAAAGCTGTGACTCTTGCTTGCAATCTTTGCGATTCTGCCTGGAAGGCAGCATTCTGATCTTCTAGTCTTTGGTAATCATGTTGTATCTATGATACACAATTAATGATTGTATTGAATGTATCATGTACAATATGAGATGCAAGGGAGATGGGATGGAGTGCAGGGGGAATGGTGGGGATGGGAATGGTGGATGCTGTGTCAAACAAAGAGGTGGGTGTAGGTGAGGTTGGTGGTAGGGGGATGGGGGATGGTGGAAACCTATGGGGAGGGGGAGGTGCGATGTGTGGTGAAATGTCCATGGGGTCAACCAATGTAGTATGTGTAAGAGCTACCATGTAAGTGGGGATGGTAGGTGAAGTGATCATGGTGTGTGTATGTGTACAATGAAGTGGAAGTGAGTGTTTGTGAACCTAATGTGTATGGGGTGGGGACACGAATAAAACTTTCCATGGACACATAATGGGGTGGGGCTATGGTCACGATTGAGGTGTAGGGAAAGAGTGAGGAGCAAATGGGAAGTAAGGATCACGTGCAAGAGGCATGTGTGAATGGGGGTATGTGGGGATACCTAAACGACCTCCACTAGGTCTAGGATGTCCTTCTCTGCTAGGTATAATTGGGTGTCCAGTGATGGGTTCTACATACCAACACGGAAAAGGAAAAAGAGGATGGGTAATGGAACAAAAGAGGGTGGTCAGAGAGGTTGGTTCATGAAAAGAAAAAGATGTTGATGAGATTGGAGTTTGGGTAATGGTCGTGAATACTACAATGGTTTCATCAGTAGTCAGTGGAAGGGGTGGGGGTGATGGAGGAGATGGGGTGTTGGGGTGAGATTGGTGATGTCTGTACAAATGTTTTCGTAGTAAGATGGATGGTGGTCGTAGAGGTAGCAATTGGTTCTATGGTTGCTTCTAGTTTGAATATCGTATGTTTTTTCTTGCCTGTGGTCTTGTTTCCATTCTGTGTTTGTCATAGGGGGTTGATTGTCGTAGAGCTGTGTGTATGTCCTCTTCAACTCCCAATGACTCTGTTAACAATTTGAGTGTATTAATTAAGTGAGGATCCAACCCTTCCTCTGTGAGCATCTGTTCTATGAAGGATTTGCTGGATGCAAATGAAACTCTATGCCTTTCTTGCACCGCCTTGATAGTATCATACAATATTTGTGGGTGGGGGGTATATGTTGGAGTACATACAAGTTTCAGTACTTCTATTTGCTCTCTTGATGTCTTTCCTTGTAGTCATTATTGCCTCCTTTTGATTCTTCATTCTCATCATCCTCCTCTTCTTCTTCTTCTTCTTCTTCCTTGTCGACTATGGTAAGTGGCACTTGGGAGGTGGTGGTTTGTGGCTGAGAGCTTTCTACCACTTGTTCCTTGCCCAATTCAAGATTCAATTTTCTTAAAGTCTGTTCAAAGTCTTCATTGGTGAGCTCTTCCAAGTGTACTCCACCACAAAATTCAAGGTCTATGGGGACTGATGGGAATATCAAGTTGGGACCTTCAATGCTGCATCTCGGGAGGCGTAGTGTAAAGGGACATACATGGCAAGGTGGGGGAGTGACATCTTGGGTTAATGTGGCTCCTCATGGTTGAGCACATGGTTCTTGGACTACTCCTCACATCCTTTTTTATGGGGGTCCTATGGATGTTCTTCTCTTGAATTGTTGTACACTATTCCACATTAAAGCCCTCTAGATTGGAATATCATAAGTCAAACATCTATAAATGATCCTAGTCAATACACAACTTCCATACAAGACTGACTTGTGTAGCCATTGCTTGTGTGCCAAGAGTATCTGATCAATGATCTAGTGAGGTAGATTAATGGTTAGGTTATGCATCTCTGCAAGGTATAAACTGAACCAAATCTTCTTAGGTGGCATCCGGAATCTGTCTTGGGCGGGGAAGGCAAAGTGTTGCATGCACATTCTTAGGTGAACTGCAATATTAGGCATCATAGCCACTATATCTTTGAGTTTATTAAGGTTTTGATTCTTCATGCTATCTGGTACTAGAACCTCCTTCCTAGTGGGTATGTGCATTCCTTTCATATCTAGAGCCGCTTGCACTAAGTTATTGGTTAACTTAAACCTCTTCAGCTCATTTCCCTTGGTTAGCAATGGGAGCATAAACATGCTTGAAGCTTGGGGGTGCTTACTAGGAGTGAGGGTTTTGATAAGATAATAGCACCACATGAAGTCAGGTTTGGGCAGCTGAGCACTGAAGTATGCATCCAATCTTGCTTTCTGCCACACTGGGCATAGTTTTTTTGCATTTTGTAGCTTTTTAAATTCCCATGTGAAGAAATGGTACTTGCCCCACTTTCCATTGAATTCTAGCTCTGTCTCCCAAAGGTATGAGCCCTCTCCCAATGGTCCTGCTAATTCACTAAACCAATGCGAGGTTTTGCCGACTGGCATGGTGTGGCTGCTTGGGGTGTCCTATATGGGTATTACCTGTATGGCCTGCAATTCCTCGGGTCTCTCATTCATCTCAGGCATGATGGGCAAGCTCTCCATATCAACCACTTGCTAACTTATGCCTACCTGAGAGTTTGTTCCTACTACATCAGCCATGATATCGCTGGTAATGCCTGATGCTTATCTGTTGGAAGAAGAAAACCATATTCACATTGCATAGGAAACATGATAATACCATGTTCCCTCTACAATACCAACATGTTGTTCATCGAGGTTAGAGGTTATTCTAGTGGTGTATTGTGTGTGTAAGTTAGGAGGTCACTAATGTCCTATATGCATACTCTGGTTGTGATCTATACTCAAACGCATCTATTCTTATGCACAATATTTTACATGGTTGGGTTAGGGGGTTTATTACAAGGTTTAACTCTCCAAACATTTTGTGTGAGATGGCATCTTTTGGCTATGATGATCTTCTCATGTTTTTGAATGATGTCTTCTTGGATTTGGAACTTTTTGGGTACCCATTTCCAGACAATCCTAGGTGTGATTCTATGTGTGCAGGTGTTGATTGTAGATATGTGCCCTGAAGTGTATGATGTGAGTGATTGTGAGTGGTGATTTAGGCTTGTTAGCTCATGTGAAGCTACTTGAGCTTGTAATCAAGTCTTGGGCACTTAGATTTATCATGCATTGGGGTAAGCCTTCATTGATCGCATTGGGAACCAAATGGAAATGATCTGTTTTGGTAGATTCTTGGAATACTCTTTCTTTGTAATCCTTGCCCAAGTAGTTGGTTTGGTGCATCATTGGGGTATTGTCTCTCGAGCGGAGGTTTATTCACCCTTTCGTATCCAAATTTGCTTCATAGTTTGAGTCATCTTGCTTCATGCTCTCCTTTGACTATGAGCATAGACCGTCTGCTTCCTCTGCTTCTTGTGCTGCTTGGTTTGCTTTGTCATGATCTCTTTTGGAAAAGAAGGGAGTTCCATCAAATCTCTGCCTTCTTTGTTGAGAACATCATCCTTCTATATCATAGAGTTTTGGACAAGAACAACATCTTTATCTTCATGTGTACTTCGGGAAGGACCAGGAATTGGTGCCTTTCCTAATTCCTTGATTGCATGATTTTCTAGCTCAATTGTGATGCGGTTTTGATCCACCCATACCTGAAGAAGTCCACCTTAGGTTCATGTTGACTGCATGATCATAGATCCAATCTTGACCCAAGATGAGAGGTTCTGTGAGATCCTCATCTTGACACACTAGCACCTTCACTGTCATAAGAACATCCTAAATGTAGAGGGGAAGCTCCACCTCATCCAGGCAAGGGGTTTCCACACCTCCCAATCCTATGAAGTATGCTTCTATAGGATTGATACTTAATTTCAACTCTTGACAGTAAGAAAGTCTAATTGCACTAGTGGTTGCTCTTGAGTCAATCAAAGCTCTTACAGTCCTTTCACTCTCTCCTTGTTCTACCTCTAGGATCATAAAGGGTCATTGGTCAACTATTCTATGGGAACGTACACATGATGCTTCACACATGGCCATGTGATATCTTGGGGCTTCATAATCATCACACCTAGGCTGACCTCTACCTTGTCTTCTCAATTTCATTCGTCCAATGCATTCTAAGGCTTCTGCCTGCGCTTCTTCTTGAACTCGTTTTTCCTCTTCCTTATGTTTCTTGGTAGTGTTGAGTCGTTTTGGCATTTCCTCCATGAGTGGTTCTCGATATAATTTGACTCTGTATCCACTGATGTAACTAGGTAGGATGTCACCTTCTAGGGTGGCTAACTGGACACCTCCACTTGTTGATATTCTATTAATAATCATGGGTCCATAGCCACGCTTCTCTAACTTCCTTATACCAAGATTAAGTCTCTCGCGTTCAAGCCTTTATCTTTCACATGGGCATCGAAGTATGCCTTTTGTCTTTTCTTAGCTGCATAAATTCGTGCTGTCACTCTCAATCTTGTTTCACCTAGCCATTCAAGATCAAAGATTCTAGATAAGAGCTCATGGCTGGTCCATTGATGCTCTTGTGCTACTTTCAATGTAGGTATCAGGAAGTCGAAAGGTAACAGTTCATTCTAGCCAAATACCATATGAAAGAGTGTGTCTTGGAGTAGCATATTATAGGCAACTCAATATGCCCAAACAACATGGTGTAGTTGTTTGTCCCAGTCAGAGCGTTTATTATTCACCAATTTTGTCAACACATTACATAGAATGTTATTGGTGCTCTCAGCTTGTCCATTAGCTTGTGGGTGATAGGGGGGCGACTTCTTGTGAACCACCATGAGTTCTTGTAATAAGTGTTCAATGACCTTGTTCAAGAAGTGGGTGCCACGATCACTCACCAATTCTATTGGCAAGCCATATCTAGTGAATACATTCTAAAATTAGAACTTGGTTGTGGTTTGTGCATTGTTCTTTCTTGTTGCCTTTACTTCCACCCATTTAGTCAGATAATTGGTGGCCACAATGATGTATTTTGCATGTGAACTCTTAGCTAGGGGATCAATAGGACCAACAAAGTCTATTCCCCACTTAGAGAATGCACGTCCATCCATCATAGGTTTCAATGGCATCTCATCTTTATGTATAGGATACTGAGTTCGCTGACAAATATCACACCACTTCACATAGGTATGTGCATCCATGTGAAGTGTGAGCCACCAAAGACTTGCAAATAGAATAGCTTTGATCACATGGTCTGGTCCAAAATGTCCTCTTGCTACACCTTGGTGAGCAGTCTCTAAGATCTTGAGGTACTCAATCTCATGGATACACAATCTAAGATAGCCATCTCTTCCGCGCTTGTACAAATTATCACCAATGAGTGAATAATCGAGTGTTTCTTGTTCTAAGCTCTTTTGTCTTGCCAATGTCATCTCTTGGGTGAATGTTTTGAATGTGATTGGAGGTTGAAGACTCAAAATAATAGAAGGCAACAAAACAACTATGCATCCACAAGTGCAGATGATCTGAGAAGCTGTTCATGGTTCAACACCACATGATGAATACGATGTCTGTTGGTATTTCAAAATCGAATGATAATGTCTAGTATGTAAACAAAAAGGTATGGAAGAGAATGATGAAGCCATGTTATCATCATCGAAGGGAAAGAAGAAGAAGGAGAGAAGAGCGAGCAATCCAAGAATGAAAGTAAATCTTCTAATCCTAAACCTTCTAGTCCTACCCCTAATGTTTCCTCTATACCCAAAGAAAATTCTTCAACTACATCTGATTCAAAGAAAGGAGTATGCCATTATTATAAGAAACTAGGTCATTGTATAGAAGAATGCAAAGCAAGGATTTTTAATGAGAAGAAGAAAACATCAAGTAATAGTGCTAAAGATGATCCATAACCTAAATCTTCAAAGATAGATTCAGATGCATGTGTTACTATTAAAGAATTAGCTTTTAATCAGGCAGCATTAAATGCAATCTCAAATAATCCTTGAATTTTTTATTCTGGAGCTACTATGCATATGAGAGGTTGTAGAAAGGTATTTTCTTCCCTTTCTACTCTTTAGGTAGAATAGTGACCATTGCAAATGGTAATGATTTAGATGTTGTTGGTGTTGGAGAAGTAAGCCTAAAGTCAAGAGAACGTGGAAATTTCACAACTTCCAATGTTCTTTATGTTCCAGACATGTAGGAAAATTTTCTATCTATCTCTACTTTCTTATCAGATGGCTATAAAGTTGTCTTTATATATCATGTTAATGTTGCTAGGTCTACTACAACTATGGAGAACATGAAGTTATGGCATGCTAGATTTGGTCCTATTAGTTACACAACTCTAAGCATATCAAAGATCAACGTATGGTGGAAAGTTTTTATATTTTTGCTTTACCAGATGATGCAGAGTCATGTGAAGGATCTCTTGAAGGAAAGATTCACAAAATACCTTTCAAGAAGCATGGATATATCATAGCCACAAGGAATTTGCATATCATACATTCAGATGTGAATGGTCCGATGAGAATAGATTCGATTCAAGATTTCAGGTACTTTGTTATGTTCATTTATGATTTCTCAAGATATGCATGGATTTAAGATCTTAAAGTGAAGTCAAAGGTTTTTCCTACTTTAAAGAAGTTCGTAGCTATGGTTGAAAATGAAAGCCAGTCAAAGATCCAGGTTTTAAGAAGTGATAGAGGAGGAGAGTACATGTCAAAAGACTTTAAGTCTTTTCTTGAAGACAAAGGTATTTCTCATCAATTCACTATGAATGGTGTTGCAGAGAGAAAGAATAGGATACTTATTGAGATGATGTGTAGTATGATGTCATCCAAAAAGCTTTCTCCTAAGTTTTGGTTTGATGCAATACATACAACTAATCACATTTTGAATAGGTATTCCACAAAAGCTTTAAACATCATCACACCTTATGATGTTTATTATGGGAAGAATCCCAATGTGAGTTATTTCAAATTTTTTTGTTCCCCATCTTATGTTCACATTGAGAAGAAGGAATGTGGTAAGCTTCATGTAAAAGCCATTAACGTCATCTTTATTGGTTATGCAATTGAAAGCAAACGATAAAGATTCTATGTTTTAGATACAAGTGATATCCTACTCTTATGTAATGCATATATAGTAGAAAGTCAGATTTATGATAAGAAGGAAGAGATTCCAGAATTCATAAAGGCAGATGACTATGCATTTTTCAGGTTGAATTTGGATGCTTACATTCACCCATACAAGGGGGGTGATGAACCTACTCAAAGCCTAAGAGATATAGATGAAGAGAGAATTTTGTTACCTACATCAGTACCTAGTCCATTATCAATACCTCTTGAAGTTTTGACTTATGAAGTTGGAGAAGGTTCCAAAGTTCTAGAAGAAAAAGATGTTGAAGAACCAGAAAAGATTCCACCACTTTTCAGGAATACTCCAAAGTGGTTATATCAAACTTGGAAGGATAGTGGTATAAAGGAATACACTAGAAGAACCAGAAGTCAGACAAGGAGACAACAAGAAGACCAGGTAAATTATGCAGAACATTTTGAGATAGAAGAAAATAAAAAGGATTTTTGAAGAAGCACGAACTATTTATCTACAAGGTTTAATAGATTATTATTTTTTTGCCTACAGTTTGGATAAATAATAGATATTTCCACTAAACCATTTTGGTGAAGCATTGTACTCATTCAGAAAGTGACTAATACAAAGAAAGGTCACATGGTTGAGATTCCGGCATGACAAGTCCGCAAGGATTTAGTTGTTGTAGGAGGATTAAACCATGTGAGTGCTAGGCCGATGGTGTGATTAATTGTAAATAATAGAAATTTCCAGTAAACCATTTTGGTGAAGCATTGTACTCATTCAGAAAGTGACTAATACAAAGAAAGGTTGCATGGTTGAGATTCCGACATGACAAGTCCGTAGGGATTTAGTTGTTGGTAGATTTATAGTAATTCTTGTTCGATGTCGTTGTTGTGTCGTATTTTCATTACAATTCGATTAAGGAAGGAAGAAATAATCCCAAACATGTGGTTGTAGAATGATGCAGAGATGCCATGCAGACATACCTGAAGAAGAAGATATATCCAAAGAAAGAGAAAGCATACCCAACATATTGCAGTTGAACATATTCCAAGAAATGTGCATATTTTTCCATTAGATTTGGTGAGTTATTTATACATAGTTTGTGACTTTTCATACCACTGATTGGCACCCATTCGGCCATGGCTTCTACCCCTTCACTTAGCCTTCAATTTGACCTTAATCAAATATTCATCAAATGAAAATAGCAACCACAATGTAATGTCAAATGCTCCCTAACACTGACATGCATGCATAGAGGGCTGAACTCACACATTGTGTACCAATGCCCTAGGTCTACTACATGCTTCTACCCTATGGAAACATTTCTTCACCAACCAAAGTGCATGGCCCATCCATGGTATGGAAGGCAAAGACAAAGTCCATATGTATCTGAACATATTATGTGAATGAGGAGAAAAGTATAATGCCTAGGATGGTAGCCAAGATATAGAAACTACTCCTCGCCTACACAATAAGCCGCCCATGCAAATACAAAGGCAAGAGGTTAGACATTCTTTACATTTGGTTCCTTATATACATCAATGAGACCCTCAAATACATCATCCATTGCAATGAATACAAAATATATGTGCGAATCCCAAGGAGGAAAGGGATATTCATAATCACTTCAAAGTGGAAATCCAAAGATTTTGTTGGATCCTTCTGATGCCTTTGCCATTTCTAAACATACCCTTGCTTTCTCTATGAGCTAGTTTTGTATGTCATCATTGCTACAATTGGTGGGTGAAGGTTGTTGTGCTCTTGTGCCAATTGATTCCATGGACATTAGGACTAGCATGTAGTTGGGCTCTCTTTTGGCTTCCAAACATTGGTCCATTCACCATCTTGGCCAAGATTAATCCAATCACCTTCAAGCTCCAGTAACCAAGTACCATGAGAATACATCCAGTTTTCCATGTTTCCATGTTGGAACCATATCAGATTTCACCATTGATGGGGCATATAGTCTTGTATCTTAGACATCCTTTCTTGTTGTGTTGTAATTTCATAGCACGAGATCCTTTCTAGTTACTCCTTGTATCTAGTTCATCTCCTTAAAGGGAGTTCTTTTAATCCAGAGGTCTTGATTCATACCTACAATCTCGGGTTGTGGAATCTTGTTGATGTATTTAGGTAGTGATGTGTGTGAACACACTAGGACCACCAGGGCACTTTTTTCCCTTTTTAGGAGGTTTTTTTCCCCTGGCTTGTATATACGCCTATTGCCCTAATGGGCTACTTATCTTTGTACATTCTCTAGTAATACATTCAGTATTGTGTGCTCCAAGCTTCTTCTTCTTCCTTGTGCTATTCGTGTGCTTTTGCAGACATCTAACTCCAACAATTGGTATCAGAGCAGGTCATCGCTTCATCTAGGGCATCATCGACACCCCTCCGGTCACAATCTCATAATCGCACAAAATTTGGTACGTATACTCAAGGTGTTTCAAAGATCAAAATAGGTTCGCTTTGTGGTGCCGAAATCGCGATCTGAGTTCGTTTTGGCCTTCGAACGCACTATCACAGTGCTTGTGCAGGCTATTTCATCTTTTTGTGCCAAAGGTATATACCAGTTTTGGTTCGCCATTATAAGCATCTCAAAGTTTGCTATAGGTCTAGCAGAATTCATATGGGCAGTTCTGTTCAACTTTTTAAGATACAGTCAATTTCTTGCATCAAGGTCTTTTACTCACCGGCCATGGCTGAAAGTAGTGATGTATTCCGTATGTTGGTTGTTGAGGATAAGTTGGATGGTACCAACTACCCATTATGGGCTTATATGATGCAGCATGTATTGGTTGCAAAAGGATTGTGGGACATTGTGCAGGGTGTTGAAAAACGTCCTATCACACCTGCAATTGTTACAACTGCAGGTACTGAAGCTGATGGAGAAGGTGTCGAAGATGATGATATTCTACATATTCCTATTCATGCTACGGTTTTTGCTGCACCTACTGTTGGAATATGCAAGTCCACATCATCTCTTCAAAGTATTATTATAGGTTGAACTCTTTATTAAAGTTCATTATATTCTTAGAGTGATTTATTATGTTTTCCACATCAGCCATAGTCATGAATAAACAATATTTGAAGTCAATACCAAGTTGGAAAAGTGTTCCTATAATTTAGGAAAAATTTTAGGACAGGAGCACACCTTTTTTGAAGGTAGTTTTGCATGGATTATATCTCGCTAAGCGTGCATTCTTTTTGGTTGATTCAAAAGCTGAAATGTTCTCCATAATATCAGGTATCAGCTCACCAAAAATCTCCTACAAATTCATCTCCAAACTCAAGTTATGCTGGCCGCAAGTTGGTAGGTAGAGAATTGGCAGATTGCTAAAAATGGCAAGTAGGCCAACTTTGGAAGCTTGTATCTTGAGCGCTCTGTGCATCATCTCAAAATGGTTTCTTCAGCAAAGTTGTTCCTTATATCATGGAGAATCTCCATCTGTAGCTCAGTGATGAGTAGCACCTCCTTTAATGTCAATCCGGGAAGACATGAGGATGGTATGAAGACCTCGAGCAAGTGAAGGCACAAATGTGTGAGTGAGAAGCACACTAACATGCACACACATACACACACACACACATACAGCAAGAACAAAGAGAGTAAGACAATGGAATCACTTCTATTGCAACCAAGTTCTCATACAAGCTCAAAACTACAAGAAGCTCTCTCAAAAATGAGCTCTCTAGCTCTATTTATAGTTTTTGACTAGCTTTGGCCCTGTCCAGACCTAGTGTCCGGCCTAGTTAAAAATTAGGTTCCAGGGCTTATTTGAGGGCTCAAACGAGATCTAAAAAATACAAAAATTGGTAGGCAGCTACTTCTAAGGCTCCTCAAGCTCGAAGACTCCTCGGCTTGTACAAAATGGACCTACAAAAAGGTGAAAATGGTATTTACAGGGGTTTTTAGTGATGAGAATCACTTTTTAAATGGTGTAAGGGTTTTGAAAAAAATAAAGGGTTGCCTTAGTGCTAGATTTGCATGTATGCCCGTACTTGCTTCTTCCCGTATACTGCCAACACTTCCCCCCCCCTAGCGTCTGTCGCCTCTGACAGACCTTTGATCTGCGGGTTGGTCAATATAGTCTTGGAGAATGTCAGCTGCCACATCATGTTCTTTGATTCGCAGCCCTCGGATCAGGTCTCTCTGCAGGGTATCCCAATTGACTGGCCCCGGTATGTCTGGCTGTGGCGTTGTGTAGAGTTCTGAGTGCATCGTTTGTTCGCATGCAAAAAGGTGTAACAAATGGGTGGGCCGTGGCGCGAACACCTCTGAGTGTGCTTCCCAGAACCCCGTGGTGAACATTTCATCGAAAGTTTGCTTGTAGCAGGTAGGGAGATATCTGATGCGTGCGTGCCATGCATAAGCAACTCGTATGCTCGGGGTGGTGCTCATATCATATAGCAGGTCGTAATTACCATTAACAAACCCGGGAATCGGAGGTTGAATATGACATACATTGCGGAAAGTTTTGAGCACAACCTGCATCATATCAAAGATCTTGAGCATCATCTGGGCAGCCACATCTGGCATGGGGTGGAGGCGTGGAAGCCAATGTTGCGTTGAAGTCTCGCATTGCGGCCCATTTGTTCTCTGAGTTGTTCCTCCATAGCTTTGCCTGCCTCTGCATACTTAGCTTCGAGTTCTGTCTTCGATTGTTGGAGGTCAGTCACCTGGTGTTGTAGTGCTGTATTACCTAGTTCCAAGGCATCGACTCGTGCCTAGAGTTGAGCCGAGAGATTGCACAGCTCTGTGTTATTTTCTTCTAATAGCTTATACTCTTGCTTAAGCTGAGTGGCCGCTTCCACCATGGTGTCTAGTGCATTACTAAATGATGTGGATGCATGGGTAGAGGTGGAACATGCAAAGGGTCGGGAGGTGGGAAAGGGAAAAGTGGATGATGTGCCTATGAGTGAAGTGAAATGTGCTGATGGTGGAACAGACGTGGTGGTGGGTGCTCCTGTGGATGGTGAAATATCCATGGGATCGGATGTGAGAGTGTGTGAAGTGTGAATTGTGAATACGGGAACAGTAGGTGGTGTGTTAGTGGTGGCAGTGAATGTGGGGGAGTGGGGTTGGGAAAGGGACTTTTTATTATAGTTCTCAACCTATTGGAGTATATTTACAAGGTTTGTCCAGAATGACAGTTGTGTGACTTGGGTTGAGCCTGAGGCAGTTACAAGGGAAGTGGTGGATAGGGTTTGGGTGTGGGTGAATGGAAAAGGATGGGATAAGGTCTGGCTAGTGGCAAGTGGTTGTCCAAGGGCGGGGAGATAGGAAGGGTGACCTATTATGGTTTGATCGGTGGCAGGATGACCGGTGTGAGGTTCAAAAATTTGGGCGGAAGTGATGGATGTGGGTAAAGGGAAGGATGTAAAAACGGAGGTATGTACAATGGTTTCATGATGGGTGGATATCGGTTGTTCAGAAAGACTAGTGGAGAAGGGTTCTGAGGGTTGAATGGAAGGTGACGGTGGAGATGGTATCTGTGTATTTACATCTTGTTCGTCAGTGGGACTTGGGCTAGTCATGTGAACATCCTCTGAAATTGTGGTAGGCAAGGCATTAGAGACTTCCATTTGAATCATTTTTCCTCGTCGTGGCCGTGTATCAATCCTTCATTGATCATAGGTAGGGTTCTCCCGATAGACCATTGTCCTCAATGCTTCCCCGATCCCACATGTCTCCGCCAATAGATTCAATGATTCAAAAAAATGTGAGTCTACATTCTCGGCTTGAAGCATTTGGTTCACTAGAGCTCTATTCGCCTCTTCTGTCATCTTATGTCTTCTATGTACCTGCTTGATTGTCTTGTATAGCCGTTTGAGTTGTGCCGTGTAGGCAGGGGCCTCCTCTTCACTCTCCTCTGGTTCATTTCCCCGTTCTTCTTCCTGATTTTGTGTGCTTGGATCATGAGGATGTTGTGCCTCATCTCCCCAATGTACCCTGCTTGCCTCGCCCTGTGGCTGCTCTCTTCGGAATGATGGTCCCGGATTGGCATTGTCAGGAAAATCTTCACTATCAGATAAGTGCGCCGTCTGCAGG
The DNA here is from genome assembly GCA_020310875.1 of Ceratopteris richardii. Taxonomy (NCBI): domain Eukaryota; kingdom Viridiplantae; phylum Streptophyta; class Polypodiopsida; order Polypodiales; family Pteridaceae; genus Ceratopteris; species Ceratopteris richardii. Next base: position 40,592,133 of record CM035428.1, read on the forward strand.
AATCTTTCAAAATCAAAATTGGGATCCTCAGTTAAGGTGGCCATAGATGCAAACTCGGCATCGGTCGGTAGTGGAGGGGCTGATGGGGTGGGCTGTACCATGCCCCCTGATTGAGTTCCTTGGAGATGTACCGTGAAAGGTGCTACGTGGGCTTCTTCTCTAGGGGGAGCGTTGGCTGTGGCCTCGTGAGGGATCATGACCTGGGAGAGTGATCCACACATTCGTTTCACAGGTTGGTTCCCTGACTTCCGCCCCTTGAAAAATTCCAGTTGTGAGTATTTAAGGGCCTTGGCTATTGGCACGTCATATGCAAGACATCTATAAATGATTCTGGTGATCGCACAGCAGCCATGTAACATATGCTTCCTCACACCCCGCTTGCCTGCTTCATACAATTGGTCCAGAATCCATACAGGCATCTTAATTGGCAAGCTTCCAGTCTCTGCTAAATATAATCCATACCATCTGGCTTCTCCTGAATCAATTAAAGCTCTCACGCTTGTTGTGCTATATCTTTGTCCTATTTCTAGGGTTACAAACGGTCGCCTATCAACTATCGTATGGGTCCGCTTACCTGAAGCCTCACACATGGCAATGTGATAACCATGAGCTTCATGATTGTCAGTCATGGCCTGATCTCTACCTTGTCTTCGCAGTTTCATTCGTCGGATGCGTTCTAAAGCTTCGGCCTGTGCTTCTTCCCGAATTCGCTTTTCCTCCTCCTTGCGTTTCTTTGCAATATTAAGTCGATTGAGCATTTCTTCAGTTAAGGGCTCTTGATATAGCTTGACTCTACATCCGCTTATGTAACTTGGTAGTATGTCACCCTCTAGAGTGGCCAGTTGTACTGCTCCACTTGTGGAGATCCTATTGATAATCATTGGTCCATAGCCTCTTTTCTCTAATTTTCGTGCATGTTGCTTCAATGTGTATATTAGGACTAGGTCTCCTGCTTTCAAGCCTTTATCCTTCACATGTGTATCAAAATATGCCTTTTGCCTCTTCTTCACTGCACAGATTCCTGCTGCAGCTCTCAATCGTGTCTCGCCTAGACGTTCAAGATAAAAAATTCGAGAGGAGAGTTCATGGCCCGTCCATTCGTGCTCCTGTGCTACCTTCAATGTAGGTATCAAGAAGTCCAATGGTAGCACTGCATTTTGACCGAATACCATTTGAAAGGGTGTGGCTTGGAGTACCGTTTTATAGGCAACTCGGTATGCCCAAACAACATGGTGTAGCTGTTTGTCCCAATCAGAGCGTTTATTGTTCAATAATTTCGTCAGTACATTGCATAGGATCTTATTGGTGCTCTCAGCCTGGCCATTAGCTTGAGGGTGATAGGGGGCAGACTTCTTATGCACTATCAAGAATTCTTGGAGCAAATTTTCAATAACTTCATTCAAGAAGTGAGTGCCTCTATCACTAACTAGCTCTATAGGTAGCCCATATCTAGTGAACACATTCTCAAATAAAAACTTAGCTGTTGTTTTGAACATCATTTTTTGTAGTGGCTTTCACTTCTACCCACTTGGTTAGATAGTCTGTGGCCACAATGATATACTCAGCATGTGAACCCTTAGCTGGGGGATTAATAGGGCCTACAAAGTCTATTCCCCACTTAGAGAATGCACGTCCACCCATCATAGGTTTCAGTGGCATCTCATCTTTGCGTATAGGATACTGAGTCCTCTGACACACATCACACCGTTTCACATAGGTATGTGCATCCATGTGAAGGGTCGGCCACCAAAAGCCTGCAAATAGTATTGCTTTGATCACCCGATCTAGTCCAAAGTGTCCCCCTGCTACACCTTGGTGAGCAGTTTCCAAGATCTTTAGATATTCACTCTCATGAACACAAAGTCTCAGGTAACCATCTTTACCACGCTTGTATAGATTATCACCAATGAGTGAGTAGTCTAGGGCCTCTTGTTCTAGACTTCTTTGTCTCGTCAGGGTCATATCTTGAGGGAATGTTTTCGTCCTCAGAAACGCCACTAATGGCTCGCTCCAATCTGGCACTAGAGACACACGATATAGGGTGGCATGTTCCACTGGTGTCTTAGTGTGGCAATTTGGGCATTCCTTGCACATTCTATGGACGTCTGCTTCCATAGTTGGCCAGTACACTCCAAGTCTCCTCAATGTTTGTAGAGTTCGTTGTTTTGAGTAGTGTTGCTCTAATGCACCTACATGTGCCAAGTGCAACCACTTCGCGTGCTCGTCCTCTTCCACACAACAAGCCAAGATTCCTTGATCCGTGTGCTTGTACATACTTCCTGCCATGATGTGATACTTTTGGGCTTTTACTACCTCTCTATGCTGTGTGGCTATTACTGAGTGGTTAGGCCCGTAGGTTAACACTGGCACTAATGGCTTAGCCCACTGTGGTACAACTTCCAAGTTAAACAAATAAGCATCAGGTAAGTCATATGATACTCCTTGTGGGGCCTCTCTAGATGTGAGCCTAGAGAGATGGTCTGCTCTCAAATGAGTCCTGCCTTTCCTCACTACTACCTCAAAGTCATATTCCATTAGTAACAAAAACCATCTTACTAATCTGCCTGTATTACACGGCTTGTTTACCAGGTACAGTAGACCTTGGTGATCAGTAAAAAATTTGAACTTATTTGCAAGAAAATAGTTTCTAAACTTTTTAACGCGTACACCATGCCTAATCCTTCTCGTTTGGTGGTTGTATAGTTCCATTCAGCAGCATTCAATTGTCTACTGGCATAGGCAATAGGGAGATCCATATTACCTTCACCGTAGGTTGTGCAAGTACACATCCAATAGCATAATTGGAGGCATCCACATGAACATGGAATGGCTTGTTCCAATCTGGTGTGGTCAAGATTGGTGCTGAACATAATCTTCGTTTAAGCTCCTGGAAGGAATTCTCACATTCATCAGTCCACTCAAAGTTAGTTAGAAGTCCGTACATGGGCTTTGCAATGACAGCATACATGTGGATGAACCGACGGTAGTAACCACAATGTGCCATGAAATCCTGTACTTCCTTGACGTTCTTTGGCCTAGGTAGTTCTGTGATGGCTCTCACTTTCTCTTCGTCAGTGGATATGCCGTTCTTAGACACTATGTGCCCTAGAATTTTGCCTTGCCTGACCATGAAAACACACTTTTCTGGGTTCAGGCAGACCTGATATTCTCTGCATTTATCAAAGATCTGTCTGAGTTCAGGTATATGGGTATGTCTAATGTTGGAATGAGCGCAAAGATCATCAACATAGACTTCCAAATTCTTCCTCAAGAACTCTTTAAACACGTGGCACATCAATCTTTGAAAGGTTGCGGGAGCATTGGTGAGCCCGAATGGCATTACTCTAAAAGCGAATATGCCCCACTCTGTGGCAAAAGCCGTTTTATGCTGATCTTCTGGTGCACTGGCCACTTGATTGTAGCCAGAGAACCCATCTAGGAAGCTGTACACTTCCTTGCCTGCTACCCTTTCTAATAGATGCTCAGTGATAGGAAGCAGATAATTATCTCTGATAGTGGCTGCGTTAACCTTCTTCAAGTTAATGCATACTCGTAATTTGCCGTTCTTTTTGGGCACCACTACAATGGGGGATACCCATTCAGTGTGCTCAATTTCATACATAAATCCAGCTTCCACCAAGCGGTCTATCTCCTCTTTAATCTTGGCACCATAGTTGTCATTGTATGTGTAGGGCTTCTGTTTAGAGGGTCTGGCATCTGAGGTCATGGGAATAGTGTGTGAGCATATGTCCGGGTCCACTCCTTTCAAATCCTTGTAACTACAAGCGAATACATCTCTGTATTCTCTTAGCAAGGCTATTAGCTCTTGTTCTTCCTCTTCTGTCAGGTCATAGCCTATGTACGTGCATCTCTCTTCCCCTTCTTCTATGGCTACTACTATTTTCTTGGTGGTTTCTTTGTTATCATAGGCCTCCCCCAATTGTGCCTCTCGTTTAGGCATTCTAATCATGACTCTCCTGTCATCTATCTCATACTTCTTAAAATTTTCCGGGACCTCAAACAAAGATTCTTCCTCTTCAGGTGTGACTTCTTTCTTCTTCCTTTTCTTTCCTTCTTCAGGTGTGACTTCTTTACATGTGTGGCTAGCCTTACATCATTTGTAAGCTCTCGGTGCCTCTGGGGTTGAAATTCTACTTCATAGAAATATTCTTCATCTGATGCAAAAGGTGGGTCCATAATGATTGACTCTAGATCGGAGTCACTCGCATCCTCAAATGCATCAGGGCTAGGTTTGCATTCTTCTAGCACTGTCTCTCCCATAATTGGCTCTATGGAGAAGATTGAAATGTCATAGCCATCTTCATCACAGTGAGGTGTCCATTGTTCTTCATTGATGGCTACATCCATTGTTGCTAGGATTTCTGCCCAGCCGTGGGGTTCAAATTCTTCATCAGGAAACACTACAGGTGCATAGGCTGGGTCTTGAATTGATCTATGTGTTTCGTTTGCACCTACCTCTCTGGATTTTTCTCTTTTCTCTTCTTCTACTGCCACTTTGCACATCCATAAGTGGGTGTCTTCCTGCATCCATGAGGATCCTGATCCTATGGAATGCACTGATTCTATATCATCTGTGGCTCTATGGATGGGATTCCATTGGATAGGGGGGACATCTCTATGAGAGTAATCTTTGAGATTCACTTTGGTTGTCACACCCAAGTGTTGTAGGTACAAGGAGTTGGTTCCCCAGTCCTGTACCACTTGCAGCTGTCGCATAAATGGTCTTCCCAAGATCATTTCATAGGCATGATTTTTGCTAAAATCACATATAGCAAATGTATGCTCGAACTCAACACCACATGTAGTGAGAGTTATGCCTTCTAGCAATCCCAAGGGCCTCTCAATATGGCCATCGGCCATCTGCAATTTCATTCTCGTCGGTCGGAGTGCTGGCTTGCCCCAACGCTTCCAGAGGGAAGTTGGAGCAATTGCAACTCCTGCACCTGAGTCCAAAATTGCCTTGGTTGTGTATCCCTGATGGGTAACTGGGAGATAGGTATTTCCTTCTTCTCCTTCACTCATGTCTCCTATCTTATCTAATGGTATTTCAGGCACTGTTCTATGAGATCCTGCTTGGGAGCGCGATTTCGCTATGTATGGCACTTGTTTGGCTACATGTTTCCACACTTCTGGCTTAACTTTGAGTAGCTCTTCTAAAGTGAGATTGCACTGCACTTTAGTGTTCTTTACTACCTCTGTATTCCTAGGTATGATAGAATCTTCATTTCTTATCATGATTGTGGGTGCTCTCAGACAAGTAGACTTGGTTTCCCATGGGCCTGTGAAATGTGGTAATTCTTGTAGAGAATTAGACTCAAAGTCTAATCTCTCTTGAGAGTGGGTGTTCTCATGCTCCTCATAAATGGATGGGATGTCCTGTGGGAATTGATCGTGTGCATCATCCACAAGTTCAATGGGAGGAGGGACTTCACTTTCTTTGGCCCATTTGTCTTCTTGAATCTCTCGTAGGAATTCTGGTGTGAACCGATTCATAGAAGATGATGTGTCTGGCTCCGTAGAATTAGGCACGTAGGCTTCGTGGGGAGGTAGGCTCACGTTCTCACTTGCCTTGCCTTTATTTTGAGAGGCGGGTTCCTTTTCTGATTGTGCAATTAACCTCTCTATTCGTTCTAGCAGTCCATCAAAGTGTAACTGCGTCTGGGGAATGGAAGAGGATGGATTGGCAGGTAAAGGGAGAGGTGGTGGAGGGGTGGTGTGAGAGTGGTTTTGAGATGCGAGTTCACTTATCTTTGCTTTGGTTTCTCCCAAGCTTTCTTCAAGTTCGCTCATCTTTTTTGCCCATTGCCTTTTCATTCTTTCACGACTATCCTTCCAGGCTCTAGTCCTCTTTTTGGTTATGCTCTCTGTTTCACTCACCTCGGGGCTCTTTTCCTGACCAACACCTTGGTTTTGCTGCAGTGCTTGGGCTCTCGTGATCACTTGCACAGGTGCACTGGAAGTCACACTCCCTGTGGAGTCTACTACTAACCCAACGACATTGATATGAGTGATTTTAGGCATGTTATTAGGGTTCTTTGGGCAATCTCGTAGGAGATGCTCTTTTCCGCAGTCGTGACAGAAACCCTGAATTGTCACTGGTTGGGGTTGTGTAGGGGCAGGTAGTGGACAATCATGTATAAGGTGATCTCCCTGACATCTGAAGCATGGTCCTCTAGGAAATGGGGGTCGTACCTGCCTAGGTTGAGGTCTAGAGTTGGGGTTTGTGTACATGACATTGGCATACTCAGGCTCCCCACTATTTTCACTTGGGTCCTCATAATAATATGACTCGTTATGCTCGGGTGACTGCATGTAGTAAGCCTGTGGGCTATCAATATGTGTGGAGTCAAAACTATGGTCACTTGGATCACTGTCTGATAGCAATTAAAGAAGGAAGGCTTTTCACATTGAAGGTACAAGGAAATGTTGGACATGCTATGTTCACATATGGAGAGCAGAAGGTGTCAGAATTGGATCTTTGGCACAAAAGACTTGGACACTTTAATGAAAGAGGTATCAAAGAAATGATTAACAATGATTCAGTGCTTGGAATGCCTAACATTGCAGGTCAACACATGACATACAGATGTGAGGCATGTCAATTAGGTAAGGCTCATAAGCAATCCTATTCCAAGCATGGATTTATGTATTCAGAAAGGCTTGAATTGGTGCATACAGATGTGTGGGGTCCTTCAAAGGACTTTAGTATAAATGGTTCAAGATATTATGTCATATATGTTGATGATGCTACCAGGTGGATCACAATTTATGTGATTAAGGAAAAGTCAGAAGTGTTTAATACATTTAAACACTATCATGCATATGCAGAAAGGATTACAGGTCAAAAATTGAAGAGACTAAGGTCAGATGGAGGGGGAGAGTATTTTTCAAATGAGTTCAATGATTATTTGTGGAATGCAGGTATAAAGAGAGAAGTTACTTGCAGGTACTCTCCTCAACAAAATGGGGTAGCAGAAAGAAGAAATAGGACTCTTGTTGAATTTGCAAGGTCCATGATGAAAGAGAAGAATTGCCCAAATTATTTGTGGGCTGAGGCTGTTAATACAGCTACATATTTGGTTAATAGATTGCCTTGTAAAGCTTTGCAGGGTATGACACCATATGAAGCTTGGTGGGGTAAGAAACCTACCTTAGATCATTGCAGAATATTTGGATGCTTGGCATATGCATATGTGCCATCTCAATTGAGGCATAAATTGGAGCCTAAGGCAGAGAAGTATGTATTCATTGGTTATGATGATAAGCAAATGGGATATAGGTTGTGGAGTCCATCCACAAAGCAATTTATTGTATCCAAGGATGTTACATTTGATGAGCAAGGTACTTGGTATGCAGGTAAATATAATGTACATGCAGATGATGAAGAAGTAGTGGAACAAAGAAAAGGTAAAGCAAAGGTTCAATTACTTGATGAAAGTGAGAGTAATGAAGTACAGATTGAAGTGGAAGAGAGGCCAAGGTTTGATCCAGAATGTGATGAACCAGAGACCTCAAGAAGTGCAGAAGTTAGGAGATCATCTAGGCACAAATGGCAACCTACAAGGTATAGCTATGACACTTCATTCTTGACTATTAAAGATTATGCTTATTTGGTAAAAGCAGATGAAGACCCTTCTACATATGAAGAAGCCAAAGGGAAGAAGAATTGGGAAGATGCTATGCAAGAGGAGTATGATGCATTGATAGAGAATCAAACATGGGATTTGGTTCCTAAACCTAATAGTCAGAAGATCATTGGATGTAAGTGGGTTTACAAGACTAAAAGATTTGCAGATGGAAGTGTGTCTAGGTACAAAGCTAGACTTGTTGTGAAAGGGTATGCACAGACATATGGAGTGGACTATGATGAGACTTATAGTCCTGTGGCAAAGATGACAACCATCAGGACACTCATTGCAATTGCTGCTTGTAAAGGTTGGAAGTTGTCTCAATTAGATGTTAAAAATGCTTTCTTGAATGGTTACATTTCAGATGAAGTCTACATGGAGCAACCAGATGGGTTCAAAGATCAAGTGAGTCCAAATTATGTGTGTAAGCTCAAGAGAGCTTTGTATGGGTTGAAGCAAGCCCCAAGGGCTTGGAATTATAGGCTTGTAAAATTCTTGAATGATCTTGGATTTCAAGCATCAAAGGCAGATAGTAGCTTGCTAGTCAAAGCAAGTGAAGATGGGTTTATTTATGTTTGTATTTATGTTGATGACATAATACTTACAGGAACAGATGATAAGGGGATACAAATGATCAAGAAGCAGATGGAGAAAGAGTTCAAAATCAGTGATTTGGGGAACCTATCATTCTTCTTGGGAATGGAGATTTCTTATACTCAACATGGAGTATATGTGACCCAAGAAAGGTATCTTAAAAATTTACTAACCAAATTTAAAATGGAAGATTGCAGGGTTGCACCTACACCTTTGGAAGTGAACCATAAATTGTCTAGGTTTGGAGGAGAAGAGTTCAGAGATATGAAACTCTATCAAAGTTTGGTTGGTAGCTTGATTTATGCTACATTGACAAGGCCTGACTTGTCATATACAGTTGGTGTGCTTTCACAATTCATGCATTGTCCTAGAAAGGAACATTGGATTGCAGGACAAAGAGTACTTAGGTACATCAAGGGTACACTCAAAGAAGGGTTATACTATGGGTTTACTTCAGATACAAGAATCAAGATATATAGTGATGCAGATTGGGCAGGTAATGTGGATGATAGAAGATCAACACATGGATACTTGTGCTATGTAGGAGACAAATTGATTTCATGGTGTTCCAAGAAGCAACATACAGTTGCTTTGTCATCCACAGAGGCAGAATATAAAGGTATGGTGGAAGCTGCAAAAGAGGTAATATGGTTAAAGACACTTTTGAAAGTTTTTGATGTGATTCAGAGTACTCCTATTATTTGTGGAGACAATATGAGTTCATTATACTTGGCAGCTAATCCTGTATTTCATGCTAGAACTAAGCATATTGAAATACAGTATCATTTTCTGAGAGAGAAGGTCATTGAGAAAGAGATTGAAGTCATACACACTCCCACAAAAGATCAAGTTGCAGATATGATGACTAAAAGTCTAGATGGACCAAAACTACAAAGATTCAAGGATATGGCTGGAGTAAAGAAGATAGAAAAGAACCTCAATTAATGATTGAGGGGGAGCTGTTGGTGCATGACAATCATCAATTGAAGGATTATGGAGAAATGAAGTTAAGGAGTCAAGAAGGAAACAAAGTCAGATGGTTGAAGGAAGGACATTTTCAGAAAACTCAAAGATATGTACACATATGTACATTAGCTGACTTATACCCTTGTTTAAGTCATACACTTGTATATATTCATCTATAAATATGTTTGAAAATGTCGGGCAAGTAGAGCAGAAGAGATTTGAGAATAGGAAGAGAGAAATTAGTGTCATTAGACACATGAAGAGTGAGTGAATTGTCCATCCTCACTTAGATGTAAATTTTCTGAGAAATCAAAAAATTTTGCGCCCGATATTTTGTTGTCTGCTCCCTCTGTGTTTAATCTTTTGAGAAATCCTTTTGCACGTATCTAAGTCCATAGCTAATCTATCTATGGCTAGAATTTGAGAGGTTAATTGTAGTCAGGCTGTGAGAATTTTGATTAGGAACATTCATATGTAAGAATGTTCTAACAGTCGAGAAATCTGGCGCACATTTCATCTTCAATGAAATGATCATTGCTCAGTCTACAGTGTAAAGTTTTACACAAATGAGGGCTTAAAATCTAAGTTGGAAGGTAAGCTATCTATGGCTAAAAGATCTTGATCAAACGGGATTTACTTTGGGAGAACCAGTGCTAAGAAGTTGCAGGTGTCAAAGTCGCCATTGCAGAGAAGCATTTTCAGACATAGGTAAAGTGTTTCACACATTTCTCTGTGTGTACTTAATCTTTTTGAGAGATTTAACTTGGCAAAGTTGCGCAACCTTAAGGCGAAGTGTTGTGCAAAGTTTTATCAAAAACTTTACAAGATTGATTAGTCAATGAGTGACTAATCTGCAGCAGACTTTTCTGAAGAAACTGAAATTTTCAGAATAATCAATTTTCTGATAATTTGGTGAAGATTTTCTAAATTAGGTGGAGTCTAAAGTTGATCTTGATATAGAGGTGATCTAAATTCAAGGTTAACTTGTTCTTTTGGAGATTAACACTCTCCATCAGTGCTCCTACCGGATAAGGGTTGTATCTAGGCATCTCCCTACCAAGCTCTCTAGGTGGATATCCATAAGGTCGGTATTGGGGTGGATGGACGGGTCGTGTTTGCCTATTAAAGGGACAGTTCTCAGTTGTGTGATTGGTATATTTTTGCTCGATGTGGCAGTATGAAGAAATCCCTTGTTGTTGCTGTCTGTTGTATGGATACGTAGGTTGTGCACCGGCTCCTCCTCTGGCACACAAGTGTGTGGGATGTTCTCCTCCACATAAGTTACACCTCCTTAACATAGGCACTCTTTGAGTTGGATGTTGGTAAGCTCTCTGCCCTTGGACTCCTAGTTTCTTTGCTAATAGTTCCGCTAGTTCTTCCACATTACTAGAATTGGACGTAACAGTGCTTCTCGAGTCTTCTGATTTAGTGAGGTCGGTAGTACCTTTGAGGTCCTCAGCAAGGTTATCTTCCAAGTCGATGCACTCTTGAAGACACTCACTCAATGTTTGTAGCCTTTTCACATACACTAGGGTTCTTAGGGTCCCGTTAGAGAGTCCATCTAAAAATAATGAAATCATCTTTTGTTGAGTCGGTCTCTCAGCCACTGGGCATCTATCCACATATTGATTGAATCTTCGGGCAGCAGTCTTCACAGTTTCACTAGGGTTTTGCTTAAAGCTATGGATTAAAGATGCAGAATTGTGTTTAATCCCTCTCTTTGTAAATTCTCCAATGAATTCTTGAAAGAATTGTTCCATGTTTCCAAATTGATTGGGATCTAAAGGTTGGAACCAAGTTAGAGCTGTTCCTGTGAGGGTGAGTCTAAAAGACTCATACTGCATAAAGAAGTCCTCTACTTGCTCCGCTCTTAGAACTTGTTTAAATTCGGCAATATGATCATATGGCTCCCCTAATCCATCATAATGGTTTCTCACGCACTTAGCTACTTGGATTGGTCTCAATCTTCTCATTGGTTCAGGCGGTCTGGGCATTACAGGGAAGACTGGGGCAGCTGGTCGTAATGGAGGCATTCCTGGCTGTCCTCCCACAGGTGGTCGTGGTCTGACCGGTGGGCGGAAATGGTTCCCCATCCCTGGGTGGGTCTGATTGTGTGTGTGCACTCCTGGAGTTGCAAACTGTACATGAGTACGGTTGGGCACACTTCTTTGACTAGTCTGTCCTGATGTGGTATGTTCAGTCTCTTGTTGATTTCCAAAAGGATTTTGCGAGGTAGTTGCCTGCTCCCTCTGAGGAAATACAGGTGCACCCATATATCTCAGCCGAGCCCTGTCTAGGACACCTACAGGCCAATATCTTCTTTGATTCTTATCCAAGTGAGTGAGTCTAGTTTCGTCATCTGGGTCTTTCAACTCATAGAATGTCATGGGGCTCTCTCCTATTCCTGTAACAGGCACGTCAGTTTGAAGCAATAAGTCTGCTCCGTGAATCATGTAGACTTCCAACAGGTAGTCGTCTTGAGGTATCAAATCTCCTCTCAAGACCCGTGATACTTGTGACCTGCCTCTAGGGGTGGTCACTAACTCTTCAGGGTGTGTTCCTTCAGAGTTGTCGGGATCCGTAAATTCTCCTCTTTCATTGATCCTCTCAGGAAATTCAGTTACTATGTAGATGTGACCCATTTTGTCAACGTATGCGCCTCCTTCGTATTTGACAGCTGGTCGGGGTATGATGGTGACATTTTGGGAAGTTACCATCCTGGCGACGGACCTGTTTAAGCCATCCAGGTAGATTGGAATCTCCTGGGCATTAGTGGACACATACTGCAAGGAAGTACGGTAGTCCCCCTCCACAGTAGTCATGAAGCTTCCTGTTGGTGCGGGTCCTTGCATGTCTTCTGAAGTCATAAGTAATTCCTCTTCCGAGTCACTGGAAGTTTCTAAGTAAACTGAGTGATGACTAGCCTGGGCTGTACTTCCTACTGAGGATATGATACTCCTTCTACTACCTAGAACTCTTCCTGATCTCAAGTTCATTCACTCTCTGAAGCCTCTCTTTATGCTTCTTAGATTCCCTTTGGACAGCTCTCCCAATGACTCAATTAGTCTGCCAAAAGAAAGTTTCAATCTGGGCGATACCACACTCGGCGATACTATACCAGAGCTCCAAACGATACGATACCAGACACCCAGACGATACGATATCAATCTGGTGTCGCGATACTATCCAGGAAAACAAACGATACGACACCAATGACAATGTCGCGATACTGTCCTACTGAACCGACGATACGATACCAGATACAGTGTCGCGATACTCCACTGGGAAACACCACGATACGATACCGGCAAAGTAGACGTTACGATACTAGAGATTCAAGGCGATACGATCTCAATGTGGTATCGCGATACAATCCTTGATAGGAGACGATACGATACCACCGCAGTAAGTGCGATCGCGATACCAATCTTGGCGACACGATACCACTATGGTGTCGCGATACCAAGATAAGCAACCGACGATACGACACTTGGGAGGGCCCGATCGCGATACTGAAGTATTGTCGCGATACCAAAGTAGTGTCGCGATACCAGTGTATCAAGCGATACGATAACACTCGGTAAAGTGAGGTCGCGATACTAGAAACTTAGGCGTTACGACACCACAATGGTGTCGCGATACCAAGTATTAGTACCGGACGATACGATACCAGAGATTGAGCGCGATCGCGATACCGACTCAGTGATCGCGATACCGAAATGGTGTCGCGATCCAAGGTAGGTATCCAGCGATACGACACTTATGGCGAGTGTCGCGATACAAGGGAATTTTGGTATCGCGATACCAAAACTCAACCGATCACGATACTTAAGCCAAAATGCAAGATTTTTTCAAACTTTTTTCACCCCCTTGCCCTCCTCACTCTTCTCTTCCCTCCTATACCTCTGTATCACACAAAAAGATGACAATGATATCAGTTTTCCCCCCCGCGATACTGCGCAGACTTTTAATCACGTGTTTGATCATTTTTAAAATGTTTTTGTCAGATAATTTGTGAGAATGTTTACCTTGGTACTGCCTTGCTTGCACTGTGCGCTCAAAACCTAGCCTTAAAAGCCTGAAAGCCACGATACCAAATCCACGATACTGGTCGCTGCTCGCAGACGATACCAGAATACAGTGAAGTGTCAAATGAGCCAAATTTTTTTGGTTTTTATAGTTTTTGGACTGAACTTAAAATTTTGGGATTTTTGGTGATTTTCTGAGAATTTTGGCCTACTCCTACTCCTCTTCTCCTCACTTCTCCTCTCCTTCTAACCTAACCCTAACTCCTTCTTCTCTTCCCTCCTCTTACACTTAAACCTAAAACTTATCACACACACCTCGAAGATGAGAAGTGACAAGTGCTGAAATGGTGGACTACTCGCCAAAGGACAAATTTGCGTCTACAAGAACAATTCGATCACACTCGCTCTATAACTATCACGAAGGCACCTTGGTGGAGTGATTCCCCGGCAACGGCGCCAAAAACGTGTGTACTCGAGCCAAGATGACTCAAGGACTTGTACCAATGAGACTATACCTCAATTGCCATACAAGTGCATATAGTGGAGTTCTTTTCACACATTTAAATGTCAATCCTAAGGAGTGACTTACCAAGTGTATGAAGACGTGTACACACGTGATAGAAAATGAAGTGGTTTAGCTATCCACACATGAGAAAAGACTACTACTACCCACACCTACTGAAATATTGAAAGTGTTGCCGCAAGCCTCTTTTTAGCAGTTTTGGTATTTTGAGGTTTTCTCCCAGCCCAGAACTCTGAACATAGGCAATAGGGTACTCGTTTCGAAGCTCTTGACGAGACGAATCCAACGGTGGTGGTTTCACTCAATTCTGACTACTCTGCTTCAAGTTATGGCAGAAACAGTGAATTACGGGAGTCACAAACACCCGCGCTTTTGCTTCTCCTAGCTTACGCACGCACTACAGCAGCTCAAAACAAGGGGGAAGGGGTAGACAACAGTCCTACACTTGCATTTCAAGCATCACATACATATACAAGAGCAAAATGAAGATCAAAATCAGCAAGAAAGAGGCAAACTCGAAAAATTCAGAAGTGCTCCCTTTTCACAATGACAAGAAGTCCTTTACAATGAGTCACTTTTGACTTATATACTAGTGCCCTAAGCTTGGTCCTTTCACACAAGAGACCGGCACTTTATTCACTAAAAGGCTAACTTCCTACTAATGTACATGGGTAAATCACTAATCTTCTGTGGGGATGCATCTAGAGGACTCCTCTAGTGCATTTACAACGGAAAATATATACAAGGGTGGTTATGATACAAAAGTTGTGTGTCCAAATCGGAAAAATTTTGGGGCCCGTCTTTTTTTCTGCTTTCTGCGCTCTTTAGCTCTGCAACAATTGTCAAATTGAAAGCATCTGCTAAGTATAAACTGAACCAGATCTTCTTGGGTGGCATTGTGAATCTCTCTTGAGCCGGGAACGCGAAATGCTGCATGCACATTCGAAGGTGAATGGCAATAGTCGGCGTCATTGCCACCATGTCCTTTAGTTTCATCAGATTCCGGTTCTTCATGTTGTCGGGGACCATAGTCTCTTTCTCGATGGGGATATGCATGCCTTTCATGTCGAGAGCTTCTCTTACCAAATTGTTCGTCAACTTGAAGCGCTTCAGCTCATTACCTCTTGTGAGAGATGGTAAGACAAAGGTGCTATACCCCTTTTTCTCTTTACTAGGAGTGAGGGTGCTAATCAGATATGAGCATCTTAAAAAGTCGGGCTTCGGTAACTGGGCTTTGAAGTAATTATATAAGCCCGCCTTCTTCCATATTGGTTTCAGCCCTTCATTATTTTGAAGTCTCTCAAATTCCTTGGTGAAGAAGTGATACCTGCCCCAGCGCCCGTTGAACTCTATCTCTGCCTCCCACAGGTAAGTGCCTTCTCCCAGAGGTCCTTCCACCTCACTGAACCAATGTGAGTTTTTGCTGACTGGCACTGTGTGCCCCTGTGGAGGATTCTGAATCGGTATGGCATGTAATGCTCTCAATGCCACTGGGTGCTCCTTCAATTCCTCCTCAATGGGAAGACTTTCAATGTCCATGATTTGAGGGCTGGTGCCTTCCTGGGAACTAGTTCCTGCTGTATCTGCCATGTTACTTCTTGCATGCTGACTCTGTGAGAATATAGAAACATGTGTTAACATTGTAATGGACATGATAGAAAAATTTTTGTCCCCGTTACAACATTAACATGAGGTTAGTGAGAGGTCAGAAGATCAATACGTGCTAGGTGATCCAGTGTGCCATTAGTGGATGGATAGTCTTGTGAGATAACTGGAAAAGTGTAGTGTAAGGGTGATGCAGTTAGTCAGTGGGAATGAATTTACAAATGGGGTCGGGGGGTTTGTTACACGCTTTGGGCTGCCAAATAAACTGATTGGCTGTTGGTCTTGATTTTGTGGAGACTCTGGAGGGCTTTATAAGAGTGTCCGCTTGGAGATGAGGCTTTTTAGGGACCCATTTACAAGTGATTCTGCTCGTGCTCATGGGCCAATGTGTGTTCGTGCGTGTTGAATACAAGTGGGTATCGGTTGTGCGAGTGAGTGAACCATGTTGTTCAGGGTGTGGTCTCGGTGTAGCTATTTAAGCTCGCAAGCAAGCCTTAGGCACCCAAATTTGTCTTGATTGTGGGCTAGCCTTCATCGACTTCTTGGGTACCCAAATAGACTTCACTTTCACAGAAGGATTTTTGGAGGACTTCTTATTATTGTCATGTCGTTGATCACTAATAGGAAGTTGAGCCGGTTGGTGTGGCTTGACCGCAATAGGATGCTCGCTTTTCCATACCCACACTTGTTTTGGTGGTTGAGACACCGTGCGTCATATTTTCTTTGTGCCTTGAGCATAAGTTGTCTGCTTCTTCTGCCTTTTATCTGTCTTTGGTTGCTGCATCCTGATGGCCTTTGGAAAAGAAGGGAGTTCCATTGCATCCTTGACTTCTGTGTTGCGATAATCATCCCTCTGCATCACATAGTTTTGGACAAGAACAACATGGTCATCTTCATGTGTACTCCTGGAAGGACCAGGAGTTTGTGCCTTTCCTAGTTCCTTGAGTGCTTCATTTTCTAGCTCAATTGTAATACGATTTTGATTTACCCATACCTGAAGAATTCCACATCTTAGGTTTAGGTTGACTGCATGATCATAGATCCAGTCTTGACCCAAGACAAGAGGCTCAGTGAGATCCTCATCTTGACACACTAGTACCTTAACTGTCATTAAAGAATCTTGAATGTAGAGGAGAAGTTCCACCTCGCCCATGCAAGGGGTTTCCACACCTCCCAATCCTATGAGATAGGCTTCTATAGGATTGACACTTAAATTCAACTCTTGACAGTGCGAAAGTTTAACAACACTAGTGGCCGCACCTGAGTCAATCAAGGCTCTTACAATCCTTGCACTCATCCCTTGTCCTAGCTCTAAGGTCACGAAAGGACGCCGATCAATTATTCTATGGGATCTAATACCTGAAGCTTCACACATTGCCATATGATACCCTTGGTCTGCATATGCCTCTGTCCTAGGCTGATCTTTACCTTGTCGTCTCAACTTCATCCTTCGGATGCGTTCCAAGGCTTCTGCCTGTGCTTCTTCTTGAATGTGTTTTTCTTCTTCCTTGCGTTTCTTGGCAGTGTTGAGTCGATTTAGCATCTCTTCAGTCAGGGGTTCCTGATATAACTTGACTCTGCATCCGCTAATGTAACTAGGAAGAACATCACCTTCTAGTGTAGCTAATTGAACTGCTCCACTCGTTGAGATCCTATTGATAATCATGGGTCCATAGCCTCTTTTCTCTAATTTTCGTGCATGTTGTTTCAGGGTATACACCAAAACTAAGTCTCCGGCCTTCAAGCCTTTATCCTTAACATGGGCATCAAAGTACGCTTTCTGTCGTTTCTTAGCTGCATATATCCCTGTAGTAGCCCTCAGTCTTGTTTCTCCTAATCATTCAAGGTCAAAGAGTCTAGAGGAGAGTTCATGACCCATCCAATCATGCTCATGTGCTAGTCTCAATGTAGGTATCAAGAAGTCTAGTGGTAGCACATCATTTTGGCCAAATACCATCTGAAAGGGTGTGGCTTGGAGTACCGTTTTATAGGCAACTCGGTATGCCCAAATAGCATGGTGTAGCTGTTTGTCCCAATCAGAGCGTTTATTATTCACTAATTTAGTGAGCAAGTTGCATAGAATCTTATTGGTGCTTTCAGCTTGCCCATTATCTTGTGAGTGATAGGGGGCCGACTTCTAATGTACTACCAAGAATTCTTGGAGCAGATTTTCAATAACTTCATTCAAGAAGTGAGTGCCTCTGTCACTAACTAGCTCTATAGGCAATCTGTATCTAGTGAACACATTCTCAAATAAGAACTTGGCGGTTGTCTGGGCATCATTCTTAGTCGTGGCTTTCACTTCTACCCACTTGGTTAAATAGTCTGTGGCCACAATAATATACTCTGCATGCGAACCCTTAGCTGGGGGATTAATAGGACCTACAAAGTCTATTCCCCACTTAGAGAATGCACGTCCACCCATCATAGGTTTCAAGGGCATCTCATCTTTGCGTATAGGATATTGAGTTCGCTGACAGACATCACACCTCTTCACATAGGTATGTGCATCCATGTGCAAGGTCGGCCACCAAAGACCTGCAAACAGTATTGCCTTGATCACCCGATCGGGTCCAAAATGTCCTCCTACTACACCTTGGTGAGCAGTTTCCAAGATCTTAAGATATACGCTCTCATGGACACATAATCTTAGGTAACCATCTTTACCACGCTTGTATAGATTATCACCAATAAGTGAGCAATCTAGGGCTTCTTGTTCTAGACTTCTTTGTCTGGCCAATGTCATATCTTGTGGGAATGTTTTCGTCCTCAGGAAGGCTACTAGTGGTTCACTCCAATCTGGCACTATGGATACTTGATAAAGAGTGGCATGCTCCACGGGTGGTTTAGTGCAGCAGATCGAGCATTCTTTGCACAACTTATGGACATCAGCCTTCATAGTCGGCCAATGCACTCCGAATCTCCTTAGTGTCTGTAAAGTCCTTTGCCTCGAACGGTGTTGCTCTAATGCACCTACATGTGCTGATTGCAACCACTTTGCGTACTCGTCCTCTTCCACACAACAAGCCAATATCCCTTGATCTGTTTGTTTGTACATGCTTCCTGCCATGATGTGGTACTTCTGGGCTTTTACTACCTCTCTATCTTGAGTGTTTATGACTGGGTGGTTAGGCCCGTATGTCAATACTGGCACTAATGGCTTAGCCCACTGAGGTACAACTTCCAAATTAAACAAGTAAGCATCAGGAAGGTCGTCTGATACTCCTTGTGCGGCTTCTCCAGATGTGAGCCTAGAGAGATGGTCTATTCTCAAGTGAGTCTTCCCTTTCCTCACCACAACTTCAAAGTCATATTCCATTAGCAAAAGAAACCATCTTACTAATCGGCATCTATTGCATGGTTTGTTTACCAAGTACAAAAATGCCTGATGATTGGTAAAAAACTTAAACTTATTTGCAAGCAAATAGTGTCTAAACTTTTTAACTGCATATACCATGCCTAATCCCTCTTGTTCAGTGGTGGTATAATTTCGTTCAGCTGCATTCAGTTGTCTACTAGCATAGGCAATTGGAAGATCCATATTACCTTCACCTGTAGGTTGCGCGAGTACACATCCAATCGCATAATTGGATGCATCCGCGTGAACATGAAAGGGCCTATTCCAGTCTGGTGTGGTCAAGATTGGTGTTGAACATAATCGTCGTTTAAGCTCATTGAAGGAATTCTCACATTCATCAATCCACTCAAAGTTAGTCAAAAGTCTGTACAGAGGATTGGCAATGATGGCGTACATGTGTATAAAGCATCGGTAATAACCACAATGCCCCATGAAAGCTTGTACTTCCTTGACATTCTTTGGCCTAGGTAGTTCTGCGATGGCTCTTACTTTCTCTTCATCAGTGGATATGCCATTCTTTGACACTATGTGTCCTAGAATCTTGCCTTGTCTGACCATGAAAACGCACTTTTCTGGGTTCAGGCAGACTTGATACTCTCGACATTTGTCAAAGATTTGTCTGAGTTCAGGGATATGGGTTTGTCTGATGTTGGAATGGGCACAAAGATCATCCACATAGACCTCTAAGTTCTTCCTCAAGAATTCTTTAAATACATGGCACATCAATCTCTGGAAGGTTGCAGGGGCATTGGTAAGCCCAAATGGCATTACCCTAAAGGAAAATATGCCCCATTCTGTAGCAAAAGCAGTCTTATGCTGGTCCTCGGGAGCAATGGCTACCTGATTGTAGCTAGAAAATCCGTCAAGGAAAGTGTATACTTCCTTGCCTGCTACTCTTTCTAAGAGATGTTCCGTGATAGGAAGCGGATAGTTATCTTGAATAGTGGTTGCATTAACCTTCTTCAAGTTAATGCACACACGTAGCTTTCCATTCTTCTTGGGCACCACTACAATGGGGGATACCCACTCAGTGTGCTCAATTTCATAGATGAATCCAGCTTCTACCAGTCTATCTATCTCCTCTTTGATCTTAGCAGCATAATTATCGTTATATGTGTATGGCTTCTGTTTAGAGGGTTTCGTGTCTGAGGTCATGGGAATTGTGTGTGAGCATATGTTTGGGTCTACACCTTTCAAGTCCTTGTAGCTCCAAGCAAAGACATCTTGGTACTCTCTTAGCAAGGCTATCAACTCATACTCCTCTTCTTCCGTCAGGTCATGCCCTATGTAAGTGCATCTCTCTTCTCCTTCTTCCATGGCTACAACTATTTTCTTGGTGGTTTCTTTGTTATCATAGGCCTCTCCTGATTGAGCCTCACATTTTGGCATCCTTACCATGACTCTTCTATCGTCTATCTCATACTTTTTAAAGTTTTCAGGGACCTCCAACAAAGATTCTTCCTCTTCTAGTGTGACTTCTCTCTTCTTTCTTTTCTTTCCTTCATCCTTAGGGGTCACTTGTGTGGCTAACCTTACATCATTTGTAAGCTCTCCGTGTCTCTGGGGTTGAAATTCTACTTCAT
Source organism: Ceratopteris richardii (assembly GCA_020310875.1). NCBI lineage: Eukaryota > Viridiplantae > Streptophyta > Polypodiopsida > Polypodiales > Pteridaceae > Ceratopteris > Ceratopteris richardii. Next base: position 40,612,439 of record CM035428.1, read on the forward strand.
AGAAGTATTCTTCATCTGATGCAAAAGGTGGGTCCATAATGATTGACTCTAGATCGGAGTCACTTGCATCTTCAAATGCATCAGCGCTAGGTTCGCATTCTTCTAAAACTGCATCTCCCATGATTGGCTCTATGGAGAAGACTGAAATGTCATAGCCATCCTCATCACAGTGGGGTGTCCATTGTTCTTCATTGATGGCTACATCCATTGTTGCTAAAATTTTTGCCCAGCCGTGAGGTTCAAATTCTTCATCAGGGAATACTACAGGTGCACAGGCTGGGTCTTGAATTGATCTATGTGTCTCTTTCGCACCTACCTCTCTAGATTTTTCTCTCTTCTCCTCTTCTATTGCCACTTTGCACATCCATAAGTGTGTGTCTTTGTGCATCCATGAGGATCATGATCCTATGGAATGCACAGAATCAGTATCATCTTTGGCTCTATGGATGGGATTCCATTGGATAGGAGGGACATCTCTATGAGAGTAATCCTTGAGATTGACTTTGGTTGTAACACCTAAGTGTTGCAGGTACAAGGAATTGGTTCCCCAATCTTGTACCACTTGCAACTGTCGCATAAATGACCTTCCCAAAATCATCTCATAGGCATGGCTCTTGCTAAAATCACAGATAGCAAATGTATGCTCAAACTCCACACCACATGTAGTGAGAGTTATTCCTTCTAGCAAGCCCAAGGGTCTTTCTATGTGACCATCGGCCATCTGCAATTTCATTCTCATTGGCCTGAGTGTTGGCTTGCCCCAACGCTTCCATAGGGAAGTGGTAGCAATTGCAACTCCTTCGCCTGAGTCCAAAATTGCCTTGGTTGTGTATCCTTGATGGGTGATGGGGAGATAGGTGTTTCCTTCTTCACCTTCACTCATATCTCCTATCTTGTCTAGAGGAATTTATGGCACTGTTCTATGAGAACCTACCTGGGAACGCGGTTTAGCTACCTCTGGCATTTGTTTGGCTACATGTGTCCACACTTCTGGTCTAATCTTGAGTAGCTCTTCTAAAGTGAGGTTGCACTGCACTTTAGTGTTCCTTACTACCTCTGTATTCCTAGGTATGACTGAGTCTTCGTTTCGTACCATGACCGTGGGTGCTCTCGTACATGTAGACTTTGCTTCCCATGGGCCCATGAAGTGGGGTAATTCGTGTAAAGAATTAGACTCGAATTCTAATCTCTCCTGAGATTGGTTACTCTCCTGCTCTCCATAAATGGAGGGAATATCTTGTGGGAATTGATCATGCGCATCATCCACAAGCTCAAAGGGAGGAGGGACTTCACTCTCTTTAGCCCATTTCTCTTCTTGAATCTCTCGCAGGAATTCCAGTGTGTACCGATTCATAGAAGAAGATGTGTCTGGCTCTATGGAGTTGGGCACATAAGCTTCCTGGGCGGGAAGGCTTAGCCTTTCACTTGGCTTGCCCTTATTTTGAGAGGCGGGTTCCTTTTCTCATTGTGCAATTAGACTCTCCAATCTTTCTAGCAGTCCATCAAAGTGCAACTGCGTCTTAGCTGAACTAGAGATGTTAAAGAGGCGACTGGCTTCAAACATAGTTTGAGCCAATTCCACCATCTTAGCACAAATTTTGGTTCGTTCAAGCTCTAGTTCTGCTCTAGGGTAACACTTTTCATGATCAGTTATGTTTGGCCCGTCTTGGATTCTGGCCTGATATGCTTTGAGCATGATGTTTAGGTCCTCAGGAGTGGGATCTGCTAGGACTGATCCTACTCTAGGGGGTGGTAGGGTTGTGTGAGGTGGGTTGTAAGGTGGTGGGTCGGATGGAGATGGGAATGGTGGTGGTGGAGTAGTGTGAGAGGGAGGTGGAGATGTAAGTTCAATAATCTTGGCCCTCGTTTCTCTTAGGCTTTCCTCGAGTTCACTCATCTTCTTTGCCCATTGCCTTTTCATTCTCTCGCGGCTATCTCTCCAGGCTCTAGTCCTCTTCTTGGTTATGCTCTCTGTGTCACTAACTTCGGCACTCTTTTCCTGGCCTAAACTTTGGTTCTGTTGCAATGCTTGAGCTCTAGTGACCACTTGCACGGGGGTAGTGGAGGTTACACTTCCTGAAGAGTCTACAACTAACCCAATCACATTGATGGGAGTAATTTTTGTTACATTCTGTGGGTTCTTTGGGAAGTCTCGTAAGAGGTGCTCCTTCCCACAATCTTGACAAAAGCCTTGAATGGTTACAGATTGGGGTTGTGTGGGGGCACGCATCGGGCAATCACGAATGAGGTGGTCTCCCTGACATCAGTAGCAGGGTCCTCTAGGGAATGATGATCTTACCTGCCTAGGTTGGGGCCGCGAGTTGGGATTGGTGTACATGACATTGGTATACTCTGGCTCCCAACTTGGTTCACTCGGTTCTTCGTAATAATAGTCCTCATTATGCTCAGGTGACTGCATGTAATAAGCATGGGGGCTATCAATATGTGTAGAATCAAAGCTATGATCACTGGGGTCACTTTCTGAAAGCAATGGTGTTACTGGCACTATGGCTCTATTCAAGTTCTCTTCTGCAGTTGCATATTTTACTGGGATCACATTGGCTGGAGCTGGGGGTTGTTGTGCTAGCACTGGTTGAGGTCTCTGCTGGGCCTGATATTGTGGTTGATAGGTTTGTTGAGGTCTGGCATACTATTGTGGTGGGTACTGGTTCTGGTATCTGCCCTGTTGTGGATATGGTTGAGGGTAGGTTTGCCTAACTGCTTGCTTATTGTAGGGGCAATCTTGGGCAGTGTGATTTGTTGTATCTCCGTTCTATGGTGCAGTACTAGCTACTAGGATCACTTGGGGTTGGGCCATGATGGGACATACGTTCGCCATATGGTCACCTCCACAAGTATAGCACCGTTTAACTAGGGCAAATCTTGGGATTTGTTTGCTAGAGACACCTAGTTTTTGGCTACCTTCTCAGCAAGTTCCTCAATGGAGGTGGATTGCGAGGAAAAGAGGCTAGTAGAACTATCTGAATCTCTGTAGATTTTTGAAAGTTCTAATTCCTCCCCTAGGTTATCCTCAATGTCGATGCACATGTGTACACATTCTTCTATGGTCTTAGGGTCCTTCAAATACACGTATGATCTCAATTTGGTACTTAGCAATCCATCCAAGAATAAGGCCGATTTTTTGGCTTGAGTGGGTAACTCAGGAACAGGACATCTCTCTAGATATTGTCTAAATCTTCTTCCTGAAAGTCTCACGATCTCTTGAGGGTTCTGCTTGAAGCTATGAATCAGTGAGGAAGTGTTATGCCTTATTCCACTCTTAGAAAATTCAATAATGAATGCCTCCAAAAGTTGGTCTATGTTCCTGAAGTGTCTCTCATTTAGTGGTTGAAACCACATAAGAGCGGTGTTCCTAAGAGTTAGACCAAAGGCATTGTACTGCGTGAATAGGTCCTCCACTTGTTCGGCTCTCAAGACTTGCCTAAATTCGGCCACATGATCGTAGGGGTCTCCTGTGCCATCGAAGTAATTCTTCATGGACTTAACCAGTTGTGTAGGGCTCAAGGTTCTGGTATGCTCCCTCGGCCTTGGCAAAGGAAAATCCTCAGCATTTCTTAGGTTTCTTGGAACTCTAGTTCTCTCCATTTCTTCTCTATCCGTCTCTGTTCACGTTCGTTCTCTTCCTATTGGGTTGGCAAAACTTACCTCAGGTCTTTCTCTATTCCTGTCTCTTGGAGCTCTATGAGCTTGGGATGTTCCAGCTCCTGGGTGGCCATAGGACACATTAGATCTTGGTTGGGGAAAAATGAATTCACCCTTCCAAGTGTAAGCATGTCTACCATGTTCTGAAACCACAAAGATCCTCTCTGAAGTATTGTCTAAATAGGTCACTTTTCCTGGGCTATCCGGATCTTTGAATTCATAGATCGTGATCATTCCTATCTCATTAGGTTGAACAGGCTTATACCTCCAAAAGGCTTCATCGGTCTCTCGGTTCAAGAGCAGGTCTATGCTCTTGTTGTCCGGGGGGATCCATTCTGGTGTGAGAATTCTAGTGAGAACTGATTTGCCTCGAGGAGTCTTAGGTTCTATACCCATGTTCCCTTGCTCTAAGTCACCTAAGTCCATTTCTGGGATCACATTTCCGAATTCATTTGTCCTGTTTGGGTGACTGGTGACTACATATATGGTTCCTTCTTTGTCCAAGTATGCTCCATTTTCAAATTCGACTGCTGGACGTTCTAGTCCAATGGGTTGGTCAGGATTTTTAATTTGGACCACGGACCTTCCTAGGCAGTCCTCATAGATGCTACCTAATCGGTTGGTCCTAAGGTATTCCAGTTGCGTCTTGTAGGGGCCTTCTACCCTATGTAAGTATGGCATACCTGAACTTCTTGTGGGTCTCTCCATACCTTGAGCCATCTCTGACTCACTAGTCTCAAAGCTAGGATAGTACGAATGATGGCTCAACTGTTGGGCCCAAGACCTAGCAGTATGATTGACACTAGTCTCTGAAGACCTAAGACTCTGTCTATCTTTCCCTAGGTGTCGTCCTGATCTAAGGTTCATATGCTTAGCTGAGCAATCCCAATTTTTACCAAAGGTACAGCCTCGTTGCCGGTCAATTTGTATAAGTCACTTGGTTCTTTTTAGTTGATTATCGTGTTTATGGTCTTGTCAGATATCACGTTGTTAGGAATACTTAAGTTAATTTTTGCACTTTAAGTTGTTCGTACCACGTTAAGTTCTTTTCCCTTATAGTTATCGGTCACACACAGGTTATCTCTTGACTTGAACTTGATTTCTTAGATAGTCTTTGACTTATCTTGTGCCTATCGTTGCCCTGACTTACTTCTAGCACTATTCACGTGTAGCCTAAGCTAGGAATTGAACAAGGGAGTTGAGAGTATTCCAACCTCACTTGCAGATCCCTTGCTCTTTGGTGCTCAAGAACCCCATTCTCAAGCTTGCGGATGCCCTTGCTTTGGATGCCTTCTAGTGCTCTCAGTGGACCTGTAAAAATCCCAAGGTTGGCTCAAGACTTAGATTCAAATGACACAAAAAATCACTTTCATTCATGTAATTCACATGTCAATTTACACCATTGTCTGTCTCTATGGAACACAATTCTTGAGATCCCTAAATTTTCCTCCCCCTGGCTATGGTCCACTTAAAAATACTATTTCTAATAATCTTGATATTAATCCCCACGAGCTTTCCAACAAAACAAGAATCACAGCAAACAGATTTCGTATGGGGAAGTTATGACAGTTCAGGGTTTTGGAGTTAAAACAGGGTAAAACAGGTTAACAGTTCACAGGATTTTTCTCAAAAAACACGTGTAGGGACCTCACAAATCGCTAACTCCTTGATAAGTATGCCTAAAATTTACCCCAAAAACTTGGAACAAAAACCCCTAAAATTTGGCCGAAAAAGCATGTCAATCGCGATCGACAGGTCTATCAATCGCGATTGACAGAGGTGTCTGTTGGGGCCTGTCGGTCGTGATCGACACGTCAGTCGCGATTAACAGTGTCAATCACGATCGACAAAGTCGGTCGTGAGTCCTATCAATCGTGATCGATGGTGTCAATCGCGATCGACACTTTTTCTGAGATTTTTGCCGTGATTTCAGTCGATCAGGGATGTGTCCGTTGCGATGGACACGTGGCAACGCGAGTTTTAGTGTCAATCTTCAAATTTCAGTCGGTCGCGATTGACTGAATCCTACGTGGTAGTCAGTCGTTCGTGGGGGTTGTCGGTCACGATCGACAGATCTGTCGATCGCGATTGACAGTGTCCGTCGGTCGCGATTGACAAAGGTTGTCGATCATGGCTATCGATCGCGATCGATGGTGTCGGTCGCGATTGAAAGGGAAACACGGAATTTTTTTACTGTTTTAGGTGATTTAGAGTGTGCTCATCTTGTGTGTCATTGTGGTGTGCTTTGTTTTACCAAATAAGTGATTTTTCTGTCGATCGCGATCGACAGGGGTCTGCGACACAGAGACAGGGCCGAGCTTTTCCGTACCTCCGCAACCTGCTAGAGATGGTGGGATAGCCAGATCCTACAAGAAAAATCAAGAAACATGCAAAAAGAGTGCACACAAATCGCTCTCTCGCTATCTCTCACAAGTGGAATGAGGGAAATGGAGAGGAGAAGGTGATATGATCAAAAACTGAAATTTTCGCGGTGATGGAGATGGAGGTGGGAGATGGTGAGAATGGTGATGGTGATGATGATGATGAAGTAAAAAAGAGAAAAATAAGAAAAAGTAAAGAAATTACCTACAACGCCAACGTCTCAACTCTACGTCTTACCATCACACGCTCGTCCTCAAAGCTCGATCCTCGGCAACGGCGCCAAAATTTGGTGTAGTTCAATGATGAGTAGCACCTCCTTTAATGTCAATCCGGGAAGACGTGAGGATGGTATGATGACCTCGAGCAAGTGAAGGCACAAGTGCGTGAGTGAGAAGCACACCAACATGCACACACATACACACACACGCGCACACACGGCAAGAACAAAGAGAGAGACAATGGAATTCTTTTAGATTACTTCAAAAGTGCTCATACAAGTTCAAATCTATTACAAGCTAACCCCAAAAATGAGCTCTCTAGCTCTATTTATAGTTTTTGACTAGCTTTTGGCCCTATCCAGACCTAGTGTCCGGCCTAGTTAAAAGTTAGGTTCTAGGGCCTATTTGGGGGCTCAAACGAAGTCTAAAAATTATGAAAATTGGTACGATGCTACTTCTAATACTCCTCAAGCTTGAGGACTCCTCGGCTTGCACAAAATGGAGTTACAAAAAGGTGAAATGGTATTTACAATGATGTAGAGTGACTAAATTCACTATTTAGGAAGTATTACTTCATGGAAAATTTTGGACGGCCTACTTGCCAGATCTTCGTTGACTACTTTGTCTGCTGGTGCTTTCTCTTTGCTCTGAATCCCATCTTTGAATTCCTTGTCTTGTGAGCCCTTGTGTACCTTGACTACTGCCAACAACCACTATGAGGAATGATGAAGAGTATGCAGAGATGAGAGGGTCCTAACAAAAACGTGCTCCAAACCAGCACAAGTAGCACTTAGACTCTTTAGTAGACTCCCTAATCTTCCAATATATGTGTTAGTACCCTTAAGGTACTTTTTGCAACATGATTCTCAAAAGTCTATGTCAAAACAGATAACTTCTAAGTACTTCTCAAGTAGAGAAAACCTTATATTTAAGGAAGAAAGTACTCAGAATTTTACTTAGAGCTCACAATCTAGTTGGAATTGACCCAAGACCTTTTGTACACATTCAAATTAAGTGATGATTAAAGAATTACAAGTTAATTCATGAATTTAGAGGGACTATGCTAAGAGCGATATATATAAGAAGTCAAGGGGGTGATCTTGACTTTTTAGGAGGATGAAGATGCAATAACACAGTCACATAGCTCTACTCATATCTTAATGTACACAGCTCCAATGACCTTAAAACTTTATAGGGATACTCAGAACAGTTCCCATCATACTCCAATCAATAAACCAAACAATGAGACCATATTCATGCTGCAATGACTCAAACAAGTTTTCAGACTAAGAGTAATGTACTAGAACAATGAACAGTGAACAATGGAGATTATGAAACTCGATGTAAATGTATTCTTAAGTAAGATATGATACAATTTCCAAATGATTGTTGGTTGAATCTACCTAATATTTTTCCATGCTTTTATCAGTTACTTTTGAAATTTGAATTCATGTCAATACGTCCACGCGATTCTCTCTTAGTCACTGTTGATAGCAGTCAGGACACCCAAGGACTGACGAGACAAGGAAGCCAGCGGAGAGAGTCAGAGCAAAGAGAAGGATTAAGTAGACAGAGCAATCAACGCAGATCTAGTAGATAGGCCCTTCAATTTTTTCCAAATCAACATCTTTATAACAGTGATTCTCATCACTAACAATCATTGTAAATACCATTCCACCTTTTTGTAGCTCCATTTTGTGCAATCCAAGGAGTCCTTGAGCTTGAGGAGCATTAGAAGTACCTACCTATCAATTTTCATATTTTTAAGACTCCGTTTGAGCCCTCAAATAGGCCATAGAACCTAATTTTTAACTAAGCCGGACACTAGGTCTGGACAGGGCCAAAAGCTAGTCAAAAACCATAAATAGAGCTAGAGAGCTCATTTTTGAGGTTAGCTTGTTGTGGAATTGAACTTGTAAGAGCACTTTTGAGTAATCTAAAGAACTCCATTGCTTCTCTCTTTGTCTCACCTGTGTGTGCACGTGTGTGTGTATGTGTGTGCATGTTAGTGTGCTTCTCACTCACACATTTGTGCCATCACTTGTTCGAGGTCTTCATACCATCCTCATGTCTTCCCGGATTGACATTAAAGGAGGTGCTACTCATCACTAAGCTACACCAAATTTTGGTGTCGTTGTCGGGGATCGAGCTTTGAGGACGAGCGTGTGATGGTAAGATGTAGAGTTGTGATGTTGGCGTTGTAGGTAATTTCTTTACTTTTCCTTATTTTTCTCTTTCTTACTTCATCATCATCATCACCATCATCATCCTCACCATCTCCCACCTCCATCTCCATCATCGTGAAAAATTTTAGTTTTTGATCATATCACCTTCCCCCTTCCATTTCCCTCATTCCACTTGTGAGAGAGAGCGAGAGAGTTGTTTGTGTGTGCTACTTTTGCATGTTTTTTGAGTTTCCTTGCAGGATCTAGCTGTCCCATCATCTCGAGCACGTCACGCAGGTACAGAAAAGCTCGGTCTTGTCTCTGTGTCGTAGACCTCTATCGATCGCAATTGACAAAAAGTTTCATCTTTTGGTAAAACTAAGCGCACCACAGTAGACTAGAGGCCTTGCACATCACAAATCCATAAAAATTTTTGAAAAATTTGCATTTTTTCTATCCATCACGATTGATAGCATCAATCGCGATTGATAGTGTCCATCGCGACCGATACCCTTAGTCCATCGCGATCGACACCCCTGTCCATCGTGACCGATAGCAGCCCATCGCGACCAACACGTGTCCATCGCGACGGACATCCCTGTCCATCACGACTGACAGAAAAAAATCATGATTAACACCCTATCTTGGCGAAAAACGTATCCATCGTGACTCATAGACCCCGGTTGACACAAAGCCACAGAAAAAACCCAAAATCTCTGTCCATCGCGATTGACAACAGTCCATCACGATCGACAGCAATCCATCGCGATTGACAGCAATCCATCGCGACCGATACCCCCTGTCCATCGCGATTGACACCCATCAATCGCGACTGACGTGTCCATCATGACTGACAGGCCACGATGGACAACTCTATCCATCACGATTGACTGCCCAGTCCATCGCGATTGACAGCCATTTTCAGCCTATTTTTTAGGGTTTTTAATTTGAGGACTATGGCTAATTTTGGGCTTAAATATTGGACTATAGAGCGTATAAGGAGGCTATAAGAAAATAATTTGAGGAAAACCTATTGCCCTATTGGTCTGTTTGAACCCTCTTTTAGCCCTAGAACCCTAAATTGGCATAACTTTCTCATACGAAATCCGTTTGCTGTGATTTTTGTTTTGTTAGATATAGTATTTTGAAGTGACCATATCCAGGGGGAAGAAAATTGAGGGATCTTTGGGATTGTTTTTCATGAAGCCAAAGAACAATTTGATCTTTGAATTGCATGAATGAACATGGTTGGTGTGTCAATTGAATTCAAACCTTGAGCTAACTGTGGGAGTTTTACAGGTCTGTTGAGAGCATCGAAGGGCATTCTAAGCAAGAGTAAGTGCAAGCTTGAGAACACGCTTCCTGGGCACACAAGGGCAACCAAGAAGGAAACAAAAGGTTGGAAATTATTAACACTCTCTGTCGATTCCTAACATAGGCTAAGCACGGATAGAGGTTTGGATCAATTAGGGATACGTTAAGCATGACCAAGTCCAAGAGCTCTAATTACTCAAGTGCAAGTACAAAGAAACTGTAACTGCAAAATGACATAAGGGAAAAGAATTTAAATCAAGCGACCAAATTTAAGTACGATAAAATCTAAGTATTCCTTGTGATGACGATTGATTGGACAAGAAGTGACATCCTAAGAAAATTAAAAAGAACAAGTGATTAATACAAAAGAACTCAACAACGAGGTTGTACGTGGGAAAATTGGGACTCTTCAATTAGGCATATGAACCTTAGATCAGGACGACACCTAGGAAGAGATAGACAAAGTCTTAGGTCTTCAGAGGCTAGTGTCAATCATACTGCTAGGTCCTGGGCCCAGCAGTTGAGCCATTATTCGCACTACCCTAGCTCTGAAACTAGCGAGTCTGAGATGTCCCACGATATGGAGAGACCTACAGGAAGTTCAGGTGTGCCATATTTACATAGGGTAGAAGGCACTTACAAGACGCAGTTGGAATACCTTAGGACCAACCGATTAGGTGCTAGCATCTATGAGGACGGCCTAGGAAGATCTGTGGTCTAGATCAAAAACCCAAATCAACCCATTGGACTAGAACATCTAGCAGTCAAGTTTGAAAATGGAGCATACTTGGACAAAGAAGGAACCATATATGTAGTCATTAGTCACCCAGATAGGATAGATGAATTTGGAAATGTGATCCCAGAAACGGACTTAGGTGACCTAGAGCAAGGGAGCATGGGTGTAGAACATAAAACCCCTCACTAGAATTCTCACACCAGAATGGGTTCCCCAGGATAATAAGAGCATAGATCTACTCTTGAACCGAGAGATTGGTGAAGCCTTTTGGAGGTATAAGTCTGACCAGTCGAATGAGATAGGAACAATCACGATCTATGAGTTCAAAGACCTCGATAGCCCAGGCAAAGTGACCTATCTAGACAACACTTCAGAGAGGATCTTTGTGGTTACAAAACATGGTAGGCATGCCTACACTTGGAAGGGTGAATTTATTTTTCCCCAACCAAGATCAAATGTCTCTTATGGCCACCCAGGAGCTGGAACGTCCCAAGCTCATGGAGCTCACAGGGACAGAAGTAGAGATAGGCCAGAAGTGACTTTTGCCAACCCGTTGGGAAGGGAAAGAACAAGAACAATGACAGATAGAGAAGAAACTGAGAGACTTAGAGCTCCAAGGAACCTAAGAAATGCTGATGATTTTCCTTTGCCAAGACCTCGGGAACACAGTAGAACCTTGAGGCCAACCCAACTGGTTAAGTCCATGAAGAATTACTTCGATGGCACTGGAGATCCATACGATCATGTGGCTGAATTTAGACAAGTCTTGAGAGCCGAACAAGTGGAGGATCTATTCACGCAGTACAATGCCTTTGGTCTTAGGAACACAGCCCTAACATGGTTTCAACCTCTAAATGAGAGACAGTTCAGGAACATAGACCAACTTCTAGAGGCATTCATTACTGAATTCTCTAAGAGTGGCATACGACATAACACTTCCTCACTGATTCAGAGCTTCAAGCAGACACCTCAAGAGACTGTTAGACTTGCAGGCAGAAGATTTAGGTAATATCTTGAGAGATGCCCTGTTCCTAAGTTACCCACACCAGCCAAACAAGTGGTTTTATTCCTAGATGGACTGCTAAGTACCAAACTGAGATCATATGTGTACTTGAAGGACCCTAGGACCATAGAAGAGTGTGTACGCATGTGCATTGACATTGAAGATAACCTAGGGGAGGAATCAGAACTTTCCAAAATCTACAAAGATTCAGATAGTTCCACTAGCCTCTCTTCCTCGCAATCCACATCTATTGAGGAACTCGCTGAGAAAGTAGCTCAAAAACTAGGTGTCTCTAGCAAACAAATCCCAAGATTTGCCCCAGTTAAGTGGTGCTATACTTGTGGAGGTGGCCATATGGCGAACGTATGTCCCATCATGGCTCAACCCCAAGTGAATCCCAATAGCCAATACTACACCATAGAACGGAGATACACAAATCACACTGCGCAAGATTGCCCCTACAATAAGCAAGCAGTTAGGCAAACCTACCCTCAGCCATATCCACAATAGGGAAGATACCAGAACCAGCACCCTCCACAGCAATATGGTAGGCCACAGCAACCTTATCAACAACCTTACCAAAATCAACAAAGGCCTCAACGTGTGTTAGCTTAGCAACCTCCTACCCCAACCAATGTGATTCCTGTAAAGTATGCAGTTGCTGAAGAAAATTTGAATAGAGCCATAGTCCCAGTACCTCCATTACTTTCAGAAAGTGACCCTAGTGACCATAGCTTTGATTCTACACATATCGATAGCCCTCAGGCTTATTACATGCAGTCTCCTGAACATGGTGAGCCCTACTATAGCGAAGAACTGAGTGAACCTAGTTGGGAGCCAGATTACGCAAATGTCCTGTATGCAAACCCCAACTCTAGACCTCAAGCTAGGCAGGCACGACCCCCGTTCCCTAGAGGACCATGCTATAGATGTCAGGGAGATCACCTCATTCGTGATTGCCCCATGCCTGTACCTACACAACCCCAGCCAGTAACGATCCAGGGCTTTTGCCAAGATTGTGGAAAGGAGCATCTCTTACGAGATTGCCCAAAGAATCCCAATAATATGCTAAAAATCACTCCTATTAACGTTATTGGGTTAGTTGTAGACTCCACAGGGAGTATAACTTCCACTGCACCAGTGCAAGCGGTCACTAGAGCTCAAGCCTTGCAGCAGAACCAAAGTTTAGGCCAGGAAAAAAGTGTTGAGGTTAGTGAAACTGAGAGCATGACCAAGAAGAGGACTAGAGCTTGGAGAGATAGCCGAGAAAGAATGAAAAGGCAATGGGCCAAGAAGATGAGTGAACTCGAGGAAAGCCTAAGAGAAATGAGAGCCAAGATAATTGAACTTACATCACATCCTCCCTCTCACACCACTCCACCACCACCATTCCCATCTCCATCCGATCCACCACCTGCCAACCCACCTCACACAATCCCACCACCCCCTAGAGTAGGATCAGTCCTAGCAGATCCCACTCCCGAGGATCTAAATATGATGCTTAAGGCATATGAGGCCAGAGTCCAAGAAGGGCCAAATGTAATTGATCATGAAAAGTGTTACCCTAGAGCGGAACTAGAGCTTGAACGAATCAAAATTTGTGCTAAGATGGTGGAATCGGCTCAAACCATGTTTGAAGCCAGTCGCCTCTTTAACATCTCTAGTTTAGCTAAGATGTAGTTGCACTTTGATGGACTGCTAGAAAGATTGGAGAGGCTAATTACACAATCAGAAAAGGAAACCACCTCTCAAAATGAGAGAAGGCCAAGTGAAAGAATAAGCATTCCCCCCCAGGAAGCTTATGTCCCTAACTCTACAAAGCCAGACACATCTTCTTCTATGAATCCGTACACACCAAAGTTCTTGCGAGAGATTCAAGAAGAGAAATGGGCTAAAGAAAGTGAAGTCCCTCCTCCCATTGAACTTGTGGATGACACACATGATCAATTCCCACAAGACATTCCTTCCATTTATGAGGAGCAGGAGAGTGCACAATCTCAGGAGAGATTAGACTTTGAGTCTAATTCCTTACAAGAGCTACCCCATTTCACAGGCCCATGGGAAGCTAAGTCTACTTGTATGAGAGCACCCACGGTCTTGGTACGAAATGAAGACTCATTCATACCTAAGAACACAGAGGTAGTGAAGAATACTAAAGTGCAGTGCAATCTCACTTTAGAAGAGCTACTCCAGGTTAAGCCAGAACTGTGGAAACATGTAGCCAAACAAGTGCCAAAGGTAGCTAAACCGCATTCTCAGGTAGGTTCTCATAGAACAGTGCCAGAAATTCCTCTAGATAAGATAGGAGATATGAGTGAAGGAGAAGAAGGAAACACCTACCTCCCCATTACCCATCAAGGATACACAACCAAGGCAATTTTGGACTCAAGTGCAAGAGTTGCAATTGCTACCACTTCCCTATGGAAGCATTGGGGCAAGCCAGCACTCAGGCCAACAAGAATGAAATTGCAGATGGCCGATGGTCACATTGAGAGACCCTTATGATTGCTAGAAGGATTAACTCTCACTACATGACGTGTTGAGTTTGAGTATACTTTCACCATATGTGATTTTAGCAAGAACCATGCCTAGGAGATGATTTTGGGAAGACCATTTATGTGACAGTTGCAAGTGGTGCAGGATTGGGGAACCAATTCTATGTATTTGCAACACGGGTGTCACGACCAAAGTTAATCTCAAGGATTACTCTCATAGAGATGTCCCTCCCATCCAATGGAACCCCATCCATAGAGCCAAAGACGATACTGAGCCAGTGCATTCCATAGGATCAAGATCCTCATGGATGCATGAAGACACTCACTTGTGGATGTGTAAAGTAGGAGTAGAAGAAGAGAAGAGAGAAAAAGCCAGAAAGGTAGGTGCAAAGGAAACACATAGATCAATTCAAGACCCAGCCTATGCACCTGTAGTATTTCTTGACGAAGAATTTGAACCTCACGGCTGGGCAGAAATTTTAGCAACAATGGATGTAGCCATCAATGAAGAACAATGGACACCCCACTGTGATGAGGATGGCTATGACATTTTAGTCTTCTCCATAGAGCCAATCATGGGAGATGCAGTTTTAGAGGAATGCAAACCTAGCCCTGATGCATTTGAGGATGCAAGTCAATCATTATGGACCCACCATTCGCATCAGATGAAGAATACTTCTATGAATTAGAAGCTTACCCTCAGAGACATGAAGAGCTTACCAATGATGTGAGGTTAACCTCCCAAGTGAACCCCAAGAGCGAAGTTAAGAAAAGGAAGAAGAGAGAAGTCACACCAAAAGAAGAAGAATCTCTGTTTGAGGTCCCTGACAATTTTAAGAAGTATGAGATAGATGAAAGGAGGGTCATGCTAAGAATGCCTAAACGCGAGGCACAGTCAGGAGAGGCCTATGATAACAAAGAAACCACCAAGAAAATAGTGCTAGCCATAGAAGAAGGAGAAGAGAGATGCACTTACATAGGACATGACCTGACAGAAGAAGAGGAGCAAGAGTTGATTGCCTTGCTAAGAGAATACCGAGATGTATTTGCTTGGAGCTATAAGGATTTAAAAGGTGTAGACCCTGACATATGCTCACACACAATCCCCATGACCTCAGATGCCAAACCATCCAAGCAGAAGCCATACACTTATAACGATAACTACGCTGCTAAGATCAAGGAGGAGATAGATCGACTGGTAGAAGCTGGATTCATCTATGAAATTGAGCACACTGAGTGGGTATCCCCTATTGTAGTAGTGCCCAAAAAGAATGGAAAGTTACATGTGTGCATTAACTTGAAGAAGGTTAATGCAGCCACTATTTGAGATAACTATCCGCTTCCTATCACTGAGCATCTACTAGAAAGAGTAGCAAGCAAGGAAGTATACAGCTTCCTTGATGGATTTTCTGGTTATAATCAGGTAGCCATAGCTCCACAAGATCAGCATAAGATAGTTTTTGCCACATACTGGGGCATATTTGCTTTTCGGGTAATGCCATTCGGGCTTACCAATGCTCCTGCAACCTTCCAAAGATTCATGTGCCACGTGTTTAAAGAATTCTTGAGGAAGAATTTGGAAGTCTATGTTGATGACCTCTGTGCTCATTCTAACATTAGACAGACACATATACGTGAACTCAGACAAATCTTTGACAAATGTAGAGAATATCAAGTTTGCCTGAACCTAGAAAAGTGTGTTTTCATGGTCAGGCAAGGAAAGATTCTAGGACACATAGTGTCAAAGAATGGCATATCTACGGACGAGGAAAAAGTTAGAGCCATCGCAGAGCTACCTAGACCCAAGAATGTCAAGGAAGTACAAGCTTTCATGGGGCATTGTGGATATTATCGACGCTTTATACACATGTATGCCATCATTGCAAAGCCTCTGTATGGACTTTTAACCAATTTCGAGTGGACTGAAGAGTGTGAGAACTCCTTCAATGAGCTTAAACGAAGATTATGTTCAGCACCAATCTTGACCACACCAGATTGGAATAAGCCCTTTCATGTTCACGTGGATGCATCCAATTATGCTATTGGATGTGTGCTTGCACAGCCTACGGGTGAAGGCAATATGGATCTTCCAATTGCCTATGCTAATAGACAGCTAAATGCAGCTGAACAGAATTATACCACTACTGAATGAGAAGGATTAGGCATGGTGTATGCGGTTAAAAAGTTTAGACACTATTTGCTTGCAAATAAGTTTAAATTTTTTACTGATCATCAAGCACTGTTGTACCTGGTAAACAAGCCATGCAATACAGGTAGATTAGTAAGATGGTTTCTCTTACTAATGGAATATGACTTTGAGGTAGTGGTGAGGAAGGGCAAGACTCACTTGAGAGCAGATCATCTCTCAAGGCTCACTTCCTGGGAGGCCCCACAACGAGTGTCAGATGACCTTCCTGATGCTTACTTGTTTAATTTGGAAGTTGTACCTCAGTGGGCTAAGCCATTCATGCCAGTATTGCCATACGGGCCTAATCACCCGGTAATAAGCACAGAGGATAGAGAGATAGTAAAAGCCCAAAAGTACCATATCATGGCAGGAAGTATGTACAAACATACGGAGCAAGGAGTATTAGCCTGTTGTGTGGAAGAGGACGAGTACGCAAAGTGGTTGCAATTAGCACATGTGGGTGCATTAGAGCAACACTACTCGAGACAAAGAACCTTACAGACATTGAGGAGACTTGGAGTACACTGGCCAATTATTGAAGCTGATGTCCATAGAATGTGCAAAGAATGCCCAATCTGCCGCACTAAACCACCAGTGGAACATGCTACTCTTTATCGAATATCTTTAGTACCAGATTGGAGTGAACCATTAGTAGCCCTTCTGAGGACAAAAACATTCCCTCAAGATATGTCTTTGGCTAGACAAAGAAGTTTGGAACAAGAAGCCTTAGATTACGCACTCATTGGTGATAATTTATACAAATGTGGTAAAGATGGTTACCTAAAACTGTGTGTCCATGAGAGCGAATACCTCAAGATATTAGAGACTGCTCACCAAGGTGTAGCAGGAGGACACTTTGGACCAGATCGGGTGATCAAAGCAATTTTATTTGCAGGTCTTTGGTGGCCAACTCTTCACATGGATGCACATACCTATGTGAAGAGGTGTGAGGTTTGTCAGCGAACCCAGTACCCTATACGAAAAGATGAGATGCCATTAAAACCTATGATGGGCGGACGTGCATTCTCTAAGTGGGGAATAGACTTCGTAGGTCCTATTAATCCCCTAGCTAAGGGTTCACATGTTGAATACATCATTGTGGCCACATACTATCTAACCAAGTGGGTAGAAGTGAAAGCTACAACGAAGAACGACGCACAAACCACTGCTAAGTTCCTATTTGAGAATTTGTTCACCAGATACAGGCTACCTATAGAGCTAGTCAGTAATAGAGGCACACACTTCTTGAATGAAGTCATAGAAAACCTTCTCCAAGAATTCTTGGTAGTACATAAGAAGTCTGCCCCCTATCACCCATAAGCCAATGGACAAGCCGAAAGCACAAATAAGATTCTGTGCAATGTGCTCACCAAATTAGTAAATAATAAACGCTCTGATTGGGACGAACAGCTACACCACGCTGTCTGGGCATACCGAGTTGCCTATAAAACGGTACTCCAAGCCACTCCCTTTCAAATGGTATTCGGCCAAAATGCAATGCTACCATTGGATTTTCTGTTACCTACATTAAGAGTAGCACAGGAGCATGAGTGGACTAGTCATGAACTCTCTTCGAGGACTTTTGATCTAGAACGACTAGGTGAAACAAGACTAAGAGCGGCAGCAGGAATATATGCAACTAAGAAAAGACAAAAATCATATTTTCATGCACATGTGAAGGATAAGGGCTTGAAAGCAGGAGACCTAGTTTTAGTCTACACGTTGAAGCAACATGCGAGAAAACTAGAGAAGAGGGGTTATGGACCTATGATCATAAATAGGATTCCCACAAGTGGAGCAGTTCAATTGGCCACTCTAGAAGGCGACATCCTACTAAGTTACATTAGCGGATGCAGAGTCAAACTTTATCAAGAACCCCTAATTGAGGAAATGCTCAATCAACTCAACACTGCTAAGAAATGCAAGGATGAGGAAAAGCGAATTCGGGAAGAAGCACAGGCACAAGCATTGGAGTGAATCCGAAGGATGAAATTAAGGAGAGAGGGTAGAGATCAGCCTAGGACAGATGACTATACACACCCAGGATATCATATGGCTATGTGTGAAGCTTCAGGTATTAGCTCTCATAGAATAATTGATCCGCATCCTTTTGTAACCTTAGAGATAGGACAAGGAAAGAGTGCAAGGACTGTAAGGGCCTTGATTGACTCAAGTGCAGCCACTAGTGCTGTTAAACTTTCTTACTGTCGAGAATTGAACTTAAATGTCAATCTTGTGGAAGCATATCTCATAGGATTGGGAGGTGTGGAAACCCCTTGCATGGGTGAGGTGGAACTTCCCCTCTACATTCAAGATGTTTTGATGACAATTAAAGTACTAGTGTGTCAAGATGAGGATCTCACTGAACCTCTTGTCTTGGGTCAAGATTGGATCTATGATCATGCAGTCAACCTAAACCTAAGAAGTGGACTTCTTCAGGTCTGGGTAAGTCGGAATTGCATTACACTTGGATTAGAGAATGAAGCACTCAAGGTACTAGGAAAGGCACAAACTGCTGGTCCTTCCAGGAGTACACATGAAGATGACCATGCTATTCTTGTCCAAAACTATGTGATGCAGATGGATGATTATCTCAACAAAGAATTCAACGATACGAAGGAACTCCCTTCTTTTCCGAAAGCCATAGGGATGCAGCAACCAAAGGCGGATCAAATGCAAAAGAAGCAGACGACTTATGCTCGAAGCCAAAAGAAAAGACGAAGCACAGTGTCTCAATCATTAAAACAAATGTGGGTGCGAAAAGGCGAGCATCCTATTGTGTTCAACCAACAACAACTGGCTCAACTTCCTATTAGTGATCGACAACACGACACTAATAAGAAGTCTTCCAAAAACTCTTCTGTGAAAGTAAAGTCTATTTGGGTACCCAAGAAGTCGATGAAGGTTGACCCACAATCAAGTCAAATTTGGGTGCCTAAGGCTTGCTTACGGGCTCAAATAGCTACACCGAGACCACACTGTGCACAACAAAATTCACTCACACAAACAGCTGAATCTCACTCTCATTTGACACACAAGAACACCTACTCTTCTTTGAACACGAGTAGAATCACTTGTAAATGGGTCCCTAGAAAGCCTCATTTCCAAGTAGGAACTCTCACAAAGCCCTCGAGAGTCTCCACAGAACCAAAACCGAAATCCATCTAGTGTGTCTGGCTGCCCAAAGCTTGTAATAAACCCCCCGACCCCCACTTGTAAATTCACCCCCACCTACTAACTGCATCATTCTCACACTATAGCTTTCCATTTAGCTCTTAGGAAAATTCATCCAATAACTACACCCACAATCACCGAGCACTCACTAACCCACTAACCACATCACAATTCATCAAGTTAATGTTGTAACAAGGACACAGTGTCATTTTGTGTCCATTGCAATGTTAACATTCATTCATATATTCTCACAGAACCGGCAGCAATTTCTTCAACATGGCTGAGGCTGCAGGAACAAGCTCTCAAGCAGGAACGAGCTAGCAAGTGGTGGATTTAGAAAGTTTACCCATTATGCCGGAGACAAGAAAGACCAGAAGAGTTGCAGGCCATCCAAATCATACCAGTAGCGGACCCCCCCATTTCTTTACAAGGGAATTCGAAAAGTTCCAAAATGTAGAAGGTCTACGTCCGGTATGGGAGAAGGCAGGATTGGATGCATACTTCAGTGCTCGGCTCCCAAAGCCTGACTTCATGCGATGCTACTATCTCATCAATACCTTGACTCCAAGCAAGCACCCAAAAGGTACAAGCTCATTTGTGCTCCCATCTCTGACAAGGGGAAATGAGCTCAAAAGGTTTAGGCTATCAAACAACTTAGTGAGAGAGGCTCTAGATATACGAGGAATGCATATTCCAACAGAGAAGGAGAGCCTGGTGCCAGATTATATGAAGAATCAGAGCATCACCAAGCTCAAGGACATGGTGGCTATGACGTCCAATATTGCAATACACCTTCGCATGTGTATGCAACACTTTGCTTTTCCTGCCCAAAATAGATTCATCATGCCACCCAAGAAGATATGGTTTAGTTTGTATCTGGCAGAGACGCAGAACCTCACCATCAACTTACCCCACTGGATAATTGATCAGATACACCTAGCCCACAAACGATGGCCGCGAAAGCATGTTTTATACGGATGTTGTGCTCTGACTAGAATCATTTATAGGTGTTTGGCTTATGACATTCCTATTCAACGGGCCCTGATGTGGAATCGAGTACAGCAGTTTAGAGGACGGACATCCACTGGACCCCCTTCCAAAAAGATGAGAGGAATTATCAAAGTACCTTGCGCTCAACCACGTGGAGCCACCCTAACACCAAATGTTACCCCACCACCCCGAAGAGTTCGGCCATTCACACTACAACTTCTAAGATGTAGCACCGATGGCCCCAATTTGATATTTCCTCCCGTCCCAACCGATCTTGAATTTCTCGGTGGCACACCCTTGGAAGAACTCACGAATGAAGACTTCGAACAATTGATTAAAGACGTAGATCTTGAGGCAGAAGAGGAACAACAAGTGGAGAATGTTCAACCGCAGGCAACAACCTCCCAAGTACCTATTACCACCGTTGAAATGGATGAAGAGGACGACGAAGATGAAGAATACGAGGAAGATGAGGAGGAATATGACCACGGGCATCAAGATGAGCAACAAGAAGTGCCAAAACTTGTAGGTGCACCTGCATACACAGCTCAACTACAGAGGTTATACGATACGATCAAAGCAGTGCAAGAAAGGCATCAACTCTCCCTTGCATCAGGCCAAGCCTTGATGCAAGAAATGCTAGCAGACGATGGAGTGGATCAAAATTTTATTAACACCCTCAAATTAGTGTCAGAATCGTTAGGAGTTCCGGAGACTGTCCACACAGCAGTCCGCCAGTCCGTGAGGTATGACAAACGCAGAGTCCACACATTACCACGAGCAGGTAAGACTATCAGAATATCCATCACAAAACCAAACATAACCATCGAAACCACAGCTACCCCCACCACCACCATTGACCTCTCTACTGAAACTTTTGTTCAGACATCACCCAACTCACCCTCGCACCCCCCATCCCCACCTTCTCCACCCCCACCACCACCTCCCACCATGGAAGAAACTGCAGTCATCACATCTACCTTCACTTACAACCCAACCTCATCCACATCCTTCTCCCTTCAAGAGCCAACCTCACAAGACATCCTTTTCTCGTCCATCACCAATCCCCTGTACACTTTACCCTTTTTGTCCTCCGAGCCCATAATTGGTCACCCCATAATTCCCAATGTGGTTGGAACCACCCCACCTACGGACAGCATCCTTTGTTTCCCAGCCTATCCCCCAATACGAGTACCCCCACTCCATGACCCCCACTTTCCATCTACTCCCTACACCTCATTCAACCCAACCGCACCACCCCTATACCCATCTTTCATGGAACCGTACATCCGCACTCCAGTGTCTCAGAGGCACACTCCGCAGATGCTCACAACAACATCAATCTACACAAGCACCACACTCACTTCACCTACCATACCAACTTACATGGTAGCCCCTACACACACCACTCTGTCCGACCCAATGGACAATTTGCCAACCACAGCACCTCTCCCCACAATACCACCATCTCCCCCTCCCCTACCCCCTACTTCACCACTCACCATGTCTTTGGCAGACACATCATTCACTACCTCCCTTTCCATTCCCACCTCCCCTGCATTCCAAACTTTCCCCCTTGCATCTCATAATGTAAATAGAACATTTAATACATTACTTCAGTGTGCACATCAACAACAACAAGAGTACCATCAATTGGAAGAACATACCGCTGCCCTCCAGGCAGAATCTCAGTGCCTACAGGCTAGAGTCAACATTCTAGAAGCTGATTACCAAACACTCCTAGCAGAACATACCACTTTACAATAGGCTCACACAGAATTGGAATCAAAGATATCGACGGTGGATGATAAAGCAATCAAGGAACTGGAAAGTGTGCTCCAGGTGCAAATGATATCCAATGCTACACTCAGACGTAATCTTCGGCTATTAAGGAAGCATATGGCAGCAGCATTAGAAGAGAACAAGCGGCTTCAGCAACAAAACCAAGACAATTTTGAAGCAGCTATGCAAGGAACCGCAGGAGCAACCATTAGCCCTACCAAGTATAGAGTAGTCCCATCAGAAGACATCTGCATCTTACTCGAGGAGCATGCGGATTTTTTGGAGTCATACGGAAGGTTAGAGGCTGAATGTGCTGACTTAAAGAAGCAGATAGCTAGTGCCCCCATAGCTCAATAGGAGCCAGTAATCTTGCAACACTCCACAGAAGAATTAGAGACCCTCCGGAAGTAGTTGGCAGAACTCCAAGCACGTCTCTTACCATATGAAAGGCCACCCTCCCCCGCTAAAGAACCAGAACCTGATACAGTAGTGGAAATCACCGTCGATGATAGCTATGAAGAACCATACGAGCTGATGCCAACAGCCGGCGGCCGGGTTACAGAGGAAGGACAGGACACTTTAGAAATTGGAGTCCCAGATTGGGTCAAAAAGATTGAGAAAGTGGGACAAACACATGATGATCGTGTCGCCATGCAAATTCAATCCCTCACAAACTTGGAAGAAACTGTGCTTCGATCTTCTTACTTTCAGCATCTATCCCACCAACGGTTAATCACAACTTCTGAGCCACAATACATGCCTTACTATGTCTTGCTACATGATTATAATGCAGAAATTAAAAGGCATACAAGGAAGGAGCCCACATTTACCACTCAATTTGAGCCAGAGGACTTACCGAAAGACGCACGTGCTAGCTCAATCTTCCAACCTAATTGGTGTGCATGGTTACTAACTGATTACCCTGAGATGATGATGTTGATATATTTAGGTAGTGATGTGTGTGAACACTCTAGGACCGCGGGGGCACTTTTTTCCCTCTTTAGGAGGTTTTTTTCCCCCGGCTTGTATATATGCCTATTGCCCTAATGGGCTACTTATCTTTGTACATTCTCTAGTAATACATTCAGTATTGTGTGTTTGTGCTCCAAGCTTCTTCTTCTTCCTTGTGCTGTTCGCGTGCTTCCGCAGACCTCTATCTCCAACAATTGGTATCAGAGCAGGTCGTCGCTTCTTCTAGGGTGCCATCGACACTCCTCCGTTTGCAGTCTCAGATTCGCACAAAATTTGGTGAGCATACTCAGGGTGTTTCCGAGATCAAAATAGCTTCATTGTGTGGTGGCGAAATCGTGATCTGAGCTCGTTTCGGCCTCCGAACGCACTATCGCAGTGCTTGTGCAGGCTATTTCGTCCTTTTGTGCCAAAGGTATATACCAGTTTCTGTTTGCCAGTTTAAGCGTCTCGAAGTCTGCTACAGGTCTAGTAGAACCCGTCTGGGCAGTTCCGTTCAACTTTTTGAGATACAGTCAATTTTCTGCATCAAGGTATTTTAGTCACTGGCCATGGCTGAAAGCAGTGATGTATTCCGTATGTTGGCTGTTGAGGATAAGTTGGATGGTACCAACTACCCATTATGGGCTTATATGATGCGACATGTACTGGTTGCAAAAGGATTGTGGAACATTGTGCAGGGTGTTGAAAGACGTCCTGTTACACCTGTAATGACAGGTACTGCAAATACAGGTGTTGGAGCTGATGAAGATGGTGTCGAGGATGATATTCCGCCGATTCCTGTTCATGCTGTTGTTTCTGTTGCACCTACTGCAAAGCAGATTCGTTGGGATGGCGGAGATGCCCAGGCACATGCATTGATAGCTTTGTCTATCAAACGTGCCATTATTCCTCACATTCGC
Source organism: Ceratopteris richardii (assembly GCA_020310875.1). Classification (NCBI taxonomy): domain Eukaryota; kingdom Viridiplantae; phylum Streptophyta; class Polypodiopsida; order Polypodiales; family Pteridaceae; genus Ceratopteris; species Ceratopteris richardii. The sequence goes on from CM035428.1 coordinate 40,636,420, forward strand.
TCTTGCAGAATAGCAAAGGATGCTTGGGATACACTTACCACTTTGTACCAGGCTAGGAATAAGGCTCGTGTTGCTTACCTTCGAAAAAAGTTGGAGAGTGAGCACATGAATGAAGGTGATTCTATGGACAGTTTTCTTACAAAGATCAAAGACCTGAAGGAACAATTGATTTCTGCTGATGAGGTTATACCAGATAGCTCACTTCTGCAGACCGTTCTGAATGGTCTTCTTGATTCATATCAGAATTTTGCCTCTACTCTTTGGTTGATGATGAAAGGCAATCCGAATGCCTTGTCATTTGAGGAATTAGTCTCTGTTCTGTTGCAAGAAGATCAATCCAGGAAGAACAGGTCCATTATGCGTGTTGCAGATCAAGCTTTCCTGGCTAGTCAGAAGGGCAAAGGAAAATGGAGCTCTTCTACTAGTAAGCAGAAATCTGCAAATGCTGCACAATCGAAGAACCAGGATAAAGATGAGAAGAAATCAGAAAAGCAGAAATTGTTCTGCAAGTACTGTAAAGGAAATGATCATATTATAAAGAACTGTCCAAAACTGACTGCTAAAGAGGCAAAGAAGAAAGAGGCTGGAATGGTTGTTGCAGAAGCCTCTACACCAAAAACAAGGTCTGCAAATCTTGTGCAGGAAGAAGAATGGGCGTTTACTACTATCTGTAGTTTTGACCCATCTTCTCATGATCAGTGCATGTCTGTAGTAGACTCAGATGTTTGGTACTTTGATAGTGGGGCGACCAAACATATTACCTCGCAGCGCAGTTTCTTCTCTTCACTCGAGCCTGCCCCTACAGGGAATACTGTCACATGCGCCAATAACTCCTCTTATCCTGTTATGGGAGTTGGTAAGATCATTCTGACTACTGGTGATGGTAGTTCTTTCACTTTGTCAGATGCTTTATTTGTGCCAGGGATCAAAAAGAACCTGTTATCAGTTTCTGCATTAGCCAAGATTGGCTTGGTTGTGAAATTCGTTGATGACAGGTGTACAATCCATGATCTCTCAAATGGCAATGTGATTATTGCTTCTGGTATTTTATGTCGTGGGTTGTATAAGCTCATAGACTATGAAAGGTCTGTGAATGATTCAGCATGTGCAGTTCATGATTCACAGGCTATGTCAGATGCAAAGCTTTGGCATGCACGTTTTGGTCATCTGAATTTTGCTAGTTTGTTACGCCTGCAGAAATTTGAAATGGTGTCCTCTTTGCCCAAACTTGAGGCACCTGGAAAACATGTTTGTGAAGGCTGTATTTTGGGCAAAATGCAGCGTTCTTCCTTTCCAAAAGATGGTTCAGTTCGGGCTACGCAGAAATTGCAGCTTGTACATAGTGATGTCTGTGGTCCTATGCAGACACCCTCTTTTCGAAATTACCTTTACTTCGTGACTTTCATTGATGATTTTTCTAGGCATGCATGGTTATATCCACTCAAAGCAAAGTCCGAAGTGTTCATGTGCTTCAAACAGTTTTTGGTTTTGGCTGAAAATCTATCAGCATGTAAAATGGGCACCCTCCGTTCTGATCGAGGGGGGGAATATATGTCTTCAAATTTTAATGCATTTCTGGTTGAATGTGGGATAAAACACCAGTGTACAGTGACGTATACACCTCAACAGAATGGAGTTGCTGAACGAAAGAACAAGTCACTCATGGAGATGGCGAGGTGCATGGTCAAAAGTCAGGCTTTACCACATAGTTTCTGGCTTGAGGCTGTCATGTGTGCAGCATATGTATTGAACAGGTGTCCCACTAAAGCGTTGCAGTCTATCACTCCATATAAGGCTTGGCATGACTGCAAGCCATCTGTTGCTCATCTGCGTGTTTTTGGTTGTTTGGCATATGCATTAGTGCCTGAACAACATCGCATAAAATTGGATGATAAGGCAGTAAAAGGTATTTTTGTTGGGTACAGTTCTGAAAGTAAAGGCTATCGTCTGTATCATCCACAGACTAAACGCATTCTGGTTAGCCGTGATGTTGTCTTTGTGGAAGATGCTATTCAGCCATTGCTTTCATGTACTAAGGAGACATCTGTTAGCTCCAAAGACATGTATGATACTTTGATGCCTCTTTTTACAGGTGGACAGGCTAGTGCTGGTCCTAATGAGGCAACTTCTCAGCCTTTGCAGGTTTCATATGATGATGCAGATCATTCCATTTCTGATGCAGATTTACATGATGCACTTGTTGATGAGAGAGCTGATATTGAGCAGGCAAAAACTATGCCAAAATGGCTAGTGCAGACTTTGCGTGACAGCAAATTAGATGCACCTTTGTCATATCGTACTCGTTCAAGCTCTCATAGTGCCTCCTTTGCATCAGATTGCTATGCTATGGCTGCATCTAGTCTCTGTGATGAGAATGAGCCTGTTTCTTTTGATGAAGCACAAAATTCAGAAAATTGGATGGCTGCTATGCAATCTGAATATGATGCTATAATGAAGAATGGTACATGGTCTTTATGTGACTTGCCTCCTGGCAAGAAGGCCATTGGCACTAAGTGGGTATACAAGCTGAAGCGTAAACCTGATGGTACAGTTGACAGGTATAATGCTAGGCTTGTTGCAAAGGGTTATGCACAGGAAAGAGGCATTGATTTTGATGAGACCTTTGCACCTACATGCCGTATGACTACTGTTCGGAGCATTTGTGCACGTGCAGCCCATCATGGTTGGAATGTACATCAGTTGGACATTAAACAGCATTTCTGAATGGTGACTTGCATGAAGAAGTGTATGTTTTTCAGCCTCGTGGCTTTGTGCAGAAAGGGCATGAAAACCAGGTTTGCAAGTTAAAGAAGGCATTATATGGTTTAAAGCAAGCACCACGTGCTTGGTATGAGAAGATACATGCCTATCTGATTGCACATGGTTTTGAGAACAGTCCAACTGAAAGCACCTTATATGTTAAACGTGCTAATGATGTGCTTCTGATCATTGTTGTCTATGTTGATGACATGCTGCTCACTGGTCCTATTGAGACACATATTGCTGATTTTAAGGCTGATTTGCATGCCTCATTTGAGATGTCTGATTTGGGGCATTTGCATCACTATTTGGGCATTCAGTTTATGCACGTTGATGGTGGAATGGCTTTGTGTCAAACAAAATATATTGACACATTATTGCAGCGTTTTGGCCTTGAAGACTGTAAGCCTATTGCCACTCCTATGGAGACAGGTTTACGATTGAGTCTTCATGATGCTGGAGATGCATTTGATGTTGTTCTCTATCAGCAAGCTGTTGGATGCTTGATTTACTTATGCATTACTCGGCCAGATATTCAGTTTGCTGTCTCACAGATGAGCAGGTTTATGCATTGCCCAGGAGTCACGCATTGGAAAGCGGTTAAGTGCATCTTTCGCTACTTGAGTGGTACTCGGCTACTTGGGTTGTTTTATCCCAAGGGGGGATCACTACCGCCAGATTTGCATGCTTTTTCTGACTCAGATTGGGCTGGTTGCTATTACACTCGTATGTCCACCAGTGGTTTTTGCTTCATGCTTGGTAGCTCATGTATATCTTGGTTGAGCAAGAAGCAGCCTACTGTGGCCACTTCCAGTTGTGAGGCTGAGTATAGGGCAGCTTTCACAGCGACTGTTGAGTGTGTGTGGCTCAGACGCCTTATGGCTGATTTGGGTGTTGGCCAGTCTTCTGCCACCACCATCTTCACTGACAGTCAGAGCGCATTGGCAGTTGCGAGGAACCCTGTGTTCCATGCTCGCACTAAGCACATTGAGGTGCATTATCACTATGTCAGGGAGAGGTTCTCTGTTGGGGAGATCAGCTTGGCATATGTGCCCACACAGGAGAACATTGGAGACCTTTTCACGAAGGCTCTGCCTAGGGAGAAGTTTGAAGCTTTCCGCAAAGCTTTGGGCTTACTTCCTTTTGTGGAGTGATTTCCACATAGCTTGGCACTTCCTTATACATGAGTGCCAGCTCCTTGTTCACCGCATCACTCCCAGGGGGGATTTGTTGATATATTTAGGTAGTGATGTGTGTGAACACTCAAGGACCGCCGAGGCACTTTTTTCCCTCTTTAGGAGGTTTTTTTCCCCCGGCTTGTATATATGCCTATTGCCCTAATGGGCTACTTTTCTTTGTACATTCTCTAGTAATACATTCAGTATTGTGTGTTTGTGCTCCAAGCTTCTTCTTCTTCCTTGTGATGTTCGCGTGCTTCCGAAGACGTCTATCTCCAACAGATGAGCACCTGGGCAACCATGCCACTGTTGGAGTTAGACGTCTCTAGAAGCACGCAAACAGCACAAGGAAGAAGAAGAAGCTTGAAGCACAAACACACAATACTTAATGTATTACTAGAAAAAAGTGCCCTGGCGGTCCTAGTGTGTTCACACACATCACTACCTAAATATATCAACAAATCCCCCCTAGGAGTGATGCAGTGAACAAGGAGCTGGCACTCATGTATAAGGAAGTGCCAAGCTATGTGGAAATCACTCCACAAAAGGAAGTAAGCCCAAAGCTTTGCGGAAAGCTTCAAACTTCTCCCTAGGCAGAGCCTTCCTGAAAAGGTCTGCAATGTTCTCCTGCATGGGCACATATGCCAAGCTAATCTCCTTAGTAGAGAACCTCTCCCAGACATAGTGATAATGCACCTCAATGTGCTTAGTGCGAGCATGGAACAGGGTTCCTCGCAACTGCCAATGCGCTCTGACTGTCAGTGAAGATGGTGGTGGCAGAAGACTGACCAACACCCAAATCAGCCATAAGGCGTCTGAGCCACACACACTCAACAGTCGCTGTGAAAGCTGCCCTATACTCAGCCTCACAACTGGAAGTGGCCACAGTAGGCTGCTTCTTGCTCAACCAAGATATACATGAGCTACAAAGCATGAAGCAAAAACCACTGGTGGACACACGAGCGTCATAGCAACCAACCCAATCTGAGTCAGAAAAAGCATGCAAATCTGGCGGTAGTGATCCCCCCTTGGGATAAAACAACCCAAGTAGTCGAGTACCACTCAAGTAGCGAAAGATGCGCTTAACCGCCTTCCAATGCATGACTCCTGGGCCATGCATAAACCTGCTCATCTGTGAGACAGCAAACTGAATATCTGGCCGAGTAATGCATAAGTAAATCAAGCATCCAATAGCCTGCTGATAGAGAACAACATCAAATGCATCTCCAGCATCATGAAGACTCAATCGTAAACCTGTCTCCATAGGAGTGGCAATAGACTTACAGTCTTCAAGGCCAAAACGCTGCAATAATGTGTCAATATATTTTGTTTGACACGAAGCCATTCCACCATCAACGTGCATAAACTGAATGCCCAAATAGTGATGCAAATGCCCCAAATCAGACATCTCAAATGAGGCATGCAAATTAGTCTTAAAATCAGAAATATGTGTCTCAATAGGACCAGTGAGCAGCATGTCATCAACATAGACAACAATGATCAGAAGCACATCATTAGCACGTTTAACATATAAGGTGCTTTCAGTTGGACTGTTCTCAAAACCATGTGCAACCAGATAGGCATGTATCTTCTCATACCAAGCACGTGGTGCTTGCTTTAAACCATATAATGCCTTCTTTAACCTGCACACCTGGTTTTCATGCCCTTTCTGCACAAAGCCACGGGGCTGAAAAACATACACTTCTTCATGCAAGTCACCATTCAGAAATGTTGTTTTAATGTCCAACTTATGTACATTCCAACCATGATGGGCTGCAAGTGCACAAATGCTCTAACAGTAGTCATACGGCATGTAGGTGCAAAGGTCTCATCAAAATCAATGCCTCTTTTCTGTGCATAACCCTTTGCAACAAGCCTAGCTTTATACCTATCAACTGTACCATAAAGTTTACGCTTCAGCTTGTATACCCACTTAGTGCCAATGGCCTTCTTGCCAGGAGGCAAGTCACATAAAGACCATGTACCTTTCTTCATTATAGCATCATATTCAGATTGCATGGAAGCCATCCAATTTTCTGAATTCTATGCTTCATCAAAAGAAACAGGCTCATTCTCATCACAGAGACTAGACGCAGCCATAGCATAGCAATCTGATGCAAAGGAGGCACTATGAGAGCCTGAACGAGTACGATATGACAAAGGTGCATCTAATTTGCTATCACGCAAAGTCTGCACCAGCCATTTTGGCATAGTTTTTGCCTGCTCAATATAAGCTCTCTCACCAACAAGTGCATCATGTAAATCTGCATCAGAAATAGAATGATCTACATCATCATATGAAACCTGCAAAGGCTGAGAAGTTGCCTCATTAGGACCAGCACTAGACTGTCCACCTGTAAAAAGAGGCGTCAACGTATCATACATGTCTTTGGAGCTAACAGATGTCTCCTTAGTACATGAAAGCAATGGCTGAATAGCATCTTCCACAAAGACAACATCACGGCTAACCAGAATGTGTTTAGTCTGTGGATGATACAAACGATAGCCTTTACTTTCAGAAATGTACCCAACAAAAATACATTTTACTGCCTTATCATCCCATTTTCTGCGATGTTGTTCAGGCACTAATGCATATGCCAAACAACCAAAAACACGCAGATGAGCAACAGATGGCTTGCGGTCATGCCAAGCCTCATATGGAGTGATAGACTGCAGCGCTTTAGTAGGATACATGTTCAGTACATATGCTGCACACATGACAGCCTCAAGCCAGAAACTATGTGGTAAAGCCTGACTCTTGACCATGCACCTCGTCATCTCCATGAGTGACCTGTTCTTTCGTTCAGCAACTCCATTCTGTTGAGGTGTATACGGCACTGTACACTGGTGTTTTATCCCACGTTCGCCCAGAAATGCATTAAAATCAGAAGACATATATCCCCCCCCCCCCCGATCAGAACGGAGGGTGCCCATTTTACATGCTGACAGATTTTCAACCAAAACCAAAAACTGTTTAAAGCACATGAACACTTCGGACTTTGCTTTGAGTGGATATACCCATGCATGCCTGGAAAAATCATCAATGAAAGTCATGAAGTAAAGGTAATTCCCAAAAGAGGGTGTCTGCATAGGACCACAGACATCACTATGTACAAGCTGCAATTTCTGCGTAGCCCGAACTGAACCATCTTTTGGAAAGGAGGAACGCTGCATTTTGCCCAAAATACAGCCTTCACATACATTTTTTCCAGGTGCCTCAAGCTTGGGCAAAGAAGACACCATATCAGATTTCTGCAAGCGTAGCAAACTAGCAAAATTCAGATGACCAAAGCGTGCATGCCAAAGCTTTGCATCTGACATAGCCTGAGAATCATGAACTGCACATGCCGAATCATTCACAGATCTTTCATAGTCTATGAGCTTATATAGCCCACGACATAAAATGCCAGAAGCAATAATCACATCGCCATTTGATAGATCATGAACTGTACACCTGTCATCAATGAATTTCACAACCAAGCCAATCTTGGCTAATGCAGAAACTGATAACAGATTCTTCTTGCTCCCTGGCACAAATAAGGCATCTGACAAGGTGAAAGAACTACCATCAGCAGTAGTGAGAATGATCTTACCAACTCCCATAACAGGATAAGAGGAGTTGTTGGCACATGTGACAGTATTCCCTGTAGGGGCAGGCTCGAGTGAAGAGAAGAAACTGCGCTGCGAGGTAATATTTTTGGTTGCCCCACTGTCAAAGTACCAAACATCTGAGTCCACTGCAGACATGCACTTCTCATGAGAAGATGGGTCAAAACTGCAAACAATAGTAGACTCCCATTCTTCTTCCTGCACAAGATTAGCAGACTCTGTTTTTGGTGTAGAGGCTTCTGCAACAACCATTAAAGCCTCCTTTTTCTTTGCCTCTTTTGCAGCCAGTTTTGGACAGTTCTTTATGATATGATCATTCCCTTTACAGTACTTGCAAAACAATTTCTGCTTTTCTAATTTCTTCTCATCTTTATCCTGGTTCTTTGAATGTGCAGCATTTGCAGATTTCTGCTTACTAGTAGAAGAGCTCCATTTTCCTTTGCCCTTCTGACTAGCCAGGAAAGCTTGATCTGCAACACGCATAATGGACCTGTTCTACCTGGACTGATCTTCCTGCAACAGAACAGAGACTAACCCCTCAAATGATAAGGCATTCGGATTCCCTTTCATCATCAACCGAAGAGTAGAAGCAAAACTCTGATATGAATCAGGAAGACCGGTCTGCACAAGTGAGCTATCTGGTATAACCTCATCAGCAGAAATCGCAGATCATGGCAAGCATTTGCCATCAAGGTACGCAACAATAAAGAATGCTCGGCATGGGTCAACTATCCATATTTTGCTCCACCTCAAGGGACCCCGACCGTAGCATACATGATATCAACAATTCGACACTGGTGTATGCGTCTAAAGAATGTACCCGACATAGCAGCAAAACTGTGTATGAAAATATTCAAGCTCATGACAATTGTCTTCAAAACCTTTCGGAAGGTACAGGCTCCATACATTTCCGCCCTTGGGTTCTCTCAAGGTAACAAGGATTTAGTCTATGACATGAGCCAGACTCCCTCGGTCAACATAATCTTTGCCTAGCATGCACGAATAAAGTATTTACCCGCATGCTTCAAGCAGACCTTTGAAGAAATGTTCTCTATAGGGTTCTGGGAATATCACTCGAAAATTTTCATTCCCAGACCAACACATTTGCTACATCTATTCGCAATCGAACAAGCCATCCATGCAGATCAGTTACGTCTACCACATCCGGACATTCCAGGACCAATTGATTGGGATTGCATGATGAAAAACTTGGCCAGAGGACTACGCATCCAAGAACATCAACTTGCCACTCATGTTGTGGAATATTACATCCAGCACTCCCAGCAACAAGGGTCTGTCAGGGACGACAGACGCGAGAGGGGGGGGGGGTGTTGATAGCACTCAAGACACCCAAGGACTGACGAGACAAGGAAGCCAACTGAGAGAGTCAGAGCAAAGAGAAGGATTAAGTAGACAGAGCAGTCAACGCAGATCTGGCAGATAGGCCCTTCAATTTTTTTCCAAATCAACATCTTTCCTGCAATAACTTGTTTATACCCTTGACTAGGGTCTTCCACATAAACTCCATCATTTGTAAACCTTACCTCATAACCTTTTTCCACAATTTGACCTACACTGATCAAATTCTTTGGAATTGTGGGAACATAAAGTACCTTACTCAGAAGAGTGCTCCCATCCTTAGCCTTGACTGAACCAATTGACTTTACCTTATGCTTTGTATTATCACCTGTCTGCACTGTATGATTAATTGCATTATGATCTAGGTCAGTCATCAAAGCAATATTTCCACTTAAATGATTACTACATCCTGAATCAATATAGAACACTCTCATGTCCTCATGTGATGTTTCACATGTATTCATAATGAGAGTCGAATCCTCCTTTTGATCTGATGCATAGTTGTAGTAGGTGTTATTATAGGATTGACTTTGGAAGTTTCTTCCACCACCTCTTCCAAAAGAATTCCTACCACCTCTACCTCTGAAATTTCCTCTCTGAAATCTACCTCCTCTTGCTCTTTGATTAAAGTTCTGATAATTACCATTGTTTTGATTATTGTGCCAACAATCATGAGATAGATGATTGGTCTTACCACATATCCAACAAGCTCTTGCATTATCTTTGTTGTTTCTGCCTCTTCCTCTACTTCTGCCATTTCCTCTTCCTCTTATGAAATTTGCTTGGTTTGAAGTACCTTCTTCTTCACCTGATTGTTGCTTCCCTTTGTTAGCTTTCTTTTTGTCTTTAGAATACATTGCATGACCTGCACTCTTATCAACATCTCCTTTGATATCATTCTCAAAAGTTAGCATATGACCTAACAATTGATTCAAATCAGGAGTAAAGTGATCTAATGAAAGTTCTGTAGATAAAATGAAAGGCTTCCACTTCTCATCTCCTCTTAGCCCTGTAAGTATTTGTCTTACCAATTTGTCTTCTTCAATATCTTCATCAACTGCACCTAAAGAATCTGCAATGTCCTTCATCTTTGTCACATAATCAGAAATTGATTGTGAGGCCTTCTTCTTGAAGGTAGTAAACTCTGCCCATAGTGAAGCCTTCCTTGATTTGGTTGTATTTTGGAAATGCTCTTCCAAAGCATTCCAAATGTCACAAGCACTTTCAAGTCCTCTAATGTGAGGAAGCAAATAATCATTGACTGCCATGTAGATGATGCTTCTTGCTTGAGCATCCTTCTTCATCCAATTCTTCAAATCTGCAAGCTCCTCCCTAGTTGGAACACTAGGATCTCTGAATTCTGGATTTTCTTCATCTCCTGTGATGTATCCTATCAGATCTTTGCTCATAAGGTGAGCTTCCATCCTCATAGACCATGCAGGATAGTTCTCTCTATCCAATTTTTCAATTTGGAGACTATCTCCCATCTTTACTTCACCTGTAGCTTCAAACCTTTAACCTTTACAGATAATAAATGTACCTTTACTTCGAATGTTGCTCCTTCTGATCCTTTTGATGCTCTTTGTATGTCTTCCTTTGATCTTTCTTCAACCTTTACCCTTCTGCACCTTCAAAAATGTAAAGTTTTGTATTTCTGCAATAGTCGGAGTCTTCTTCACTTCAATCTTGACACAACCTGCTCTGATACCACTGATGGAGAGTGTTAATCTCCAAAAGAACAAGTTAACCTTGAATTTAGATCACCTCTATATCAAGATCAACTTTAGACTCCACCTAATTTAGAAAATCTTCACCAAATTATCAGAAAATTGATTATTCTGAAAATTTCAGTTTCTTCAGAAAAGTCTGCTGCAGATTAGTCACTCATTGACTAATCAATCTTGTAAAGTTTTTGATAAAACTTTGCACAACACTTCGCCTTAAGGTTGCGCAACTTTTCCAAGTTAAATCTCTCAAAAAGATTAAGTACACACAGAGAAATGTGTGAAACACTTTACCTATGTCTGAAAATGCTTCTCTGCAATGGCGACTTTGACACCTGCAACTTCTTAGCACTGGTTCTCCCAAAGTAAATCCCGTTTGATCAAGATCTTTTAGCCATAGATAGCTTACCTTCCAACTTAGATTTTAAGCCCTCATTTGTGTAAAACTTTACACTGTAGACTGAGCAATGATCATTTCATTGAAGATGAAATGTGCGCCAGATTTCTCGACTGTTAGAACATTCTTACATATGAATGTTCCTAATCAAAATTCTCACAGCCTGACTACAATTAACCTCTCAAATTCTAGCCATAGATAGATTAGCTATGGACTTAGATACGTGCAAAAGGATTTCTCAAAAGATTAAACACAGAGGGAGCAGACAACAAAATATCGGGCGCAAAATTTTTCGATTTCTCAGAAAATTTACATCTAAGTGAGGATGGACAATTCACTCACTCTTCATGTGTCTAATGACACTAATTTCTCTCTTCCTATTCTCAAATCTCTTCTGCTCTACTTGCCCGACATTTTCAAACATATTTATAGATGAATATATACAAGTGTATGACTTAAACAAGGGTATAAGTCAGCTAATGTACATATGTGTACATATCTTTGAGTTTTCTGAAAATGTCCTTCCTTCAACCATCTGACTTTGTTTCCTTCTTGACTCCTTAACTTCATTTCTCCATAATCCTTCAATTGATGATTGTCATGCACCAACAAGCACCAAGACAATATGAGCAAGCATCGTATCCACCACCACAACCAGTATTGGGACCCCAACTGTCACAACCTCAACAAGTTGTACCTGTGAAGTATACTCAACCGGAAGAAAACTTGGAAAGAGCCATAATACCAGCTTCCATAGCGACCAATGTAGAATCAACCAACCAAGGGTATGAACCTCCACCAGGAGAGTACTATCCATATGAAGCCAACATGATGGAATATGAACCAACATATGACGCGGCCTATTATGGATATGAAGGACTTGATCAGACTTATGGAGCAGAGACTGCAACTTTAATGTATACAGCGCCAAAAGCACCACAACCCTTGAGACCACCCAGTAGACCTCCAGTACCGAGAGGACCATGCTTTAGATGTGGAGGAGACCATTTCATTAGAGAATGCCCTCGACCATACAACCCTCCACCACCTAGAATCTGGGAAGGATATTGCAGTGATTGCGGAAAGGAACACCTTTTTAGGGATTGTCCTAAGAATCCAGTAAAAAATCAAGGTCCTGCACCAATTAATGTAATTGAGGTCTTAGAAGGATCTGGAAGTGAGAAGGAGTACACTGTACCACTGAAAGCTATTACTAGAGCTCAAGCAAAACAACAAAAGGGAAAACAACCGGAAGAGAAACCAGAGAATAATAAAACAGTAGACCCTAAAACTCAGATAGTGGAAGATTCCGAGGATCCATGTGAAAATTCCCGAAGCACAAAAGCTCAAAAATGGAAAGAACGACGAGAGAAACTTAAGGATAAGTGGGCAAAGAACAAGAATACAAACAGTAAAAAGCAAAATGAAAAATCAAGTAAACACAAAGAACAAGGGAAGTCTAAGGAGACTCCTGAGCTAATCGAACCTAGCTCAGAAAGGGAGAAGCCCGGATCAATTCTAGCAGATCCAAAGCCAGACGACTTGGATATGTGGCTAAAAGCGTACCAAGCTAGAATCAAAATGGGACCAAACATAGAGCAACATGAAAAAATCTACCCTAATGGGGAATTGGAAAAGGAACGACTAGCCCTATGCAGAAAACTCATAGAAGTAGCACAAACAACCCTAGAAAAGACTATCCCAAATCTACCAGAGACGAGGATTGCACAGGAACCCTATGAGGAATACCTCAAACCAAAGGATAAAGAATTAAGGAAAGAAGATCCCCAAGGTGAACAAGAGACGGCACAAGATGGCCTTGTATCAGCCATACCAGACTTAGAAGCAGGATGGCCCAAGGACTTGTGGGATAGAATCAGAGAAGAACAATGGAAAAGGAATGGTGTCGACCCACCACCATTTGATGAAATAGATGTGGAAGACTGTCAACCCCATCCTAACCTCGAGGAGGCCTACGAGGAGATTTCAAGACTCGATAGAGGTAGAGAGGAGACCATAAGCATTTCAACATTGCCTAACTATATGGGAGAATATGAAATTCATAAAGAGTCTATAATAATACGAGCACCCACAGTGCATGGGAAAGAAAAAGGAAACTCCGAAGAGAGTTCACACAATCTAACAGAACTTAAGAAAACAAAGGTGCAATGCAAATTGACGGTGGAAGAGTTGCTTCAACTTAAACCATGTCTATGGAGACAGTTAGCAGACCAATTAGAACCACCGGCAGAAAAAGGGGAAATGAAAGGAAAGGAAAAAGAAAACCACTCCACAATACAGGTTCCAGTCGATAAAGTAGGAGAATTCAGTGAAGGAGATGAAAGGAATACCTGTTTACCTGTCATCTACAACGGGTACATGACCAAAGCCATCTTAGACACAGGAGCTGGGGTAGGGATTGCCACCAAGGAAATATGGGAAAAGTGGGGAAAACCAGCCTTACGACCCACACGCATGAAACTCCAATTAGCAGATGGTCATGTAGAAAAACCCTTAGGAATATTGGAAAGGATCAAACTAACCACTTGTGGAGTAGAATTCGAACACACATTAGCCATCTGTGAATTCGAGAAAGCGAACAACTACGAGATGATATTAGGACGACCCTTTATGAGACAAATGCGAGTTGTACAGGATTGGGGCAGAGATTCATTATATCTCCAACATCAAGGGAACACTACCAAGATAAACTTGCACACATTTGCTTATCGAGATGTTCCTCCATTACAATGGAAACCAGTCCACAAAGAAGAAGATGACCTATCCATTCACAGTGTTGGATCAAGTGATCAATCTTGGATGCATGAGGATGCCCAGTTGTGGATGTGCAAAGAAGCAAAGAAGGAGGAGTGTAAAAAACAAATGTGGCCAATAGGGCACCCTAACTATCGATCGATAGAAGACCCCGATTATATGCCTCAAATTTTTTCAGATGAACTCTTTGAACCACATGGCTGGATGGAAATCCTAGCCACATTAGACGTTTGTGTGAATGAGGAAGTATTGACGATGAACGATTGTATAGACGAGGAAGGATATGATGTAAACCTCTACATGGTTGTCCTCCAAGAAGTAGAAGCAGGAGAAATTGCAGAAGAAGAGTGGAAAGAAGAATACGAAAGCATAGAAATGGAACCAGAGTTTGACTCTGAAGAACAATATTTAGAAACCATGCAAAAGGAATCAAAAGAAAGACCGACAAAAGTCTTAGCAATTGAAACCATCCCAAGAATACACGAGCATGCAGAGGACACGAGTAAAGTGGAACCAGAACCAGACCATTTCGAAGTTCCAGAACATTTTAAAAGATACGAAGTGGAAGAAAGAAAGATAGTTACTCAAATGCCTAAACGAGAAGCCCGGGATGGAGAAGCCTATGATAACAAGGAACAAACCAAGAAGGTTGTTGTAACGATAGAAGACGGAGAAGTGAGATGCACGTATATTGGAAAAGATGTATCGGAAGAAGAAGAAGAGGATCTCATACGACTCATCCGAGAGTATCGAGACGTGTTTGCTTGGACATACAAAGACCTCAAGGGAGTAGAACCCAGCATATGCGCTCATCGAATCCCTATGACATCAGATGCAAAACCTTCTAAACAACGCCCTTACACGTATAACGAAGTTTACGCTGCAAAAATAAAGGAAGAAATTGACAAATTACTAGCGGCAGGATTCATTTATGAGATTGAACACACAGAATGGGTATCGCCACTAGTAGTAGTGCCCAAGAAAAATGGAAAACTAAGGGTGTGTATCAACTTGAAAAAAGTAAATGCAGCAACTATACGAGACAGTTTTCCTTTACCCATCACAGACCATCTTTTGGAAAGAGTTGCCGGCAAGGAGGTCTATAGCTCCTTGGATGGATTCTCGGGTTACAACCAAGCAGCTATTGCAACTGAGGACCAGCATAAAACCGCATTCGCAACCGAATGGGGAATCTATGCATTTAGAGTAATGCCTTTCGGGCTCACTAATGCACCAGCCACCTTCCAACGACTGATGTGTCATGTTTTCAAAGAATTTCTGAGAAAAAGTATGGAAGTATATGTAGACGATCTGTGTACATACTCAAATCAACGACCAGACCATATACCGGAACTGAGGAAAATATTCAATAAATGTAGACAGTATAGAGTCTGCTTGAACCCTGAGAAATGTGTCTTCATGGTGCGACAAGGAAAAATCCTAGGACACATCGTTTCAAAGAATGGAATATCCACGGACGAAGAAAAGATTAAAGTTATCTTGGAGCTACCTAGACCCAAGAACGCGAAAGAGGTTCAAGCCTTTATGGGACACTGTGGATATTACCGTAGGTTTATTCACATGTATGCCATAATAGCTAAGCCCTTATATGGTCTATTGACTCAGTTCACTTGGACAGACGAGTGTGAGAAGGCCTTCAACGAGCTTAAAAAGCGGCTGAGTACAGCCCCAATTCTAAAATCACCCAACTAGAGCAAGCCTTTTCATATTCATGTTGATGCTTCGAATTACGCCATTGGATGTATCCTAGCTCAACCGGCTGACGAAGGAAAGCTTGACCATCCAATCGCTTATGCGAGTAGACAATTAAACCAAGCAGAAAGAAATTACACGACTACTGAAAGAGAGGGCTTAGGAATGGTCTATGCAGTGAAGAAGTTTAGACATTACCTCTTAGCCAACAAGTTCAAATTCTTCATAGACCATCAGGCTTTGTTGTATTTAGTCAATAAGCCTTGCAACACGGGAAGATTGGTACGATGGTTCTTGTTATTAATGGAGTTCGACTTTGAGGTAATAATCAAAAAAGGAAACACACATGTAAGAGCAGATCACCTTTCAAGGCTAACGCATGGAAAACCACCTAGCGGAGTACCGGATGATTTACCAGATACGTATTTGTTTAATCTTGAAGTATGTCCAAAGTGGGCTGAACGACTAATTCCTATACTCACTCATGGCCCTCAACACTCAATAAATAAGAATAGCAAAAAAGAGATTCTTCAAACAAGAAATTTACACATTGTTGCTGGAAGCATGTATTATAAGGAACCTAACGGTGTATTATTAAGATGTGTCGAGGAGGATGAACAGAAGCAACTAATTCAGCAAGTACATGTTAACAAGTGGAAAACCCATCAAGGGATGCATGGAACAATTAGAGAATTAAAAAGGTTAGGCGTCTATTGGCCTGACATGTCAAAAGACATTCACGATTATGTAAGTAATTGTGTGGAATGCAAAGAAACTAGCCCAGGGGATCACGTGTCCTTACCTTTTTCTACCATAGCGCCTAATTGGAGTAAAACATTAGTACAATTCCTCAAAACGAAAGAGCACGAAATAGGAGCTAGTTTAGCAAGAAGCGATCCCTAGAAGAAATGAGCAAGGATTATGTGATAATGGGAAGACAATTATTTAGAAGAGGAAAAGACAATCAACTCAGATTGTGTGTGCATGAAGGAGAATATCTTCCCATATTAGAAATGGCACACGCAGGAGCTGCGGGAGGACATTTTGCAGCAGACAGAACGGTCAAGATGATTCTCTTTGCAGGCTTGTGGTGGCCAACTCTACATATGGATGCGGAGACATATGTGAGAAGCTGCGAAACATGCCAGAGAGCGAAATATCCCATTCGAAGAGACGACATGCCTTTAAGACCCATGATTTGTGCGAGAGCATTTACCAAGTGGGGTATTGATTTCATAGGACCTATCAATCCACCTGCTAAAGGATCACATGCGGAATACATCATAGTAGCCACCGACTACTTAACAAAGTGGGTAGAAGCAAAAGCCACTCGAAAAAATGATGCTCAAACCACGGCAAAATTTCTCTTTGAGCACATTTTCACACGCTTTGGACTACCGATCGAGATAGTGAGTGATCGAGGAACTCATTTCCTAAACGAAGTCATTGAATCGCTAATGAATGACTTTTTAGTGATTCATAAAAAATCAGCCCCATACCATCCTCAAGCTAACGGACAAGCTGAAAGTTCCAACAAGGTACTGTGCACTGTATTGACAAAGATTGTCAATAATGGAAGGTCAGATTGGGACAAACAATTGCATCACGCAATTTGGGCCTTCCGAGTGGCATATAAAACGGCCATTGGAACCACACCTTTCAATCTAGTATATGGGCAGAATGCAATTTTGCCGATTGACTTCTTAGTACCTACATTAAAAGTGGCCCAGCAAAATGAGTGGAACGGTCATGAATTGTCTCAGCAATTAGATCAAATTGAAAAGCTGCACGAGACTAGATTGCAAGCAGTAGCAGGCATCTATGCCGCCAAACGAAGACAAAAGGCATATTACGATTCACACATAAAAGACAAGGGACTAAAAGAAGGCGACTTAGTCCTGGTCTACACTCTAAAACAGCATGCAAAGAAGCTACAAAAACGCGGATATGGACCCCTGATTATAAACCGAATCTCCACTAGTGGTGCAGTCAATCTCGCCACACTAGACGGAGACATTCTTCCCAATTACATCAGTGGATGCCGAGTAAGACGATTCATGGAACCATTGACTGATCAAATGCTAGCGCGACTGTTAGGAGCTCAAAATAGAAAAAAGGAAGAAGAACGAATTCGAGAGGAAGCCCGACAAGAAGCACTAGAACGAATTAGAAAACACAAGGAGTGGATCAGGCAAAGAGATGAACGCTATCTCCAAGGAGAAGAGCCCATCCCTATGGCAAACTATCAGGTCAAAAATGGTGATACAACGGGTATGTGTAAAACACAACCTTACCTAAACCTAGGGATTGGCAAGACAGAGTATAAATTGATAGATGCATTGATAGACTCAGGAGCAGGCCTTAGTTGCATGCGAAGGAGGATAACAAACGAATTGCAATTGGAATTGAATCCCACAAAAGCCAAACTAATAGGAATTCGAGGTCACACCTTAGACTGCATTGGAACCACGAATGTATCCCTCCACCTAGGAAATTCCTCCATGGCACAAAGAGTCCTAGTATGTGAGGATAACGATTTAATAGAAGACTTCATTCTAGGACAAGACTGGATCATTGAAACAGAA
This sequence comes from Ceratopteris richardii, assembly GCA_020310875.1. Classification (NCBI taxonomy): domain Eukaryota; kingdom Viridiplantae; phylum Streptophyta; class Polypodiopsida; order Polypodiales; family Pteridaceae; genus Ceratopteris; species Ceratopteris richardii. The sequence continues at coordinate 40,654,520 of CM035428.1, forward strand.
GCATGTATCAATCTGGCTCAAGGATATATTTCAGCCACGATAGGGCATAAGGAGGTTTTCAGCTTGCTTGAAGAGAAACCATGTAACCAAGCCATGTCAATACCAAGATCAGAGAAAGTTCAAGAAGCGACGAAAGATAGTAGCGACTGTGCTCAACCCTCAGAAAGCAAATGCATAGAAACTGAAACTTTAATCTTTGCGACATCCCCTATAGCTTCGAAGTTATCCAATGTAATTGCGGATCAGCCAACCAACGAGGAGACGCCCTCTCCTAAACAGGCTCAAAGCATCCAAAGATCGCACTATTGGAAACTAACAAGCAGATACTCGAACCGACAACCACCCAAATATATGTGGGTACGCAAGGATCAAATACAGAGTCATGAAATGTCCACAAGCGCTTTAAAGAAGGAAACAGGCATCACCAAACCCGCTACGAAGAACTACAAACGAAAAGAACCAGTAAAAGTATGGATTGCCAAGCCCTTGCTTGAAGCTCAAAGATCTCGACATCAGATATGGATTCCCAAAAAGGTCATACAAGCAGCTAAACAGAATGTAAGGGCAAAAGAGGAAATATCACAGCAGACAAGGCAAGAGTCAACAACACATAAGAATCATCAGAGAAGATCGCAAAGCAATGCCAAATTCAATCGGACAATGGATAAGGCAAATGGAATACGAGCAGCTGCACGAATCGAGAAAACCCAGCGACCTCTCTCAGTGTTCTCAAAATGGGTCTGGAAACCAAAGCTACCACGAGGAGCAGATGATCGAGGAAATAAAGCACCCGATTGCACTCATGTTGTGTCTGATGCACCTCAAGTAAGCATGATAGGGCCGCAATACAAGGCCACGCATTCGGCACGGGATGTACATTATCAAAATAGTGGTGCACGATCTCCAAGTGAGATTAGATCTTAGCTTTCAACTGATAGGAATGGACATACTATGTACATAAACTACGCTTCGGCTATACTAACGATTGTCTTATTTCAGAAAAAAAAATATATAAAAAAGAGGCGGTAAGAAATCCCACTTTGGCAATAATGGGGAACGGAGTGACGCGCTACCATAAGCAAAACAACACAATGTATGGTCTCATGAAAGCTTTCCAAGCTAATGCACTTTTCCTTGTAAGTGCAGATGGCTTCTGAAGACTCTGAAGCTACAATCCAAGAGGAGGTCCAAGAATTTCCTCCCCAATGTCTTACGAAAGCAAAAGGCCATTGGTTCAGAGATGAACATCCAGTGGAAGAGTATCTTTTCTTGGCCAACATAAAGATCATGGACACGGATCACCACTTTCCGATCATGTCCCAGGATTTCAAGGTTTTACATGGAATGCCATCTACCATAGATATCATGAAGAAAGCAGGAATTCACAAGTATTTTGAGCTACCTATCTACAAGCCGGACTTCCAACGCTGTACACAAGTCATGAACACTCTCAGACCAGCACTACATGATCCATTGGTGCCAGAAGCCAATGTGATGGATAAGAATGGAGAATGGGTAGTCATTCAGTTCTCCCACGACTTAATCAAAGAAGCATTTGAATGGGAAAAAGATGGTGTCAACACGGTCAAAGAAGAAAGTCGTGGAGCCAAAACTAGAACTTTTGTCGACATTAATAGAGTGGATATCGAAGAAGAAGTCAGGTTGATTCATCAACACTTCTGCTTCCCTAGTATGAGCAGATATACGGCTCCGCAAAAGATTATTGTGCAATTATTGTCTCATGCCATAAAACAGATCGGCAATCAGGTAAATCTTACCCCATATGTGCAAGAAAGATTGTTCGAGGCAAAGAAGAAATGGGAACATAAAAAATTCCTTAATGGGACCACTGCCCTTACCATTATGATTTACCACGCATTGGGCATGCGCGAGTACTTGAAGGAGATGCCATCATCAATGGAGTTGGCTCAATTTGTCAAGAATGCTACTGTACCGAAACAAAAGAAAGGGAGCAAACAAATAGAAGAAACAGAAACAAGTTCGCAACCTCGGATGAGAGGCACGATGCGAGGTACAAAACGGGCTAGAGAAGTCCTACAAAAAGATGAAGACGCACCACAAACAAAGAGAGCACATGTACTGCCTACAACCACCACTCAAGGACCCAGAAAAATTACAGAAGAAGAATTAACCCAAGCACTGGAGGAGACTCATAAATATACGGAAGGATAAATCAATCTACCAGTGCAGGGTCATCACTATCAACAGTCAGCAAAAGCTCAAAAACCAAAAGGTAAACTCAGTAAGGTACATCGATATCGGGAAATTGGGCTAGACAATTCAAGTTCAGGATCCGAAGACCAAGAGAAGCAAACTACATCATTATTGGATGTAGACATTCCAAGTGAATCGAAGGATGATGGCCAGTGGGCCGAATTAAATGAAGTAAACTATGGCGAAGCCCAAGCCGACAACAAAGAAAGAGGTCAATCACCGCTGGCAGACCAGAATACAACCACCGAGAAGGCAGAAGAAGAAGGGCAACAACCCATTCAACAAAAAGATGCCTCCATCACCCACACAAAGGAGGACAAATCTGTTGATGAAGTGCATGCAGTGATATCAGAGGACAAGCCTCAGGCAGAAGAAAAAGAGGCCGAAGAACCCTTCACCCCACTAAGGGTCGTGACAGAACCGTCCCCATTGGATGTCACATTTCAGGGGAGTGCCACGAAGGTTCGTAAAGTCATAGAAGATGAAGCAGAGTTGCAAGTACAACTACAGGTCCGACAACCACATAAAGAACTGATCCACGTAACAAAGGGACAAGATGTACATACAGGAGAAACACCAGACATACCAAAGACATGGCTCAATGTGGACATAGCTCAGCTCAAGCCTGTGGTGCATGATATGATTCGCACGGCACTAGACACTCAACAGCTGATGCTTGATGCTGATGAAGATTACGACCAAGCCATGCTCGATAAGCAGGAGCTTCAAAAGGAAGGTATGAATCTGGCTAAGAAATTATCTAAAGCAGAAGCTCAAGTGTTGAAGAAACAGGAAGAAATAAAAACAACCAAAACACAATGCAAAACATTAGAAAAGGAGAATGCCCAACTAAAAGAGCAAGTTTTGGAGCTCACAAAGAAACTAGACATGACAGAAAAAGAGAAAACGAGGATCCATGCACGTAGCAAGGTACTCGAATCACAGCTCAAGGTGAGCATGGAAGAAGCAGACCACCTAAGGGACAGGAACAAGGAGCTAATGACAGCTGTCCTCAGTGATCAACCACCGCAAGTTACTGACAAATCAAATGAGGATATAAAAGACATGGAAGACAAGTTGACAAAGATGGCAGATCAGCTCAAACAGGAGCAAGAGACAATTGTAGAATGGGAACAAAAATATATGAATGACACTGCAGCTCTACGCAAAAAATGGAAAAAAGCAGAGAAAGATTATTTCCGGCAGTGCAAAGAAGATACAGATCACATGCACATAGTCGCACAGGAATTAATCAAACATCAAGAAAAACTTACAAAGGCTGAAGAAGAGCTCAAGAATAAAGAGGATATCATCAAACGGCTGCAGGAGCAGATTGAGCTAACAGAAAAACAGGGGACACCAGTAGTTCCTCCGGAAACAACGGCTACTGTGGAGGAAGAGGTACGTCCTCTCTCTCCCCCCTTGTATCATTCACCAATAAGGGCGGAAAAGGAGGTTCCATTTGAACCTAACAAACGAGACATTGCAGAACTGAGCAGACCAGAAAGGGCACTACTGGTGTCCCAGCTCACTGCTGATTTTGAAGACCAAATAATCCAAATAATGAAAGAAGCTCGAATAGACAACAAACAGTTAGAGCAAATTTTGAAGCCATTCAATGTACCATATGGTCTACTTAAAGAACAGACGCGGATGTATATAAAGACTACCACGAATAAAGATCCGGACCACAACCTTCAATTCCAGCATGACACTTTCAAGTATAATCAAGAGGAATTTGTGAAGGCGGATCCCATATGGCGAAGAAAAATTTTGGAGAAGAATCCGACATTGCGGGTACAGTGGGAAGCATCATCACCCTATGCGCTTCAGGTGAATCCCTCTTTTTGTCCTGTACCCCGCAGACGCTCTTGGACGCAATTTTGGGAAGCACATCGTCAAGGCACTATCAACAATCAATGGCTAAATTATCTGTTACTACCTAGTCCGCCACATAATTACCTACCTACCGAAGAATATATGGTGAAGACAATGGAATTTTGGATTGCAAAATATGCTACAGTTCCGGACTTAGCCGTCAAAATGACCAACAAAATATTTAGCATGCTCATTACAGTGTTGAAGGTGTTCCAGCACGCTAAGTATACATTTTTGAATTTCATCGGCATTACGCAAGGATCGGAAGCTCTCATTTTTTATTTATCCACCATTCCGAGCCGACTTACTATTATGGCGTACTATTCCTGCCTTATGTTTTTGCCCTCGACATACATGCAGACTTTCGAAGAAGCATTCTTTACAGGCTTCTTTGAAATCGATTCGGAGATTTTTGTCAAAATGACTTCCAATTTAAATGCAAGGCTGGTGGCCTACGAAACAAGCTTCTTTGCCGATCATAGACAGGCACCAGAGGACGGAGTGAAGTCACAACAATGGAAGGAATTCATGCTATGTCATGCAAATCTGCTGAACCAACGAGAGCAAGCCGCAATTCAAACATACACGCGTCGCCTCAGAAAGCCTGTCGAGGACGACAGAGTTCAGGAGGAGGGACGTGTAAAGGGACAATCAAGCAAAAAGAAAAGAAGAAGAAAATCAAAGTCCAGAACAATTCATTAAGAAGAGAAAAAGAATATATCTCTGCACAGAGCTCCGCAGGGGCACGCATCAGGCTACAACGCTAAACCCCGGGGTCCCGAATAGTGGACTTTTCAAACATCAGAGTAGGACCAAAAGTTAGAAAGGGGTAGAGGCTGAAAAGTTGAAGAGGGTGACTAAGAACAGCACATTCCTAGTCACTGGTGGCGTGCGTGGCAACCCAAGTCAACAGGCAAGACAACTACATCAGGCTCTCGAGTTGTAGAGCTTGAATCAAGAAGGCCATCGAATCTGCATGTCTGTTTAACTGCAGACAATACTGACCAAGGGAAGCGTGCGGAGAAAAGCTGAAGCGCCTCTAAAACGTAATGCAAGATCAAGAATCAGGCAACACTACCCACGGGACGCGTTCGCGAAGCAAAGTCTGTCAAGGGACGACAGAGACGAAGAGGGGGAGAGTGTTGCAGAGCTAAAGAGCGCAAAAAGCAGAAAAAAAGACGGGCCCCAAAATTTTTCCGATTTGGACACACAACTTTTGTATCATAACCACCCTTGTATATATTTTCCGTTGTAAATGCACTAGAGGAGTCCTCTAGATGCATCCCCACAGAAGATTAGTGATTTACCCATGTACATTAGTAGGAAGTTAGCCTTTTAGTGAATAAAGTGCCGGTCTCTTGTGTGAAAGGACCAAACTTAGGGCACTAGTATATAAGTCAAAAGTGACTCATTGTAAAGGACTTCTTGTCATTGTGAAGAGGGAGCACTTCTGAATTTTTCGAGTTTGCCTCTTTCTTGCTGATTTTGATCTTCATTTTGCTCTTGTATATGTATGTGATGCTTGAAATGCAAGTGTAGGACTGTTGTCTACCCCTTCCCCCTTGTTTTGAGCTGCTGTAGTGCGTGCGTAAGCTAGGAGAAGCAAAAGCGCGGGTGTTTATGACTCCCGTAATTCACTGTTTCTGCCATAACTTGAAGCAGAGTAGTCAGAATTGAGTGAAACCACCACCGTTGGATTCGTCTCGTCGAGAGCTTCGAAACGAGTACCCTATTGCCTATGTTCGGAGTTCTGGGCTGGGAGAAAACCTCAAAATACCAAAACTGCTGAAAAGAGGCTTGCGGCAACACTTTCAGTATTTCAGTAGGTGTGGGTAGTAGTAGTCTTTTCTCATGTGTGGATAGCTAAACCACTTCATTTTCTATCACGTGTGCACACGTCTTCATACACTTGGTAAGTCACTCCTTAGGATTGACATTTAAATGTGTGAAAAGAACTCCACTATATGCACTTGTATGGCAATTGAGGTATAGTCTCATTGGTACAAGTCCTTGAGTCATCTTGGCTCGAGTACACAACAATCAACATGCCACATTGGATTATTGACCAGATACACTTAGCGCATCAACGGTGGTATAAGAAGCAAAAGTCAGTGCTTCATGGATGCTGTGCTCTCACAAGGATTGTTTACCGATGCTTGGCTTATGACGTGCTGATTCAACGGGCACTTGTTTGGACCAGGGTGCAAGAATTTCAACGCAGACTATCAACTACAGGGCCTCCATCCAAGAAAATGAGAGGAGCAGTTCAGATGCCTTGTGCCCAGGCCCGAGGTGCTACACTAACACGAGAAACCACTCCACGGCTTCCAAGGCGAGTGCAGCCATTCACTATCAGGTTGCCAGGCATAGCGCGGAAGGACCAAATCTAGTATTTCCACCTATACCCACCGACTTAGAGTTCCCTCATGGCTTTACATTGGAAGATCTAACTGATGAGGAGGTGGCCAGGATAATTAATGCTACGAATTTAGAAGTGGAAGCAGAGCAAGCAAGTGGGCAACAGACAGTCATCGACCAACCCCATCCCGTCCAACCAGAAGTAGTCGAAGTCGATCAAGATGAAGAAGAGACGGCAGAAGAAGAGCAAGAGGATGAACAAGGACTGTCGGACGAAGAAGAGCACGAATATGAGCAAGAAGTGGTACAGGAACTTGAAGGAGCCGCTGCTTATACAAAGCAATTAAAGAGACTGTATGATACCATCAATCGAGTTCAAGAACAACACAAATTATCCTTGGCAGCAGGAAAGGCCCTGATGAATCAGATCCTGGAAGACGAAGGCATAGATGAGCAATACAAGGCAACCCTTGATATGATTGCTGATGCATTGGGGGTACCTGAAATGGTGCATACCGCCCTTGCACCCTCGCGAAGATCAGAGCGAAGATACGGCAGACATCCCCCTCGATCAATAAAACAAATGAATGTATTAGTATCAGAACCATAGGGCACCACATCCACAACCATGGGCACGGCTCATACCATTCATGACACTGAGGAAGCCCATACATCCAGTGCACCCCCGTCACCCCCCTTACCCCCTCTCCCTCCAACTCCACCACCTTCACCTCCCACTACCAGTGAAACCACTATTGTCACCGCCTCAGGGTCCACTTCCCATACTGAAGCACAAACCGTCAGTCAACCCGCACAACCGGCACAACCTATCACCATCTCTCTTGTATACACTACCACTGACACTGTAATTCTAACTGTGGCTACGGAAAACCCCGTTCCCCCGATCACACTTCCTGGCGGTTCATATTCACAACTACACACACCACTTTACACCTTCACCACCATCACCGCACCCACAATTCCCATGTTCACGATCACTCCCACGACTGCATCCACTTTTGATTTCATGGACATATCACCCACCTCCACACCTCTCCCTCCCCCCATACGTCCACAATCTCCCATTCCCCCACCACCAACTTCACCCTTTTCAAGCACAGCATACATGCTCCCACTCCCTTTTCTCTTCCCTTCTGCATTCAACACCTTTCCCGCATCCACTCCCATTAATAATGTATTTAATAATATGTACCAGTGTATGTCTCAGCTACAACAACATTACCAACACCTAGACGCACAGCATACGAGCCTCATCAGAGACCATGAAACGCTCCAAACAAGATTCATTGATTTAGAGAAGGAGAAGCGGCTATTACAACAGCAGTATACTACATTGCAAGCACAACATGATCAATTAGTTGCCAATCCACCCTAGTCAGATACTGAAGAAAAAATAACTCGATGACATGTTACATGCTCAGATCACAGACAATCTCAAGCTTCGATGCAATCTCACCTTATTACGGAAGCACATGTTCGTAGCACTTAAAGAAAACAAACGACTACAGAAACAAAACAAGGAAAACCTGGAAGCAACAATGGAGGGTTCACCGCAAGAAATCGACCCAGAGAAATTCAAGACTATCCCATCTGAAAATATGCAAATCGTCTTGGAAACCCATGCCGACCTCCTGGAAGCCCACACAGCATTAGAAAGAGAAAGAGATGACCTACTAAAGCAACTGGAAACTCAACAGGAGTCACCAAGCAAAGTCACAACTGCAACTGACACATCTAAAGAAGTTGCAGAACTCAGAACAGAACTAGAAGAACTACGAAATAAAGTTCTGCAATACGAGCGTCAACCCTCTCCCCTGGTGGAACCGAAACCTGAAGACTTAGTGCCAATTGAAGTGGAAGAGACTTTTGAAGACCCATATGTTCCCATGCCAGCACCTGGAGGTAAGCAAACAGAAGAAGGAATGGAAACGATTGAGATCGAAGCCCCTGAATGGATGCAGAGGTTAGAAAAGGTTGCTGCAACCCATGATGAGAGAGTCGCAATGCAGATAGCATCTATGTTTCGATTGGAAGAAGTGGTCATTAAATCAGATTACTTTAGAAACCTCTCCCATCATCGGTGGATTGGCACATCCGATGATTTGTATGTTCCATTTTGTGTCTTAATGGAAGATTATAATGCTGAAATCAAGCAGCGCACAACGAAGGAACCAACCTTGGCGACACAGTTTGCACGAGAAGACATCCCTGCAAGTGCCACGCATGGGAATATCTTTCAACCTACCTGGAGGATCCGTCTGCTTGAAACCTACCCTGAGATGGTACGCACGTGGAATAACATGCCTTTATATATCAAGTATAATCCCTGCTACTGCCTTGTCTTTTGAAGAAGGTCTTGGCTGGAGTTCACAAAAACAGTGCTGACAGTCAAAGGATGTGAAAAATGGCTCAACTATGTCTACTTATCCCCACCTAAAGGCCAACCCACAGTAGCATACATGATTCCGACGATTCGACATTGGGGAGTCAGGTTCAAGAATGTCCCAGATGTCATGGCACAGATGTGCCTTAAAATTTTTGAGCTCATGCTGGTCACATTCAGGACATTTAAGAATATCAAAGAACCTCATCTTTCGGCTCTTGGATTTAATGAAGGGAATCAGGACCTTGTCTACGATATGAGCACCACACCATCCATTAATGTCATATACGCATGGCATGCTCATATAAAGTATCTACCTGCCTGCTTCAAATAGACGTTTGAAGAAATATTCATCACAGGGTTTTGGGAATATCATTCAGAGATATTCATTCCCATACCATCTCATCTATTACAGTTATTTACGGTGGAACAAGATCTACATTCAGAAAAGCTACGTATGCCACATCTAGAAGTTCCAGGACCAGTAGACTGGGATGCCCTACTCACTGATCTGGCCAAAGGGTTGAGAATAGCAGAACATCATTTAGCCACAGACGTTGTGGAGTACTACATCCAACGACCCACTCAACAAGGGTCTGTCAGAGACGACAGATGCGAGAGAGGGGGGGGTGTTGGCAGTAGTCAAGGTACACAAGGGCTCACAAGACAAGGAAGTCAAAGAAGGGATTCAGAGCGAAGAGAAAGCACCAACAGACAAAGTAGTCAATGAAGATCTGGCAAGTAGGCCGTCCAAAATTTTCCATGAAGTAATACTTCCTAAATAGTGAATTTAGTCACTCTACATCATTGTAAATACCATTTCACCTTTTTGTAACTCCATTTTGTGGAAGCCGAGGAGTCCTTGAGCTTGAGGAGTATTAGAAGTATCATCGTACCAATTTTCATAATTTTTAGACTTCGTTTGAGCCCCCAAATAGGCCCTAGAACCTAATTTTTAACTAGGCCAGACACTAGGTCTGGACAGGGCCAAAAGCTAGTCAAAAACAATAAATAGAGCTAGAGAGCTCATTTTTGGGGTTAGCTTGTAATAGATTTGAACTTTTATGAGCACTTTTGAAGTAATCTAAAAGAATTCCATTGTCTCTCTCTTTGTTCTTGCCGTGTGTGCGCGTGTGTGTGTATGTGTGTGCATGTTGGTGTGCTTCTCACTCACGCACTTGTGCCTTCACTTGCTTGAGGTCATCATACCATCCTCACATCTTCCCGGATTGACATTAAAGGAGGTGCTACTCATCATTGAGCTACAGTGGTATTAGAGCATTGTCATAGTTTTGACATTATGGGTGATGGATTCACCTGATCAATTTAAAAATTGGATTGAACCAATTACTGAGCTTGTGTTAGAGTTTGAGGTCTCTGAAAACACACGAACAACACAAGGAAGAAGAGGAAGATTGGAGCACAATACAAGACTAAATGAATTACGAAGTTAATGCACAAACATAAGTAACCAGTTAAGGTTATAGGCATATTTACAAGCTGAGGGAAAATCTCCTAAAGTGGGAAAAAAGTGCCCTGATGGTCCTAAGCGTGTTTGCACACATCACCACCAAAATATATTAACAAATCCCCCTTGGGAGCAATGCAATGAACAAAGAGCTAGCACTCATGTATAAGAAAGTGCCAACCTATGTGGAAAGAGATCAATCCACAAAAGGAAGTAAGCCCAAAGCTTTCTGTAAAGATTCAAACTTCTCTCTAGGGAAAGACTTTCTGAAAAGGTTTGCAACATTATCCTATATGGGCACATATGCCAAATTGATCTCTCCAGTATAGAACCTCTCCTTGACATACTGAAAGTGCACACCAATGTGATTTGTGCAAGCATGGGACACAAAGCTCCTTGGAATTGCCGATGCGCTCTGACTTTCAATAAAAATGGTGGTGGTAGAAGACTGACCAACACACAAATCAACCAAAAGGCATCTCATCCATACACACTCAATACTTGTTGTGAAAGCTTCCCTATACTCACCCTCACAACTAGAAGTGGTTGCAGTGGGTTGCTTCTTGCTCAACCAAGATATGCATGAGCTACCAAGCATCAAGAAAAAACCACTAGTGCACAAACGAGTGTTATAACAACTAGCCAAGCCAAAGTTAGAAAAAGCATGTAAATGTGGTGATAATGATCCCCCCTTGGGATAAAACAATCCAAGTGTTCGGGCACCACTCAAGTAGCGAAAGATGCACTTAATCACTTGCCAATGCTTGACACTTGGGCAATGCATAAACTTGCCCGTATGAGAGACAAGAAACTTAATATCAGGTGGAGTTATGCATAAGTAAATCAAATATACAACAATTTGCTGATAGAGAACAACATCAAATGCATCTCTAACATCATGAAGACTAAACCATAAACATGTTTCCATAGGATTGGTAATAGGTTTGCAATGTTCAAGGCCAAAATGCTGCAATAATGTGTCAATATATTTTGCTTGACACAAGGCTATTCCTCCATCAACTTGCATAAACTTAATTCCCAAATAATGATGAAAATGCCCCAAATTTGACATCTCAAAAGAGGCATGCAAATCAGCCTTAAATTCATCAATGTCCTTCTCATTAGGACCGTTGAATAACATGTCATCAACATACATAACAATGATCTAAAGTACATCATCTACATGCTTTACATATAAGGTTCACTCAGTTGGGATGTTCTCAAAACCATGTGCAATCAAGCAGGCATGTATCTTTTCATACCAAGCACGTGTTGCTTGTTTCAAACCATATAATTCCTTTTTCAACCCGTACACTTTTTTTCATTCTCTTTCTACACAAAACCATGGGGCTGAAGTACATACATTTCTTCGTGTAAGCCACCATTCAGAAATGTAATTTTAATGTCCAAGTGATGTACATTCCAATCATGATGAGATGCAAGTGCATAACTGCTATAAACGGTGGTCATTTAGCATGTGGGTGCAAAGGTCTTATGAAAATCAATACCTCTCTCTTGAGCATAACCTTTTGCAATAAGCCTAGCCTTATACCAATCAATCGTTTCATCAGGTTTACATTTCATCTTGTATACCCATTTCATGCCAATGGCCTTTTTTTCTTGGTGGCAAATTGTACCATTCTTCATAATAGCATCATATTTTGATTGCATAGAAGCCATTATAACAATTTGATGCAAAGGAAGCACTATGAGAGCATGAACAACTATGATATGATAGAGGTGCACCTAATTTTCTCTCCCTCAAAGTTTGCACCAACCATTAAGGAATTGTTTTAGCCTCTTCTATGTCAACCCTCTCATCAACAAGTGCATTATTTAAACCTACATAAAAAATGGAATGACCTAAATCATTATGTGAAACTTCTAAAGGTTGTGAAATTGCCTCATTTGGATCAACACTTGACTATCCACCTATAAAAAGAGGTAGCAAAGTTTCATACACATCTCTAGAGCTAACTAAAGTCTCCTTGGTACATGAAGGTAATGGCTTAATTACATCTTCCACAAAAAGAACATTATGGATAATCAAAATGTGTTTAGTATGTGGACGATACGAGCGATAGCGTTTGCTTTCAAAATTGTATGCAACAAAAATACATTTCACTGCCTTATCATCCAATTTTCCGTTCTATTGTTTAGGCACTAATGCATATGCGAGACATCCAATAAATGGCTTACGACCATGCCAATCCTCATATGGAGTGATATATTGCATATGCATGCCTGTAGAAGTCAACAATAAAATTCACAAAGTAAAGGTAGTTCCCAAAAGAACATGTCTGCATAGGACTAGAAATATCACTATGAACAAGCTACAATTTGTGAGTAGCTCGAACTGCCATCTTTTGGGAAGGATGAATGTTGCATTTTGGCCAGTATACATCCTTAACATACATGTTTACAAGGTGCCTCGAGTTTGTGCAAAAAGGACACCATTTCAAATTTTTGTAGGTGTAGCAAACTAGCAAAATTTAAATGACCAAAGCATGCATGCCAAACCTTTGCACATGAGATAGTCTAAGAATCTTGAATTGCACATGTTGAATCATTCATAGATTTTGTAAATTCTATGAGCTTAAATAACCCACAACATAAAATATCAGAAGTGATAATAACATTATCATTTGAGAGATCATGAACTGTACATCTGTCATCAACAAATTTGACAACCAAGCCTGGCTAATGCTGAAACTGAGAACAAATTTTTCTTGATCCCTAGTACATACAAAGCATATGAAAATGTGCAAGAACTACCCTTAGTAGTAATCAAAACGATCTTATCAACTCCCCATTTACAAGATAGTATTCCCTATAGGGGTAGCTCAAGCGAACTAAAGAGACTTCACTGCAAGGTAATATCTTATGTTGCACCACTATTAAAGTACCAAACATCCAAGTCCACTATAGACATACGATTTCTTTTAGGTGTAGAGTCCTTTACAATGACCATACCAGCCTTTTTTGTGGCTAGTTTTGGGCAAATCTTCATGACATGATCATTTCCCTTACAATTTTTGCAAAAATGATTCAATTTTTTTGTTTTCTTCTTATCTTTATCTTCTTTCTTTGACTGTGCAACATCAACAACTTTCTTCTTACTACTAGATGAATTCCATTTACCTTTGCCCTTCTAATTAGCTAGGAAAGCTTGATTGCAACACATGTAAAGGAACTTCTTTTCTTGGACTGATTTCCCTACAACAAAATAGAGAGTAATTTGGATTTCCTTTCATAAGTCGAAGAGCAGAAGCAGAAATCTGATATAAATCTAGAAGGCTATTAAGAATAGTCTACACAAGTGAACTATCTAGCAAAAATTCATTAGCAAATTCAACTTCTCCTTCGAATCTTTGATCTTTGTCAAATATTTTTCCATAGAATCTCCTTCATTCATATGCTCACTCTCCAATTGTTTTCATAGGTAAGCAACATGAGCCTCATTTCTTACTTGGTATAAAGTAGTAAGTGTATCCCCAAGCAACCTTTGGTGTTTTGCAAGAGCAAATGTGAAGCATAATGGCACATTTGACAGACAAAACTATCAATGCATGTGCATGAGCATCTGTGCCATCCCAATGAACTTGCACTATAGTAGGTGCAATAAGAACCACAATAAGAACATGAGGTCGTAATCTTTAATGCCATCTACATCACCTTCAATAGCTATATTTGTAGGTGTAGTAAGACATTTTTCAACACCCTACACAATATACCACAACCATTTTCCTACCAATACATGATGCATCACATATACCTAAAATGGGTAATTAGTATCATCCAACCTATCCTCAACATCCAACATATGGAATACATAATTTCTTTCAACTATGGCCATTGGCTAGATACACTAATGCAGAAAAATGAATATCTCAAAAAGTTGAACAGAGCCACCCTCTCGAGATCTATTAAACCTGTAGCAGACTTCTAGATGCTTGTACTGGTGAATGGAAACCTATTTATATGTTTGGCATACAAGAAAGAAATTGCCTGTACAAGAACTTTGATGGTGCATTTGGAGGTTGAAGGGAGCATATATCAAAATTTCGATGCCGCATAGAGAAGTTGTTTTGAACTCCAAATTTCCTTGAGTATTCTCACCATTTTTTGTGCAATCTAGAGACTCTGACTGGAGGGGTGCGGATGATGACCTACTTGAAGTGAAGATCTTCTCTGATACCAATTATTGGAGTTTGAGGTCTGCAGAAGTAGACGAATAACACAATGAAGAAAAGGAAGCTTGGAGCACAATACAACACTGAATGAATTACCAAGGGAATGTACAAAGATAAGTAACCCATTAGGATTATAGGGATATATACAAGCCAGAGGAAAAAAAACTTCTAAAGAGGGGAAAAAGTGACCTCACAGTCCTAACTGTGTTCACACACCACTACTAAAATATATCAATAGCATGGTCTATAAGGATGGAGGCTTACTTGCCAAGGAGAAAGCTGTATGGATACATCTTAGGAGATGAGCTTATGCCTATACTTAGAACCTAGGTTGCATTATTCATTATCCGACAATTCATTTATTCGTGAATAATTACGGAATTTTATGGCAACCCTCCATTATTCGACGGAATTATTCGGTGCCACATCAGCTTATTCGGAGATGAGCAAATACTTTTTTCACGGTAATTCGTCAAATTTCGATCGAACATGCTTTCGATCGAAAACTTTATTGGTCGAAAATTCTTCGATCGAATTACATTTCGATCGAAAATAATTCGGTTGAATAGTTTTTTATAAAAGAACACAAGTAGACTCATTTTTCAAAAGATTTGCTTTGTTTTTTACGAACTTACAGTGTCGTATATAGAACAAAGTATAAAATCTTCTATACATATTTACTTTTGTACTTAAAGCATAAAGAAAAATATATTTGTTTGCGAATTAAAAACTATTGTGATTGTTTGACTCAACATTGATTCTTACTTCACAATAGTATATGTATGTGTGTGTATGATTGTGAGTAAATATGTATTGTGATTGTTTGAATCAATATTGATTCTTACTTCACAATAGTATCTGTATGTGTATTTGAGTGTATAATTGTGAATGAAATCTATTATGATTGTTTGATTCAACATTGATTCTTACTTCACAATAGTATATGTGTGCGTGTATGATTGTGAATAAAAATGTATTGTGATTGTTTGAATCAATATTGATTCTTATTTCACAATAGTATATGTATGTGTATTTGAGTGTATAATTGTGAATGAAATCTATTGTGATTGTTTGATTCAACATTGATTGTTACTTCACAATAATATATGTGTGTGTATGATTGTGAATAAAAATGTATTGTGATTGTTTGAATCAATATTGATTCTTACTTCACAATACTATGTGTATGTGTATGTGTATGTGCATGTATGTTATATGATTATGCATGTATATGTGTGTTTTTTTCTATAATCCAAGGGTTCAAAAGGTATTAATAAGTGAAGATCAAAGGCATCCAAGGTTGCATATCAACTAAGAGAAGGTTCTTGTTGTATCGATTCAATATAACTTCATAGATCTATAGATCTTCTTTAGAAAGTCGTATTGTGTTGATACAACATGAACCTTCTCTTAGCTGAGATGTTGGGCCTTGGCATCAAGACAATAGCATCAAGAGGGATTTGTTGGGAGGAAAGAAATCATTTTTTTGAGAAAATAGCATCGAGAGTATGTGCGTGTATGTTATATGATTGTAAGTGAAAATCAAATATGATTATGTATGTGCATGTGTGTGTATGATTGTGAATTAAAAACTATTGTAATTGTTGAAAAAGGTTTTATGTTCTTTTTTATAATTCAAGGGTTGAGAAGGTATCAATAGGTGAAGATCAATGGCATCTTGGACAATGTATATCAGCTAACAGAAGGTTTGTGTTGTATTAATACAATATAGATTCACATATCCAAAGATCTTCTTTAGGAAGTTGTACTGTATTGATACAACACAAACCTTCTGTTAGCTGAGATATTGGCATCAAGACAATCACATCAATCTTTGTTCTTCTCTCTGTGAATGCCATGGGCTGAGGATGTTCCAGCACCTGGATGGCTTATCTTTACATTTGCTCGAGATGGAGGGAAGACTAACTCACCTCTCCATCTGTAGGTATTTCTCACATGGTCTGGTACTACAAATATTTGTTCTGAAGTCTCATCCAGGTATACAACCTTTCTAGGTGTATCTGGGTCCTTGAATTCCTAAATCATGATGGAGCCTACCTCACTAGGTTGTTCCATTCTGTACCTCCAAAATGCTTCATCAGTTTCCTTATTCACAAACAACTCTATGCTTATGTTGTCCTGAGGGATCCATTCTGGGATTAGTACTCTTGTTAGTACATATCTCCCTCTAGATGTCCTTGATTCTTCTCCTAATGGTTCTTTTCCTTGAGTTCTTGCTTCCATCTCTAACTGAATTACACCAAACTCATTGGTATTATTTGGTTGAGTACTTAGGATATACATTATTCCTTCTTTGTCTATGTATGTGTCTCTCTCAAATTTCACCACTGGACGTTCCAATCCAATGGGTTGATCAAGGTTGTGCATTTGCACCACTTGTCTTCGCAAACCATCTTCATAGATGTGAGCACCTAAGCGGTTGGTTCGGACAAATTCTAATTGAGTTCTAAAGGGTCCTTTGGGTCTTTCCAAATATGCTATGTTTAACCCTCCTTATGGTCTTTCTGTGCTAAAAGCCATTTCCGATTCACTCGTATCTGAGCTCAACTCGTAAGGATAGCTATTCAATTGTTGTGCCCACGAACGTGCAGTAGTTCCTACACTTGCTTCTGATGATCTAAGGCTTCGTCGGTCTGACTTACCTATATGCTTGCCCGATCTAAGGTTCATGAATTTACTTCCTGATTCTTCTGATCGTCAATGGTTCTTTGTTGTTTATTGCTTGTTCTTTTTAAATTCCTTTTAAGTCCTTGTCTTGTTTTACTGTATGCATCAGGAATCGACTTTCCGTTGTACTTTTGAGTTCTCGTTCTGTCAGACTTAAGTTCTTTCCTTTAGGTTTTTGTATCGCACACTTTTACTTTAGTCTTAGACTTGAAAAATTAAGTCTCTTGAACTTGATCGTTCCTATCATCTTGAATTTAATCCACAATGCTACCGTTTAGCCTAAGCTAATAATTGACTAAGGGGGTTGAGTATTCTTCCAACCTCAAGTTAGCTCCTTTGATTGCTCTGATGCCCAAGAAGTCGCACTTCCCAAGCCTTGCGTTCTTCACTGCCTTGCTTTGATTGCCAATTTTTTAGGTCCCTCTTTTTTTGTCCAATTTTTTTTTTTCAAAGCCCCCTTTCTTTTCTAGTCCCCACAATGGTCAACCTCAAATTATCTTATCTAATGAGCTATCAAGCTCAAAAAATGGACTTCGGATGAAAAAGAATGAGCGTTCATGCCCTCGGGGGTAAAAACTGACAATTAGATTTGTCTTTCCCTATGAGCTAAGGGGTCTCCAATGAGCCTAATCACCCAAAAATTCTCTCAAAATAGCCCAAAAATGAAACCCTAATTTTTCCATTTTGGGTGAACAATCGCGATGGTCTGGGACCGTTGCGATGGCTCAGGTGAACCGTCACGATGGTGTGGTACAATCGCGATGGTTCGATGGCACGAACCGTCGCGATGGTCTGATGTGAACCGTCGCGATCATCTAAGTGAAGTGATGGTCTAATCGGCGAGCAATCGTGATGGCATCGGTCAACAGTCAATGCAACGGTCATGATGGTGTGAGCCCATCGCGACGATCACGAGGCACGATGGGTTGAGCCAATTGCAATGGTCCAACTTTGAGGCATCGCGATGGCATACCTGGTATCATCGCAATGGTTTGGCTTGACACGTGGCAAGATCGTCACGATGGCGTGAGCCAATCGCGAAGCCGTGGGGTCGATGGGATCGTCACGATGGTCACGGACCGTCATGATGGCTCAAGTGAGCCGTCGCGATGGCTCAAGTGAACTATCACGATGGTGTGAGACCATCGCGATGGTCTAGCCGAGCCGTCGTGATGGCATGAGCCAATCGCGATGGTGTGACACAATCGCGATGGCATGAGCCCGTCGTGATGGTCCACCAAAATACGAATATTTGAAATGCGTTTGTGGATTTGTGTGTGCGGCGTTTTGCCTACCTCGTGGTGTGGTCTACCAAAAATACTGACTTTGTCAGACCATCGCGATGGTCCAACTCCAAAGGCAGATTCTGACAGAAAGTAGATTTTTTACCTTTTGGAAGCTTTCCTGCTTCTCTAGAGCTCTGAATCTGCAAGAAAACTCAAGAACACACATGCACATACAAGCACAAAAGCTCTCTCTCTCTCTCGCATGCACAAATAAGGGGAAATGAGGAGAATGAGTGGATATGGTGAATTTTTTGAGATTTTCGGAGTGGAAGAAGATGATGCAGTGGTAAAGGAGTGTAAAGGAGATGAAAAACACAAAAAACTAATTAAAAACAACAACAAAAACTGAAATTTTTACCCTCCAACGCCACTTCTCGCTATACTCTTACCATCACACATTCGTCCTAGACTCGATCCCTGGCAACGGCGCCAAATTTGGTGTTGCTCTAGCACAATTGTGAGAACCACATTAAGAAGCTCCACCTCCTTAATTTCAATCCGCGGAAGAGATAGGAGTGATATGAAGATCGTGAATGTGAGATGTGGTGAGAGTGAAGGTGAGAATCATAGAGATGCACACACACATACACACACACAATGAAGAGACAGGCAAGACACAATGGAAGGTAGTAAATAGACTCTATTACTCAAGCTCACAATTACAAGCTCAAGCTCACACAAGCTCATACAAGTCTACATTATCTTACCTCAAAAATGAGCTCTCTAGCTCTTTTTATAGATTCTAGACTAGTTTTGACCGGTTTCACATCTAGTGTCCAGAATAGTTAAAAAATAGGTTCTAGGTGCTATTTGAAAGGGTAAACGAGGTCTAAAAATAACCGAAATTGGTAAGCTCGTTCTAGCTAAGCTCCTCAAGCTCGAGGACTGCTCGGCTTGCACAAAATGGAGCTACGAATTACAAAAGTGGTTGTTCTATGTTACATATGGTACAAGATTGATGAAAATCGTTGTTGGGAGTTTTGAAAAGTATTTTATAAAACATATTTGTTTGAAAAATGATCTGTCTGGCTCCCCACTACTTCATTGTGCTCTGTCTTTACATGCTTCCTCGACGTCTATGCCTCTGGCTACTACCAACAACTACTTATCTATACAACTATACTCCAACCTCTCTACTCAGCTCACTGACCATCACATGCTCACCCTCAAGTAGTTCTCCTTGGAAATGACACCAAACTTTTGTTGGTCACTCATAAAACAATGATGAGCATCAATGTCAATGAGGATCTAGCTAGTAATTGTCAATCTATGGAGAAGTGAGGGTGATATGAAGTTCTTGAACAAGTGATGTTTCTAGATGTGAATGGAGAAGCACACTAGATGCACACACATACATACACACACACACACAAGAAAGAGAAATAGAGATTTAAATAATGGAGTATCTTATATTCATCAAAAAGGTTCTTTCTACTCTCTCATACAAGACTTTTCCAAAATCAAGAACCTCTAAAATGAGCTATCTAGCTCCTTTTATAGTATTTAGGTGCGTTTTTCTCGATTTCAAACCTAGTGTCCGAGATAGTTAGTAATTAGGTTCTAAAGCTAATCTGAGGGCTCAAATGAACTCCAAACATTGTGAAATTTGAGATATAACTTTTTCTTTCACTCCTCAAGCATTGAAGACTCCTCGGCTTGCACAAAATGGAGCATATATTTACAAATTAAGGGTTTTTATACAATGTAATAGTGATGAAAATCACCATTCTACTAAGAATTGAATGGTTTGTAAGATTAAAATTGTGAGAATTTTTCTCATGTGCTTCCTCGTCTTCTATGACTCCTCTATTCAGTGCATGTTGTGTGAAGAGATGGATAGGTATGTGCTTGAAGATGAAGAGGTGTTGCAAAATCCTTGATCTACACGAGCCAAATGAACTCTAGGAGTATATGGTGGGCCCTTTTAGCTTGCCAATGGATGTATTAGACACCCTATGTACCTTGGAAGATCACTCTCAAAAAGATAGATCAAAACAAATAAGTTGAAGTTAGCTCAGAGGTGAAGAACTTGCGATTTTGGTTCATACACCTGTCCAGTGTTTTGCATAATTCTCTGAGCACCGCAGCAATTAACTTAATTCCTCCTGGGGAAGTTTAGTTAACTTAAAGAGCTCACTTTCAAGAGTAATTTCATAAAAAATAATGAACCACACACTAAGAATGATGTTTAGCAAGTGATGACATCATCCCGATTTTCATGGGCTGCCATAGTTTGAGACCAGTGAGCAAAAAAATAAACATAAATCAAAATGTAGGAATTTAATGATTATGAAACTTTGTATCCTTATACTAGACAGTAAGATGAATCCAAGAAACTTTAAATCATTGAATTTGGATGAGTACACACTGAGAAACAGCTCTGACAAGATGAGTAAAAAAGTCGGGTACCTGACAGAGAAGTGAAAATGACAGACATGGTTGACTTCAACTGAACATAACTGAAGATTTCAATACCCAAATGAATAAAATTGATGAGCCTATAGTAGACTTATAGAGCTAACGTTACCAAGTTAAATCACTGAAAATGATGCACCAAGATCAGAGAAACCATCTCTGCAATCTGACTGAGAAAACTGAGAGTTATGGTAGTGAGTAGTACACTTCACAAGAACATGGAAATATGAACTCAAATGATCATGAAAATGAAAGTATATTGCTTGTACAATACAATGGATTTACTGATACATATGTGTGCCTTGTAATCACACCTTGATATGGCATAAAGCTAAGCTCTTGGAGGTCTTCACATAGGTCTCTCTAACCACAACTAAAGCTGCCATCTATTTATAGTTGAGTTTGGGAGGCTAACTTCCCTCAATCACTCTCCAATCAATTAGTGATGGATTTGATTCTCTACCTACCACAAATCACAAATTCATGGCTCCTCTTTCCCTTTTTGATCAAGTGGACTCAACCACTTAAGATTCTTTCACGTTTACATTAAGTAAACTCTTCAAAAGTTACAAGAGGTAGTTCACAAGTGAACTTTGCATAGTCTTCATTTTAAAGCTTCTTCTGTGACTTTGTGGGACTCAAGCCAATACTTAGGCTTGTCATAGACTTGCTCCAATAGCTCCCCCTCAAGCCAAGTATGCTTGAGGTCTTCAATCTTCCAAGATTACCTGTAAACCAATCATAGCCTTGAATTTGCAAAGCTTTGTACCATCCAATGCTTTGGTTAGAATATCTGCACATTGTTGATGAGTGGACACATATGATATTTGAATCTCTTTGCTTAGAACCTTCTCTCATACATAGTGATAATGAACTTCAATATGTTTGGTCCTTGCATGAAAAATAGGATTAGCAGCTAAGTGAATAGAACTCATATTGTCACAAAAAATAGTTGGAGTTCCAAACTCCAATCCAAGATCTTTGAATAATGTCTTCATTCACATAGCTTCTTGTGTAGCTATGGCAAGACCTCTGTATTCAGCTTCAGTAGAAGAGAGAGCAACTGTGGGTTGCTTCTTGGATGACCATGAAATAAGCTTTGATCCTTCAAAGGTGAGATAACCTGAAGTGCTCCTTCTATCTTCCTTGGAGCCAGCCCAATCTGCATCAAAAAATAGCTTCAAACCTAAATCAGATACATAAGGATAATAAAGTCCTTCATTTATGATTCCTTTGAGATACTTGAGAATCCTTTTAGCATCATCCATATGTGGTTTCCTTGGTGTGTGCATAAATTGACTTAGCACACTCACACTGTAACATATATCTACTCTTGTCAATGTGGCATAGTTGAGACTACCCACTAGACTTTGATATGATGTGATGTCCTCTATGAGTTCACCTTCATGTGAGCTCAATTTGTGATTGACCTCCATTGGAGTACCTACAATCTTACAATCTTGCATCTTGAATTTTGCCAACATGTCCTTAATGTACTTTCTTTGAGTGAGAAACAAACCATGATCTTTGTAGACAACTTCCAAGCATAGGAAGTAGGTAAGTGAACCCAAATCACTTATCTTGAACTCTTCTCTCATCTGATCTTTGATCTTCTTCATACCATCTGCATCATTTCCTGTCAATATAATATCATCTACATATACACATAAGTAGATGATCTCAGAATTACTCTTTTTAATAAAGAGTGAAGGATCTGCCTTGCTTGGTTGAAAGCCTTTGTC
Source organism: Ceratopteris richardii (assembly GCA_020310875.1). NCBI lineage: Eukaryota > Viridiplantae > Streptophyta > Polypodiopsida > Polypodiales > Pteridaceae > Ceratopteris > Ceratopteris richardii. Next base: position 40,677,187 of record CM035428.1, read on the forward strand.
CTGCAAGAATGAAACAAGCCTGAAATTCCAAGCTCTTGGAGCTTGCTTGAGACCATACAATGCTTTGTTAAGTTTACACACATAATCAGGATAAACTTGATTCTCAAAACCAGGTGGTTGTGCCATATATACCTCTTCTGTTATCCAACCATTCAAGAATGCATCCTTTACATCTAGTTGAAGTATCTTCCAATTCTTGGAAGAGGCAATACTAAGCAAAACCCTAATAGTAGGCATCTTTGCCACAGGAGAGAAGGTCTCCTCATAATCAATTCCCTGAGTTTGTGCAAAGCCTTTTGCTACAAGCCTTGCCTTATACCTGTTAATGGAACCATCAGAATTCTTCTTGAGTTTATAGACCCATCTTGAGCCTATTACCTTCATGGATGAAGTCTTGGGCACCAAATCCCAAGTGTTGTTTTCCTCAAGTGCTTCAATCTCTTCCTTCATTGCATGCTTCCATTCTGTTTTTGCTTTGGCCTCTTCGAATGATGATGGCTCCTCTTGTTTTATATCCTGTGCTATGTAGATAGAATGTTTAGTTACTAATGAGGTGTCAAACCCATACCTTTCTGGTTTTTTCTTTTGCCTCATAGATCTTCTTAGGCCATGATGTGATGACTCTGCCTCATGTCCAAGTTCCTGCAATTTTTCTTTACCTTTAGACTTCCATGCTTTGACCTTTTCCATCTGAGATTCTTCATCATCCTCTGATGTGTCTTGTTCTTCAATCTTCGATTGTTCTCTACCGAGCTTTGGAAAATCTTCTTCAAGATCATATGGTAAATTGACCTTCCTACATGAATCTTCATACCATGAGTTGTTTTCATCAAAAACTACATCTCTGCTTACCAAGAATCCTTTGTTGGTAGGGTTGTATAACCTGTAGCCCTTTTGATTGTTGTCGTATCCAATAAATACACACCTCTTTGCCTTTGGATCCATCTTGCCTCTAACTTGTGAAGGAACATGAGCAAAAGCAATACATCCAAAAATTTTACAATGATCTAAGCTTGGTCTTCTTCCATTCCAAGCCTCATATGGAGTCATCCCATCAAGGGATTTTGAAGGCAACCTGTTAATCAAGTAAGTGGCTATAGATACAGCCTCAGCCCATAGATAATTAGGTAAATGCTTTTCATTTACCATGGACCTTGCGGCTTCAACAATTGTCCTATTCCTCCTTTCTGCCACTCCATTTTGCTCAGGAGTGTACCTTGTAGTTACCTCTCTTTTGATTCCTCTTTCTTGAAGAAAAGAATCAAACTCATTGGAGAAGTATTCTCCCCCTCCATCTGGCCTTAGCCTTTTTAGTGATTTACCTATTTGATTCTCCACAAGAGCCAAATATCTTTTGAAACATGAAAAAACTTCATCTTTGTGTTTCATAAAGAATAGGATACTCCATCTGTTGCAATCTTCAATAAAGGAGACATAATACCTTGATCCGGATATTGAAGCTTCCTTGCTAGGTCCCCATACATCTGTATGAACCAACTCCAAGAGATCTCCATGCATATAACCTTTCTTCATGAATGGTAACATGTGAGACTTTCCAAATTGACATGCATTACACTTATAAATCATATGTTGTTTTGACAAATTAGGGAGTCCAAGTACACTTTGGTCCCTGCAAATTTGCTTTAATGACCTTTCACCAATATGTGCTAACCTTTTGTGCCATACTTCCAATTCTATGAGTGTCTGACTACCATAATTAAAGAGAGCAATGTTTCTAGTGTCTTGTAATTCAAATGTGAACAATCTACCTGTCTTTTCACCTTTTGCAATTCTTCTGAATCCTTGACTTGGATCTTCAACAAATGCTCCTACTTTTGTGAACCTGACTTGCAACCCTTTCTCTACTATCTGCCCAACACTTATCAAATTCTTTGTAATGGTAGGTACATAGAGTACCTTACTGAGTAGGTTGATGTTTCCATCAGGTGCTTTGACATTGCCTATTTTCTCCACAAGGTGTCTTGTATCATCTCCTGTTTGTACCTCATGCTTATTCCTTGGATCGTCTAAATCTGATAGGAGTGCCACATTTCCTGCCACATGATTTGAACAACCTGAATCTATGTAGAAAACATGCTCATCAGATTTACCTTGTGGCATAGCCATGTTCATGATCAATAATGAATCCTCTTTGTTTGAGTCTTCTGTGTAGTTATTGAATTCTCTCCTTCCTTTGTAGCCTCCTTGATAGTTTGAATGATTGTAGTTGTAGTAGTTGCCATGATAATTGTTGAACCTTCCTCTAGAGTAGCCATAACTTCCTCTATTGTATCCTCTTTCTCTTTGATTCCTGGAATTCCTAAAGCAATTTTCAGTTGTATGATTAGTTAATCCACAAATAGAACATGAGTTGGAGTCTTGGGATCTCCCCCTGCCTTGTCTACCTCCTCTTCCTCTACCTCTGCCATGTCTTCCTCTACCTTCATAGTTAGCTTGATATGTACGTGCTTCATCATCCACTTTCTTTGCCTTTCCTTTGTTATCTTTGGACTTGCTTTTATCAGTGTATAAAGCTGAAGATTGATTACCTTTAGAGCTTTCTCCATTTTTTATAAGCTTTGCCTCTTGAGTAAGTAGTTGTCCAATCAGTGTATTGAAATCAGGTACATGTATGTCCATGTACAAATCCATAGTTTTGGTGAATGCTTCCCACTTGTCATCTGCCTTCAAGCCATTGATGACCTGCCTTACAATTTGCTCTTCATCTATTACCTCTCCAATGCTTCCCAACTGATCCGCTATGTCCTTGAGCTTTGTGACAAAATTTGTCACATTTTGTTTGGGAGCCTTCTTGAGAGTTGTGAAGTCCAACCATAGTTGATGCTTCCTAGCTTTGGTACTTGAAGAGAAGAAGGCTTCAAGTGCATCCCACACTTCCTGAGATGTCTTAAAACTTCTAATGTGAGGCAACAAAAACTCTGAGATAGAGTTGAGGAGATAAGACCTTGCAAGTGCATCCTTGGATCACCATGTGCTCAATATTTCTTGCTCTTCTTGTGTTGGTTGACTTTTGTTCCTGAAACTTGGCATAACTTCATCTCTAGCCACATAACCATATAAACTTCTACCTTGGAGATAAGCTTCCATTCTTAATGATCAAGCTGAGTAGTTACCTCTGTCCAATTTATCAATTGATGAAGGAAATCCATCTGCCATGTTGTCCGACCTTGCTCTGATACCACTGTGAAGAGATGGATAGGTATGTGCTTGAAGATGAAGAGGTGTTGCAAAATCCTTGATCTACACCAGCCAAATGAACTCTAGGAGTATATGGTGGGCCCTTTTAGCTTTCCAATGGATGTATTAGACACCCTATGTACCTTGGAAGATCACTCTCAAAAAGATAGATCAAAACAGATAAGTTGGAGTTAGCTCAGAGGTGAAGAACTTGCTATTTTGGTTCATACACCTGTCTAGTGTTTTGCATAATTCTCTGAGCACAGCAACAACTAACTTAATTCCTCCTGGGGAAATTTAGTTAACTTAAAGAGATAACTTTCAAGAGTAATCTCATCAAAAATAATGAACCACACACTGAGATTGATGTTTAGCAAAAGATGATATCATCCCGATTTTCACGGGCTGCTACAGTTTGAGACCAGTGAGCAGAAAAATAAACATAACTCAAAATGTAGGAATTTAATGATTATGAAACTTTGTAGGATTATACTAGACAGTACGATGAATATAAAAAGCTTTAAGTCATTGAATTTGGATAAGTACACACTCAGAAACAGCTCTGACAAGATGAGTAAAAAAGTCGGGTACCTGACAGAGAAGTGAAAATGACAGACATGGTTGACTTCAACTGAACATAACTAAAGATTGCAACACCCAAATGAAATGAACGTTGATGAGCATATAGTAGACTTATAGAGCTAACTTTACCAAGTTAAATCACTGAAAAGGATGCACCAAGCTCAGAGAAACCATCTCTACAATCTGACTGAGAAAACTGAGCGTTATGGTAGTGAGTAGTACACTTCACAAGAACATGGAAATATGAACTCAAATGATCATGAAAATGAAAGTATATTGCTTGTACAATAAAATGGACTTACTGATACATATGTGTGCCTTGTAATCACACCTTGATATGGCATAAAGCTCAGCTCTTGGAGGTCTTCACATAGGTCTCTCTAACCACAACTAAAGCTGCCATCTATTTATAGTTGAGTTTGGGAGGCTAACTTCCCTCAATCACTCTCCAATCAATTAGTGATTGATTTGATTTTCTACCTACCACAAATCACAAATTCGTTGCTCCTCTTTCCCTTTTTGATTAAGTGGACTCAACCACTTAAGATTCTTTCACTTTTACATTAAGTAAACTCTTCAAAAGTTACAAGAGGTAGTTCACAAGTGAACTTTGCATAGTCTTCATTTTAAAGCTTCTTCTATGACTTTGTGGGACTCAAGCCAATACTTAGGCTTGTCATAGACTTGCTCCAACATGTTGTTCTTCTTGCTTGGCTTTAACTTCCAACAACATATCAATCAGGTAGAATATCTCTCAATGTAGACCTTCTAAAATGGGAGAATCATCTAGCTTGTCTCAATTAAAACAACATATAGCACAAAATAATATCTTTGTTATCATCTAAGAAGTCTTGGATAGTAAAACTATAGCAAGAAGATTGTGTGGCATGCCACTTGAAGTAAATCAAATAGCATGCATCTCTAAGGTTCAATCAACAAGAACACAACTAGTGATCGGTTAGCCAAGTCAAATACTCAACCAAGGGCATCACTTATTAAGGTCTAGTGAAAGATATAGATAGCTTCGACCTATGTAGGTCACTCGAGCTGATGGTGGTAGACAAGATTTGTCTCCTCAAGCTGCAAAAAATGGCCTCTTCTACCTATGTAGGTCACTCGAGCTGATGGTGGTCTAGAATCTGCAACCAGTAAAAGCACAACAAACAAGCACACAGTCTAGCTCTCTCTCTCTCTCACACACACACACAGAAGAAAATGAGGGTAAGTGAGGGGAAGGTGGAAATATGGTTGGGAAGGTGCAATTTGGGCGAAGATGTAGATGGTGGAGGGGGATGAGGGGGAAATGAATGGAGGTGATGGGGAATGGAAACTAATAACCATTGCTTAAACTAATTATCTATACAACTATACTCCAACATCTCTACTTAGCTCACTGACCATCATATGCTCGCCCTTAAGTAGTTCTCCTTGGAAATGACACCAAACTTTTATTGATGTCACTTATAAAACAATGATGAGCATCAATGTCGATGAGGATCGAGCTAGTAATTGTCAATCTATGGAGAAGTGAGGGTGATATGAAGTTCTTGAACAAGTAATGTTTCTAGATGTGAATGGAGAAGCACACTAGATGCACACACATATACACACACACAAGAAAGAGAAATAGAGATGTAAATAATGGAGTATCTTCTATTCATCAAAAAGGTTCTTTCTACCCTCTTGTACAAGCCTTTTCCAAAATCAAGAACCTAAAAAATGAGTTATCTAGCTCCTTTTATAGTATTTAGGTGAGTTTTTCTCGGTTTCAAACCTAGTGTCCGAGATAGTTAGTAATTAGGTTCTAAAGTTAATCTGAGGGCTCAAACAAACTCCAAAAATTGTGACATTTGAGATATAACTTTTTCTTGCAATCCTCAAGCTTTGAAGACTCCTCAGCTTGCACAAAATGGAGCATATATTTACAAATTAAGGGTTGCTATACAATGTAACAGTGATGAAAATCACCATTCTACTAAGAATTGAATGGTTTGTAAGATTGAAACTGTGAAAGTTTTCTCATCAGCTTCCTCATCTTCTATGACTGCTCTATTCAGTGCATGTTGTTCTTGTTGCTTGGCTTTAACTTCCAACAACATATCAATCAGGTAGAATATCTCTCAATGTAGATCTTCCAAAATGGGAGAATCATCTAGCTTGGCTCAATTAAAACAACATATAGCACAAAATAATATCTTTTTTATCATCTAAGAACTCTTGGATAGTAAAACTATAGCAAGAAGATTGTGTGGCATGCCACTATGAAGTAAATCAAATAGCATGCATCTCTAAGGTTCAATCAACAAGAACACAACTAGCATCAGTTAGCCAAGTCAAATACTCAACCAAGGGCATCACTTATTTAGGTCTAGTGAAAGATACAGATAGCTTGGACCTATGTAGGTCAGTGGAGCTGATGGTGGAAGACAAGATTTGTCTCCTCAAGCTGCAAGAAATGGCCTCTTCTACCTATGTAGGTCACACGAGCTGATGGTGGTCTAGAATCTGCAACCAGTTAAAGCACAACAAACAAGCACACAATCTAGCTCTCTCTCTCTCTCTCTCTCTCTCTCTCTCTCTCTCACACACACACACACACAAGAAAATGAGGGTAAGTGATGGGAAGGTGGAAATATGGTTGGGAAGGTGCAATTTGGGTGAAGATGTAGATGGTTGAGGGGCATGAGGGGGAAATGAATGGAGGTGATGGGAATGGAAACGAAGATGAAAATTAGAAATACCATTGCTTAAACTAATTATCTATACAACTATACTCCAACATCTCTACTCAGCTCATTGACCATCACATGCTCGCTCTCAAGTAGTTCTCCTTGGAAATGACACCAACCTTTTATTGATGTCACTCATAAAACAATGATGAGCATCAATGTCGATGAGGATCTAGCTAGTAATTGTCAATCTATGGGGAAGTGAGGGTGATATGAAGTTCTTGAACAAGTGATGTTTCTAGATGTGAATGGAGAAGCACACTAGATGCACACATACACACACACACACACAAGAAAGAGAAATAGAGATGTAAATAATGGAATATCTTCTATTCATCAAAAAGGTTCTTTCTACTCTCTTGTACAAGCCTTTTCCAAAATCAAGAACCTCAAAAATGAGTTATCTAGCTCCTTTTATAGAATTTAGGTGCGTTTTTCTCGATTTCAAACCTAGTGTCCGAGATAGTTAGTAATTAGGTTCTAAAGCTAATTTGAGGGCTCAAATGAACTCCAAAAATTGTGAAATTTGAGATATAACTTTTTCTTGCAATCCTCAAGCTTTGAAGACTCCTCAACTTGCACAAAATGGAGCATATATTTACAAATTAAGGGTTGTTATACAATGTAACAGTGATGAAAATCACCATTCTACTAAGAATTGAATGGTTTGTAAGATTGAAACTATGAAAATTTTTCTCATCTGCTTCCTCGTCTTCTATGACTGCTCTATTCAGTGCATGTTGTTCTTCTTGCTTGGCTTTAACTTCCAACAACATATCAATCAAGTAGAATATCTCTCAATGTAGATCTTCCAAAGTGGGAGAATCATCTAGCTTGGCTCAATTAAAACAACATATAGCACAAAATAATATCTTTGTTATCATCTAAGAACTCTTGGATAGTAAAACTATAGCAAGAAGATTGTGTGGCATGCCACTATGAAGTAAATCAAATAGCATGCATCTCTAAGGTTCAATCAACAAGAACACAACTAGCGATCGGTTAGCCAAGTCAAATACTCAACCAAGGGCATCACTTATTAAGGTCTAGTGAAAGATATAGATAGCTTGGACCTATGAACCATTGACTATTAAAAAAGCTAATCAACCCCAAAGCTTCACCACTTAGCAGGGCTCCAACAAGTCTTGGAAGAGTATAATTTGGTATGCACCAAGATAGTTGGCTAATAAAGCTTTCATATAAAAAATTTTGCGCCTAGAGTGTCACATACCAACGCATGGCCCTATGGATTCTGACTATCAAACAACTGTTACTTGGAATCCTCAAGCAATATACATAACTTAGCTTCAATCATCAAAGAGGAACATGTAGCAAGGAGTGCCGAATGGATGCAAGCATCACACAGTAAGGTATACCTCTTGCTTCATATTGTTATGTGAGATACATCCGATTGCATATTCAATAACATAGGGTAGCAAAGTGTGGGAGCAAAATATAGTTTTAAGCTTTCGTCTCATTTGGAAATCTAACTTCACTAAGTTCACTAAGTACCACTAGAAGCAAAGGGGAGTATTGAAGAACAATATTATATGAATGGGAACCATAAGGACACACCTAAGGAAGTGAGGCCTTAAATTCTTTTGGTATTTTGTTTTGTTCCATTGATAGATTTCCCCACCTTTTAAAGCTTTGAGAGTACAATAAAAGAAAACAAAATACTAATTTAGACTTCAGAGGTATAAATCTATTGTTTCACTGACAACAAAGGCAACCTATCATCATCTTCGAGTCAAGAACATATGGAAGGAAAGGGGAATGATTTTACTTCTTTTGAAAGATCACTAAAAGCATCATTCACACACTTTGAATGATTAGTTTGTTTGATTAGTAGCTTTATACTTAAAAAAAGCATTGTAAAGAAGCACCTCATAGAAACCACACTTCTTTGGTAAAGTTTGTTTGATTTTTCTACTATTCTTTTTGTTTGAAAAGGCAATGTGCACACACACACACATTCCCCGAAGCTACTCCACCTACCAAAAGATTGGTAGCCTATATGTACCATAATTAATACACTCCTATTGTATTGCCTGAGATCAAAGATAAGGCGGCCAACTCATATTGGGAAATCACAAAACTTGAACAATCTTTTGTAGAACTAATCCTTACCACTCTTCGAACAAAACCTTAGGACTTGAAGGATCCAATAGGCATATATCATAAGGCCCAAGCCTACAATAAATACAAACCCTTTTGATGTTCCGTTTGGAAACCTTGTGATTGAAGGGCACCTGAGCTCTAAAATAAGTCTATGACTACTACATGTGGGGGTAAAGAAGCATGAACATGCTATTTCTGAGTGTTTGAAAAGGCACTCAATTTATCCCATAGACAAGCAAAATAACTTTGCCTGCCTCTATGTATAATTTGTTGTTGCAAAATATCTATTTCTCATATATCTATGAGAAGGAAGCTCTCTCTCTCTCGAAATCTGGATACATAGACGTGAGTTGAGTCTAAGCACCTTTGCATCCGAGATCTAAGTCTAAAAAAATGTGGCTCTGGTACCAGAAGAGTTGTTAAATAACAACCTAAGTTACTCTAGCAAGATCAACAACGTAGTATCCTAACAAAGTATAAGCCCACAAGGGGTGAGAGATGTGCGTATCCACCCAACCAACTCCACCCATATATATACCCCAAGGCCAAGGGGGGGAATGTGAGAAGATCTTTCCAAGTGTCCCCTCCACATGTATGCTAAACCAAGGCCTTCTAACCTTGGAAATCACATGGAATCACATGGCAAGAGATCTTGCCAAGTTTCCTCTCCACATGGATGCTAATCCAAGGCCTTCTATAACCTTGGAAATCACATGGAACATATGGCTCTCACATGGATTCTGAAAGGACTTCTCCCAAGCTTGTACATACAAGTCTCAAGGCTTGAAATGTCTCCCTAAGGGATAAATACCATACCTTTAGGAAAATCAATCCTAAGGGTCAAAACCCTTCAATTGGGAGTAAATAAATCCAAATAGCTCAAGGGTTCTCAAGGGGGTCAAACCATACTCTTGAAGACACTTTCCCAAGGGTTTTCCAATAAACTCCAAGGGTTCTCCAAGTGGCTTTGGACCCTCAAAACCCATGTCTTTGGCTACTTTGACCCACAATTACACAACATACTCCCTATTTTATGATTTGATTCTCAAGTTAAAAACATTGAATGTGGGATTATTCCCAGATCGGAGTGCCCATATGCATGATTAAAGGTTATGCCTAGACTCGAGAGACTCTATTGGGCCAAAAAGGAATTAATTTGCTCGTTCATGTGTGCCCATTTAATATGACGCCAACAGACTTGATCTCTTGCGATTCACTCCCTTGAGTGACAAGAAAATTAACAATTTCTTTTAGTCTTATAGGGTACCATTAATTATGTAACATCATATGTGGTATAAATCCCAAATGGAGGAGCAAACAAAATTGTAGGTACAACTCATATCCACTCCCCAAGATCTCTTCTTAGCCAAAAACAAAACCCAAGATGAGCTAATGAGGCGTGATCTTAGCTCTTATTTTTGCTATTTGGAATGCGAGAGTTGAAAAAACCTTGTATTTGAGAAATTGTGTTGAGATATTTTCCAAAGGGACTTCTTCAACAAGTCTTGAAAACTTGTTAGCCTACATTCAACATATTTCAAGCAAAGTAGGCTTCAACTTGCTATGAGAGAAGGGAGCTAAGAGGTCGATTCATTTAATGAATAAGCTTTGTAAGGGAGAAAGGCCCCTCACAAGGATCAAAGAATGGGCAAGGTTAAAATGAAAGTTAAGTATTCTTTTAATTATGCTCTTTCTAAACTTCAAATTTATGTCGTAAATGACCTTTTTGATGATATACAAAGACGGACATAAGAGTGCATATAAATCTCTTTTGCATGAAGAGTGCCTTTACATGCTAGTACATATAGTTATGAAGGCATGGTTCCTTTTGAAAAGTTCCTTTTTCAAGTATAATGGATGAAGGTGCATGACATCCGCTAACTATCCATAGAGATTTTACCCTTTAAAATGCATGCAAAGATGCATGATTTCAAAGGTAAGTGCACACATATAGGCACACAAGTAAGTATCAAAATGCCCAAGGAGAACCTCAACGATGGACATGATGGGATGTTCCAAGCCTACTTCATCACCATGAGAATATTCAAGCAAAGTCAAGGGATGGAAGAAGCTTAATTTCTAGCCAAGTATTTTCATCCTTTTCTTTTTTTTTCTTGCAAACCAAGGACATGTAGTACATATCATTACAGATATGAACTTGAAAATGGATGCATAAATACATTTGGCCAAATGTTTTTGGTCATTTGGAAAATTGTTCATCGAAATTATTTATATTATGCATCAAATCCAGATGGTTTAGGAAAAGAAAGATTGGTTGTGCATGGTCATGGCCATGATTTAAGAAGTATGCCACCAATGTATGCACAAAAACAAAGATCGGATGTGCATAAATATGGTCATGGTTTTTGAGGAATGCATTTAGTGCATTGTAGAAACTTGCATATACAAAGTTGCATGGACATTTTTTGATCGAACAAAGTTCCAACTTGGAACTTTTCACATGTTTTAAAGAGGGGTTTAGTTTTTGAACCTTATGCATGCTACACCTTTTCTAATAAAGGTATAAACTTCTTAGCATACATTAAGTACGCTTATGGAGTAAATTTCATGGATTAGTGGGATTAGAGGGAGATTTGGTTTATTCAAGCTTAAGTTTGATTATAATTTCCATTATAGGAACAATGGTAGTTGAGAAAATTGGCCATATTAAAAATACCATTCGCTTCCGATATGATTAAATTATTATAAGCCAAGAAATAGTACATTAGTAGGATACTTAAAGCTTAAAGTCCCTCTTATGGAGTATTAAATTCCATAAAAACCCATGGCATGTCTGAACAGCAAGGCCAAGGACTTAAGTGAGAAGTCAAAATTTTACCTTATTTAACCACGAGACAATGGTAGTAACTTAAAGTGGCTATTATCAATCTCTAAGTAAGAGGAAATAAAAGAATCCACATAGTGTTCAGAGATGAAAGTTGTATTGATTCTTCCTTTCAAGAGAGTTCTCTATTTTGGAAATCAAAGAACTATTTGGAGCTTCACAAAGTCTCTCCAACTAGATGCAACATTTGAAGAAGATAAACTAGGGGGTTTTAATATACCCTATACACCCTTTACTTGTGTCGTATAAATAATAGGACAATTTTCCAAATGAAAAAAGGGGTTTCCATCTTCTTTATACAAACATGTGCCACAGATAATACCTAGTTGAGATATAAACTAGCTCTATTATCAAGTGACATAAAAAATGATATTTTACAATATTGGAACAAAGGAATCACTGAAAACTCAAATCTTTAAGATTAAGTCTTTTCAAGTTTTAATTACAACTAAGACTTGATAAGTTAAAATTTCATTGTGACGTGAGCACTAGACATGATCTACAATGGAAATAACACTTACAAGTCTAAAGAAGTAATAGATCTTACTTGATTAGACTAAAAGAAGATTTGATCCCAAGGTTCAAGCTAAATTTACCTTCACTAAAGTGAAAGTATAAGCCGGATGGTATGGGACGTCTAGGCTTACACTACCACTGAAGTTGATTCTATGTATGGGACATCGAATTTATGAGTAATTTAAACTTGAACTTTGGGACATTTTTTCAATAATCTTGGAGGAGAGAAAACAAAAATCCCTGAATAGTTCTTTTAATGAAGGGGAACACCAAAATGTTGAAAATAAACTCTTTCAAATTCTAAATAGAAAGAGCACAATTTTCAATAAACCCTCAGGCAATTTTTGAGGATGGAAACTCTTAAGGAGGGGAGAAGGTCCCCAAGCACTTGTACATCATGCTTTAAAGAGACCAAATAATGTATTACAAGGTGAAATATAGGAAAATAATAGATAAAGTTAAAGTACTTCCTCACATTCTAGTGCTTCTTTCATTACATCTTCCAACTAGATGTTCTCAAAGAACCCCAATACAAGAGATGACTTTCATAAACCATAAGGAATGTAGAAATCCTAAGTGTTTTAGCAAAGAAGTTGGAAAACTTATACTATCTTGATGCTTCATGCGATAACACAACATAAGTTGTGGACTCAAATAATGAAGACCTAAGGAAAATGGTTTCCTATATGAATCATAATAGCTAGATCCCCAAGTAAAACCCATGGGTAAAGAGTTGAACACAAAGGGATCTCTTTGAGAGAGACTTAATCTTATCTTTAATTCGGCTGCAGAAGAGAAGAAAAGCCAAAAGGCCCAAAATAGGGTCAAAGATCAATTCAAACATTGAAGTTTGATATAATCAATCACACCACGTTAAATGGCTAACCAACTATTCTTGAAGATTAAGTAAGATTACTTGTGGTGTATTCAAGCACCTTAGTCCTTGATCTCATAATTGGTACAACGGTTTGTAGCAGATAGAGAGCATTAAAAAGGACAAACAATGTGAGAAAGTATAGAGACATAGTTATGTAGATTGGATTAAGAACCCACTAGTATGGCATGGTCGGTACTAAATCCCATTCCGTACTTCTTCTTGATGTCTAGAAGAAAAAGGGACTCATGATCCAATGGAATGCCTCCATAAGATAGTCTCTAGGAATAGGCATATTCTTCAAATATCCTCTCAAATGGAAGAAGAATTCTTCCAACAAGATATTGAAATTTATATCTCTCAATAGACTTCATAGAGAGTTAGAAATAAAAAGAGGATCAACTTCTTGGAGTTTGAAGGTAAACTCCAAAGGTTAAAGCTCTAAAAGCTTCATTCAAGAGTATGACTTGAAATTCAAAGAACATAGAGATGATTTTAGGCCAAGCTTGAAAGAAAACTCAGCAATATCATCTTTTGGATACTTGATAATTCAAGTCAAGAAGAAGAATAAGAAAGATCCAGTTACGATGTCAACATAGGACATCTTAAAATTGATCTAGATTATAAAGAGAGAGAATTCTAGACATATCAAGAAGACCTTTAAGGTTTGAGATCCAACTAAACATCCAAAAGGATGAAGAATTGAAAAAATGTCAAGAATAATCTATTCCTACTTGCAACCTTAAAGATAGCATGATCTTTTACACTATGAGTTCCCATCTTGGGACATAGTTATAATGGTCTTAATCTTTTTTGGAAGAACACGTAAAATAGAGTCTTCAATAGTTAGATTAATCCATATGGGTTCTAATCCACTTTTCTCAAAACTACATAAATTTTCAAAATTTTATTGAAACCCGCTTTAAGTAAGTTATTCAAATTCTCTAGAAAGTGAAGAGGATGTTGTGTCCTCTTAAAACTAGATGGATAATCCACATAAACCATTCTATTGGTTGGGTAGAATTATAAAATATATTTCCCTCTATTTAGATTTATTTCTTGGAGCTGAATTGCAAGCAAGAAATCCACCCATTTTACTAAGCCTAAAGGTACAGAGTATGGGTAGACCTAAATGAGAAATTGATTCGGGTAGGGATTATGAAAGGATTCTGACTTGATAAGTGAATTTGATAAGGAAGCCTTAAGTAGTATTCATCTATTTTTCTAGATCCATGCACAAGTGATGCATAGAGATAAAGCAAGATAGAAATATAGTTGAAGAAACCTTGGATCCACATAATTCACCATATGAGAGCCCAAATTGTACATAACTTAAACAAGGAATTAGGTAGGGATGTTTGTTCCACCCTTATCATTGTTTTGCACGTGATTAAGTTTTTAATGTGCAAAACCAAATGGAACTTGGTGGTGTATATCCTCTGAAATTCAAGATTATATGCAGTTATACTTGTGCCACCTTGCAAGACACGCTCAATTTCCTTGTGTTGCTGCTGAGCCACTAGATTTTCCACTTGGTCCTACTAACTTCCAACATCTTCTTCATCTATATCAGTGACTGTTCTGTTATCATCTTCTTGGTATGTTGTGTGATGCCCTTCCTCATGGTCTATCTAGGAGCTAGGGTAGCTAAGTCTCTAATATTCTTGTGAAAACAATTATGCTTCTAAAAATTGAAACTCCTCAAATAGTGCATCATGCATTTCAAAGTCAAATGTGGTATTAAGATTGTCTGTTTCTGGGTTCGGTACTGAAAATGTGAAGGCATATGTCCCCACAGTAGTTGTAGGTTCTAAAATTACATGTGCCCTAAGACTGGTATAACACAAGTGATTGCATCAAAAGTGGTTCTACCACTAGTCAATCCCTTGGGTGTTGTTGTGTGTGATAGTCTGATGCGAAGTGGAGGGATGGTTGTCTATTGTTTTTTAGGTGACTATTGTGGTGATGATTGGGGAGAAGGTGATGTGTCCACTTGTAGGCAGGGAATGGATCCCCTCATGTGTTTACCTGAGTGTGCTTTGGGATGTGCTTTAGACTTACTAGCCCTCTTGTATTGTTGTAGTTGAGCATTGGTTAAGGCTCTCTCCATCAGTAAATTATAAGCTAAGCACATATATATTATATGTGTGATTGCACAGCATCCATGAATCACCCTCTTATAAGCCCATCTTTGATTCACCAGAATTAATTGTTCTTGAAGCCATCTAGCCAAATCGATTGTCTTTCGAAAAGTGTTTGCTAAATACAACCCAAACTAGATTCTCGTATGGGGTTGTGTGAAACGATCTTGAGCTAGGAATGCAAAATTTTGCATGCATATGCATAATGGCATGGATAGTTCGAGTGATAGCTGATATGCCTGCCCATTTCAATACATCATCTTTTTTCATTGATTCAGGAATTAGACGTTCTTTTTCTATGGGAGTATGGGAGCCACTAATTTTCAAAGCTTCTCTGATAAGATCTTGAGTGAGGTTCAATTTCTTAAAGTGGGGCTCCAATACTAGGCCTGGAGAGTAGTAACTAAGTAGTAACAATGATAGAAGTTGGGTTTGGGTAGAGGTGTAATGAAATATTTTGTGAACCTAGGTTTCTCCCACAAATGCCTCAATTCTATGGAGTTCTGGATTGCTTCAAAATCTTTGTAGAAGAACTGGTACCTTCCCCAAGTGTTGCCACTAAAATACATGTTTCCTTCATAAATATGCTCCGTGTTTGCGAGGGGTCCTACCAAGCCTTGAAACCAGTGCAAGTTGGGGTAGACGTGCTCCATCTTCCCTATCGGTGGATCTTCTATAGGCATTGGACCAATAAAGCCTTGGAATATAGTGGGAGACATCGAAGGGTGGTCTTCAATTGGTAGATGTTCAAAATCCAAAGCGTGTACATTGAGCACCGCTCCTAATGATTCGCCTATCTGCATTTTGATCTTGAGTGTTTGTGAAAAGATCTACTACAAAAGGATAACACATTAGCATGGAAATTAATATCAATCCCAACATAGAGAGACCATAATCCCTTTCCATAACTGATGTATCTTCTATGTATCCCATGTGATGTGAAGTGACTTGAAAGAACTTGGAGAAGCTTGTAGAAGGTAGAAAAGTGTGTTTCGAAGCGACGAAGTTTGGTCAAGCCAACCGGCACAAGACCAGCCCTTGAGCTTATGGAGACTCAAATAGACTTTATAAGCTTGTGATAAGTGCAAAGAAACACACTATGTACTTCGGTGCATCAAGGAGAATGAGTCGATACAAAACAGATAGGTTCGCAGGTCGACTAGCTCAAAAAACTTACTATCTATGGAAGAGACAATGAACTTCAAATGCCCATAGCGACCAGCGTGATTACAATTAGAAAAATTCCTTTTATGGTAGTGATACACATAGGGATGAGTGTATAGAATGCACAAAATTATAAGAAATAAGCAAAATATGCTATGGGAATGAATGAGACATTCACTGGTGGTACTTCCTATTTTTCAAGAATATGCAGAGATTGACCCCGAGATAGAAAAACTCATATTTCTCCCAATCTACTTAGCCAAATGCTATGAAAATGTGTAGGCATAAACTAGACACTGATACCTTTTCAATGAGACATTTTGCACTCATTTTGGAGCTCTGGAGAGAGAGTAGAAGCCTCTGCAAGATTATTGTTGGCAAAGAAGATGATGCAGAGAATTGAAGGAGCAAGACAATGATGGTCACAAATGTATGTATATTGCTTCCATGTAATGTACAAGTGATTTCAAGTCTTTATATAGACTCTAGGAGTGCTCCATGACTTCTACAAGTGAAATTTGAATTCAAATGAAGGTGGAAATGGTTGTTGGAGGGAATCAACTCACTTTCCTACAATCTAGGAAAAGTGAAGATCTAGTTTGATCTACTTTTAGGTGATTGATTGCTTGATTGAATGCAACTTCAACCACCACAAATTCGTGGAATTTGGGCTCTATCTTTCTACCTTTACATGTGTAAAGCTCAAGGCTTTTACAACGGTAAATGAAACATCAAAAATCTCTCAAAAAATACAATAAATGAGCATAAGAAAAAAGAACTCTCCAACAGATATTCTTTCGATGTGATAGCCTTTGATGTAGATCAAATCCACCTCAAGCATAGTGTAAGCTTGATGTTCCAACAGCTCCCCCTCAAGCTAAAGTATGCTTGAGTCTTCATTCTCTGATAGGTTGAATACCTGCCATAGCTTTGAATCTACAAACCTTTACTCCATCAAGTGCCTTCGTCATCATATCTACTACTTGCTTTTCAGTAGGAACAAAAGAAATGTCAATCTCCTTTGCCATGAGCTTCTCCCTGATGAAGTGCTAATGAAATTTTATGTGCTTGGTTCTCGCATGGAAAATAGGATTTGCCGCTAGATGCATGGAACTTACATTATCTCCAAATATGTGAGGTTTGGAACTCACAAGTCCCAAATCTGTATACAATGATTTTAACCATATTGCCTCTTGAGTTGCTATGGTCAAGCCTCTGTACTCTGCTTTAGTTGAGGATAAAGCAACTGTTGGTTGCTTCTTGGAACTCCATGACACTAGCTTCGAACCTGGAAATGTTAAGTAACCAGATGTACTTTTTCTATCATCCTTAGCTCCTGCCCAATCAGCATCTGAGTAGATTTTGATATCCAAATCTGAAGAGTAACGATAGAATATACCTTCGTTGATTGTACCTTTGAGATACTTAAGTACTCTCTTAGCTGCATCCATGTGTGGTCTTCTCGGTGAGTGCATGAACTGACTAAGCACTCCCACACTATATGAGATGTCTGCCCTTGTATGAGTAGCATATATCAAGCTACCTACCAAGCTTTGATACTCTTAATGTCTTCAATTTTCTCACCTTCATAAACACTAAGTTTATGATTCATCTCCAAAGGTGTACCTGCAGGTTTAGTGTTCTCCATTTTGAACTTGAGAAGAAGATCCTGAATGTATCTTTTTTGAGTCAAATACATTCCTTCATCTGTATATATCACCTGCATACTTAGGAAATATGTGAGCTCACCTAGGTCACTGATTTTGAACTCCTCTTGCATGTGTCTCTTGATCCTTTGAATGCCATTTAGATCATCACCTGTCACAATAATATCATCTACATATACACATAGATAGATAACCTCATTGTGATTCTGTTTGATGAATAGAGAAGGATCTGAGCTGCTAGTTTTGAACCCTTGATCTTGAAGATATGTAACCAACCTGTAATTCCAAGCTCTAGGAGCTTGTTTCAATCCATACAATTCTTTCTTAAGTCTGCAAACATAAGATGGATGATTAGGGTTTTCACAACCTAGTGGTTGTGACATGTATACCTCTTCACTTATCCAACCATTTAAGAATGCATTTTTCACATCAAGTTGGAGGAGTCTCCAATTCCTTGCAGCAGCTACACTTATCAATGTCCTGATTGTAGTCATCTTTGCAACTAGTGAGAATGTTTCCTCATAGTCTATACCATGAGTTTGTGAGCATCCTTTGGCAACTAATCTTGCCTTGTACCTGCAAACTGATCCATCTGAATTTGTTTTAACTTTATATACCCATCTGCAACCAATTACCTTTTGATTCGGTGACATTGGAACCAAATCCCAAGTGTCCATTTCATTCAATGCATCTATCTCTTCTTTCATGGCCTTTTCCCAATTAGGGTTTCCCTTTGCCTCTTCATAAGTTGAGGGTTCCTCTGAAATAGAGTCTTTTGCCAAGTATATTGAATGCTTCGTAACAAATATGGAATCATATCCATACCTTTCTGGTTGTTTCTTCTCTCTTGCTGATCATCTAGGTGCTTGTTTGGAGCATTCTCCAACCTCTTGCATCTTTGCTTTGCCTCTTGACTTCCATAGCTTGTAATCCTTTTCTCTTTCATCTTGGTCATCGTTTGTATCACTTCTTGGATCCTAGACCTGTGTATCATGCTTGATCCTAATTGATGAGAGTTAGAATCAAGATCATATGGTAGTGCTACCTTTTGTTTGTCTTCATCATACCAAGACATGTGTTCTTCAAATACAACATCTCTACTTGTAGTGAATTGCTTGGTTGAAGGATTGAAGAACCTGTAACCCATCGGAGTTGAATCATATCCAATAAACACTACCTTTGTTGCCCTTTCATCTAGCTTACCTCTTATTTGTGATGGTACATGAACATAAGCTAAACAACCAAAAACCTTGCAATGTCCAAGACTAGGTTTTCTTCCATGCCATGCTTCATAAGGAGTCATACCTTGAAGCGATTTGGACGGTAGTCGATTGACAAGGTACACAGCAGTTGAAATAGCTTATGCCCATAAATAATGTGGCAACTGCTTCTCTTCAAGCATTGTTCGGGCTGATCCAACCAATGTCTTGTTTCTCCTCTCTGCAATTCCATTTAGTTGAGGAGAGTACCTGGTAGTCACTTCCCTTTTGATACCTTTGTCCTGCAAGAACTCATCAAACTCTTTGGAGAAGTATTCTCCCCCTCCATCAAATCTGAGCTTCTTTAGTGATCTACCTGTATGATTCTCCACATGTGCAAGATACTTCTTGAAGCAATCAAACACTTCATTCTTACTTTTGATAAAGTATAGAGCAGTCCATCTACTATGATCGTCATTAAATGAGACATAATACCTTGATCCTACCAATGAAGGTTGATGACTTGGTCCCCATACATTTGTATGTACTAAGTCCAATAAATTGTTGTGGATGTAACCTTTGTGGTTGAATGGTTGTCTTTGTGCCTTCCCAATCTGACATGCATCACACATGTTGATCATGTGTTGCTTTGATATGTTCGGCAGTGCTAGAACACTTTGATCCCTGCATATATCCTTCAAGGTTCTTTCATTCACATGAGCAAGTCTCTTATGCCACACTTCAAGCTCACTTAGGGTTTGAGACCCAAAGTTGAATAGAGCTATGTTCTTGGTTTCTCCTACTTCAAAAGTAAAGAGCCTACCATGCTTCTCACCTCTGGCTATCTTCTTGAAGCCTTGACATGGATCTTCCACAAAAGCTCCATGTTGGGTGAACCTAACTTGCAAGCCTTTTTCAACTATTTGGCCTACACTTATTAGGTTTTTAGTGATAGTGGGTACATAGAGAACCGTACTCAGAATGTTTGTCCTGCCATTGGAAGCCTTGACATTAACAATCTTCTCCACATTGTGCTTTGTGTCATCCCCTATTTGCACTTCATGTCTATGCTTTGGACTTTCCAAATCAGATAGAAGAGCAATGTTGCCTACAACATGATTCGAACATCCTGAATCTATGTAGAACAAATGATCATCTTCTTTACCTTCTTTGTGGCTTAGATTCATAAGAAGCAATGAGTCTTCATGTGGTTGATCTTCTGAATAATTGTTGTAGTCCCTTCTATTATAGCTTCTATTGTTATTGTTGAAGTTGTATCCACCTTTGCCTCTATTGCTGCCATATCCACCTCTTCCACTTCCTTTCTGGGTCTTCCCATTGAACCAGCAATTCTGAGTGGTGTGGTTGGTCTTATCGCATATGGCACAAGGTTGAACATTCTGACCTTTGGCTTTGTCTTGCTTTGGTCCTTTCTTCTTCCCTTTCCACTTGATCTTGCTTGCGAAGTTGGCTTGGGAAGTCTCTTCTTCATCTTCTTCCTTCTTCTTGCCTTTCTGCTTCTTATCCTTCTTATCTGCATATAGAGCACTAGTTGAATTACCATGATAAGATTTACCTTCCTTTATGCTATTGTTGGCTTCTTGATTGAAGAGTTGTCCAAGAAAGATGTTGAAGTTTGGAGTTTGCACATCCATGATGAGATCATAAGCCGTCGTGAAGGATTTCCATTGCTTATCACTTCGAATGCCATTGAGAATTTGTCTCATGATGACTTCTTCTTCAATTAGCTCTCCGATGGATGCCAACTGATCCGCAACCTCCTTGACCTTAGTAACAAACTCTGTCATGGTTTGTTTAGGTGTCTTCTTCATTTGATTGAACTCGTTCCAAAGATGATTCTTTCTTGCTTTGGTACTCACAGAAAAGAAACTCTCGAGGGCATCCCAAGTCTCTTGAGATGTCTTGCATCCTCTAATATGTGGTAATAGAAAGTCAGAGATAGATTTTAGTATGTACGACCTTGCTTGAGCATCCCTTGCACACCAAAGTGTGAGCTTATCTGTCTCCTCTTGTGTAGGTCCTCCTATGGATCTTGGAATAGGCATAGCTTCATCACCTGCTACAATTCCATAAAGATTTCTACCTTGAAAATAGGCCTCCATTCTTATTTGCCAAGCCGCGTAGTTGTGTTGATCAAGCTTCTCGATCATTGAGGGAAAGCCGTCACCCATCTTGATCTAGCTCTAATACTACTAAAAGAACTTGGAGAAGCTTGTAGAAGGTAGAAAAGTGTGTTTCAAAGCGACGAAGTTTGGTCAAGCCAACCGGCACAAGACCAGCCCTTGAGCTTATGGAGACTCAAATAGACCTTATAATCTTGTGATAAGTGCAAAGAAACACACTATGTACTTTGGAGCATCAAGGAGAATGATTCGATACAAAACAGATAGGTTCGCGGGTAGACTAGCTCAAAAAGCTTACTATCTATGGAAGAGACAATGAACTTCAAATGCCCATAGCGACCAGCGTGATTACAATTAGAAAACATCCTTTTATGGTAGTGATACACATAGGGTTGAGTGTATAGAATGCACAAAAGTATAAGAAATAAGAAAAATATTCTATGGGAATGAATGAGACATTCACCGGTGGTACTTCCTATTTTTCAGGAATATGTAGAGATTGACCCCGAGACAGAAAAACTCAGATTTCTCCCAATCTACTAAACCAAATGCTATGAAAATTTGTAGACATAAACTAGACAATAATACTTTTCCAATGAGCCATCTTGCACTCAATTTGGACCTCTAGAGAGAGAGCAGCAGCCTTTGCAAGATTACTGTTGGCGAAGAAGATGATGCAGAGAATTGAAGGAGCAAGACAATGATGGTCACAAATGTATGTATATTGCTTCCATGTAATGTACAAGTGATTTCAAGTCTTTATATAGACTCTAGGAGTGTTCCAAGAATTCTACAAGTGAAATTTGAATTCAAATGAAGGTGGGAATGGTTGTTGGAGGGAATCAATTCACTTTCCAACAATCTAGGAAAAGTGAAGATCTAGTTTGATCTACTTTTAGGTGATTGATTGCTTGATTGAATGCAAATTCAACCACCACAAATTCATGGAATTTGGGCTCTATCTTTCTACCTTTACATGTGTAAAGCTCAAGGCTTTTACAACGGTAAATGAACCATCAAAAATCTCTCAAAAAATACAATAAATGAGCATAAGAAAAAAGAACTCTCCAACGGATATTCTTTCGATGTGATAGCCTTTGATGTAGATCAAATCCACCTCAAGCATAGTGTAAGCTTGATGTTCCAACATGACTTTGTGATGATATCTCCTTGCCTAATGCAAGTCACTAGGCTTCCTTACATGATTGCTCTCAACAAGGCATACATATCAATTCATGAGAGGGGTCATCAACTGTGGTTACGAGACAATCAGGGATGAGTATTGTTAAAAGTGCGCTTTCCGTCACAGACACTTTTAAGTTCTTTTCGGGTTCTTGGGGATGGTAGGGGTCTGATAAATCAGAGGCCATGTATCTTATTTTCCCATTAACTTATCAAGTAAGCAGTACTTTACTATCTAGTATTGAATTCTCTGTACAGGTTTACTGTTCATACTTTGGTTAAGCTTTTTTCACAGTAGGTAACGCCGGAATTAATAATTACCATCGCACAGACTTAATATCGCCACAAACATTACTGTGTTAATCACAAATTAATGTAACTTAACAAAGTAAGAGTCACAGTACTCAGAATTTAAGAACGCTGCACTACGACGTCTCCACAGGTCGCAAATCGCCCAGACAGATAGTCTGGCGATCCCGTCTCCTCGCTACCGGAGAACCCACCGTAATGTCTTTCATTAATTGATAAAAAGGGTACAGCACTTCTCTATGACCTTTCGATACGCGCGGTACAGGAAAATATAAATTACATAATGCCAATCCGACGCCCTTACACTGGCACGCATGGTGGACTTGAACCCGCAATGCAAACAAAATCAAGGCTCATCTACGATGACTTGGATATACATGGTTCTAGCTAATTTGAAGGTTCTAGAAATCTTCTGTTTTAGCGAAAATAACATCAGTTTGAGTGTCTCCGGCTCTACCAGTTGTGCATCAATTCGAACTAAACTGGTTGCAATGACTTGACTCATCAAAATTTCAGTCTGAGTCTGCAAAAATGCCTCTTGCAAATAAAAATCATTGGCAAGGGCTGCATCTCGGTGCAATCTCATTTCAGCAATTTGATTATCGATTCTTGAAAGGCGCTCTGCTTGAAAACTTAGCTGCTTTTCTCTTCTCTCTAGCTCCTGAGCTTGATATTGAATGGTCTGGTAATACGCATCTCTTTCCTTCCAAAGCCCAGCTATCTCCTTTTGAAGTTGAATTGTAAGACTTGTCTTGGCTTTAAGAGCAGAATTTGCCTGAAACAAGTCGGCAGTGGCGGTCTGAAGTTCTGCATTAGTCTGCTTAGCTAAATCAGCCATCTCCTGTCCTCTCTGCACGACTTCATCAAGCTGTACTCGAGTTTCCTCCATCAAATTTCCAATTGCCACTCTAGCGTCTTCTTTATCCTGTACTAATTGTTTTGACTGATGGATCTCTTCATCACGAGCATTTAACAAAACATCCTTGGCTTTTAATTCGGCCAATGCTGCATCGCGCTGAGCAATAACTGTATCTTGTTCTGCAAGCCTAGCTTGAAGCTGCTGAAGTTGCATCTGCAAAGTATGGTTTTCTGCTTTAACAGCATCTGCTTCCTCCTGTAGTGGGGCAATATCAGCTTCGAGAACATCAACCTTGTGCTGCAGCACCTATCTGATATTGTCAGTGGCCATCTTCAGTTGCATTGGTAACTACTGCGAGAATTGGATCAACAATCGACCCATCGATTCAAGTTCATGAAACATTGGAATCGGAAGAGGAAGAGGAGGAAGTGGTTGGGATGAAGAGGCTGATAATAGATGAGGAGAAGGTGGTGGAGAGTAATTAGGAGAAGATGATGAAGTAGTGGGTGCTTCAGGAACAATAGGCACCACAGGTACAATGGGCTCAACCGAGGTCATTGGTGGAGGAGTGGGTATAAGAGTGTTGGGCACCAACACTATTCCGGTGGTCTGCTGCTTTGTCGCATCAGGTCTGGCAATGACAGCATCAACCCGAGCAATCACTTCATTGAGAATCTCAGCAACAATGGCTGGCACATCATCGTGATTCTGCTGCTGAGACTCTTGTCGAGAAGAAACTTCTTTAGAGTCGGTGGTGGAAGCACTTTGTTCCTGCTACTTATCCGGAGAAGAAGGACCAGAAGACTCCACGTGAATTGAAGTAGCAGTATCGTGGAAGACTTCTTCATGTCCAGCGTTGGATCCTTGCACCTGGCTCTCAGACGGACTTATACGATGATGTTTTCAGCGAAGAAGTTGAAAGAGATCTTCATCCTCATCCTCTGCGTCCTCGAGCACTTGGACAGAGTCTTCATGGAACAAGATAGGAGCGTTTGGGGGCGGTTGCGTGGCTTGAAGTACCGGAAAAAGAAAGGTAAGGATATGGGGTAAACGAGAGCGTGGAAGGTCACCCTTATTAACGTGTTTAATAACCATAACACATTCACGGTGAATGCGCCGGAAATAGAAAGATGCAAAATTGATAGACTCACAAGAAGCCATGTCAATCATCGAGTAAAAGGGACACGAAATCCCATAGGTACGTTTTTGCAAATTCAAGATAGCAACTAAAAATTGCAATGGGGTACGTTCCGGATCAGGACGACATAGAATGGCATACTCATTAGATGAGTGCCATGGGAATAAATCAGTCATGGTAGCTACCGGAAGGAGAGGACCATTTCCAATCCTTCCATGGGAGGACGAAACGCTTCAGCAAACGAAGCTAGAGTAATAACGACGCGGGATGGTAAACAGGTTATCGGCCAACATTGAACTGTAGCAGATGTGGCGGCAATGGCAGAAATAATCTGCGCGTAGAAAGGTTGACACTCCACTGAATGCCAGGGCAATTCAGCGAAGTTCAAAAGGCCACGGATATGCAAATATTCACTCACTTCAGGAGTGAGTCCTTCACGGAAGGTAGCGACATTGGCTAGTGCTTCCATGACGCGCACGCGAAAGCACAAGAACACAGAGAACACAGAGAACACAGAAACACACAGACACAATAGTGATTAACAGTAAAAGAATTAAGATTAAGTAGACATACGGCAACGTGAAGCGATTGAAAACCCTAATCATCGCGCGGTATTGAAATGATAACCTCCATAATTACGACATGCATGCATGAGCAGAATCATTAACACAGGGCAGCGATTAATCATATTTAGGTATCAAAACGAGGAGAGTTACAGTCTATATTCAACCGAAATACGGTAATAAAAAGAAAATAAGCGACACGCGAAAAAACGAGGAACACGTCAGCGGTGATCAGGCGGTTGGTGGTATGGGCGTAGCTTTGAACCATTAATTACTTTGGGAAGAGGAACTCCAGTCAAGGTAGTCAACCAAAAAGTAGTTGGTCCCACTTGCTCATTAATCCGGTAAGGACGGAACCACCATAATTCAAATTTCCCAGTAGCTCGATTTGCTTTAGCATTGTAGAATAACACAAGCTAGCCCACCGTAAACATAGGAGTTTTGAGGAAACAATCATGGGTACGGGCTTGCCGCAACTGAACTTCTTGAAGAATCAGCAAACTTTCCCAACGATGTTCATCCAAGGCTCTGAGTGCTTCCAACCGAAATGGCAAAGAGTCTTCAGGCAACAATGTCTGAGTTAGAGCCACGAGTAGGCTTGGCACTACAATCTCCATCGGCGCAATTGCTTCCAACCCATAAGCAAGCTTGAAGGGATTCATTCTGGTTGCCACTTTGTATGTAGTCCGGTATGCCCATAAAACTGCGGGTAGTAACTGGTCCCAACGTTCTAAAGATTCCACGATCAATTTGCGAAGCATAGTCAACAGAGTCTTATTGGTGCTTTCAGCCAATCCATTGGCACGGGGATAGTATGGTGAACTGAATTTATGCAGAATTTGAAAAGTGTGTGTTAGTACTCGCATTAAATTGTTGGCAAAATGTGTTCCTTGATCTGTCACAAGTTCCAAAGGTAATCCATAATGGGGGGAATACGTCCTTCATCAGGCATTTTGCCACCGAAACAGTTGTGGCTGACCGTAAAGCCCAAGCTTCCGTCCACCTAGTGGCATAATCCGTACAAGTCAGTATATATCGATTGTTACTAAGAGTTGTTGGTGATGTTATTGGTCCAATAAAATCAAGACCCCACTTCTGAAAGGGTTCCAAAGGTATAACAGGTTGTAGAGGAAAGAAGTGGCGTTGTAATGGCTATCCAGACCATGTACAAACTCAGTCACGTCTTTGTACATGGTAGGCCACCAAAGCCCACTTTACAGAATTTTACGGTGAGTAAGATCTGCCGCGAAATGTCCACCCGAGGGTATTGAGTGAGACATAGTAATAACCGAGTCTACTTCATGTGGTGGGATACAGTGAAGTAAGACACCAGTATGATCCATGTAGTATAGCTGACCTACAATCAACCGGAATCTGCGACTGTAAACTGCAATTTTTCACCACAGAGCAGTGGGAGTATGAGGAGGAAGACATCCGAGTAACGTATCGTAGTAGGTAGACGGCACAAGAGGTTCTGTAGATTCCGCACAAGCTGGCTCAGTAGCATAAATTGCTGGCGTAGTGTCATCAACCCCCACCGGAGCTTCACCGGTATCACATACATGCACATGGAAGTTCCACCTGCTGAACCAACTAGTTTGCAGATACCACTTACAGATGTGGGGATGTCTACTAGTAGAGATTTCAAGTGGCAAGTGAAGGACTTGAATCTGCCAAAGTACCACCGATAGGTTAGTGCTAGGATAGAGGATGTGGTAGAGCAGTGGATTAGTAAGTGGGAACAATGCTTCTGACTTTGCAATATCGATGATGAGAAACAGAAGATCCAACATGCCACTTACACTTTGATGGATGTTGTCCATCAATGGTGGAGGAAAACAGAGCAAGACAAGACAAAACCCACCACTTGGGTCTAATTCAAGGTCATATTTTATAACAATTTTGCTCCTCCAGATGAGCCTACCAGGGCTTTAGATGCTTGGCTCTTCCTGCAACAAAGACAACTTATAGTGCATGAGTATGTAGATAAGTACAGAGAAATTCTATTGAAGATACCAAATCAAGTGCTTGATTTTCGTTAGGTGCATAAGTTTGTGCTTCGGCTTAGGGAGACATGGCATCCGCTTGTGCGCAAGGAGTGTTGCCACATCTTAAATGAGGCAATAGAACTTGCCTTGGTATTCTAGGATGGGAGATGCTCTCGATTGCAACCTTCAAGACAAAAGAATGCTTGGATAACATTTAGGAAGTCCATAGCTTCAGTTCCAGCACCTAATAGATAGATGAATTTCATTCAAAATTCAAGCCATGAGAAGGGAAAGGTAAATGTTTCCATGGCAAATAGTGCTTTTCAAAGATCTAGTTAGACATAGCAACAGAAAGAAAGGCTGGCGTGAGGATCTCTATTAAGAATGCCTAGGTCAACATGCTTATAGAGTATGTCCTAAGAAGAAGAAGAAGAAGAAGATACCTGCAACGATGGTGGTGAAGAAGCAACAGTCCTCACCGTCCACTCCATCATCTCCTTCAGATTTTGACCTTTTAGCTATAGACACTAAGATGGATCCTCCATCTAAAGAAAAACAACCTATCTTAAACATAATAGTCAACAAGAAGGTGAAAAATGTGCCAAATGTGGTGTTATCCCAGTTGCTCAAAAGGGGTATTAGTTTTCGGACACCAAGCTGGTGTTCATGAGTGGGGAGGTTAATGGTCATCTTCTTAAAGTTTTATTTGACACAGAATTGACACAGTGTTATTAACTCTATTCTAGTGAAGAAATTAAAGTTGAAGACTAGTTCATATGAGTGTACCTATAGAGTAGAGTTAGAAGATGGGAAGGGATCTAAGGCTTGGGATCGGCGAGTAGTCCGATTGTCCATCTAGATTCAATCATACAAAGATTTGATCACAAGGTTTGCTAGATTTGATCTCATTCTCAGCAAACAGTGGCATGCAATCAAGAAGCCGATTATAGATTTCTAGACTCAATATATCGGTTTAATCATAATGGTTGTTGCATCACCATTTGTGGAGAGCCTGATATTCAGAAGTACAGAGAAATGTCTACCTCTGCGATGGTAAAAGCAAAGTGCAAGTATCTTTATTTCCTATATTTGAACATAAAGAATTATTATCTTTATAGGTTCAAACTAGTTTGGAAGCTCAACTAGCTTCTATAATGGAACCTGAATTTCAACATTTGTTTCTTTCAGAATTTCCTTCAGGTCTTCTACCTCGCAGAAAAGTGGAGCATAGGATTGAGCTAGTACTAGACGCTAATCCACTAGCCGAACAACTAGATCGAATGAGTCTGCAAGAGTAGACAAAAATATGTCATACGATCGAAAAGTATCTCGATAAAGGACCCACCAGATCGAGTTATTCACCTTTTGCGGCCCTAGTGCTTTTGGTTGACAAAAAGGATGGATCCTTTAAGATCTGTATAGACTATAGAACATTAAATAAAGTTAATATAAAGCACAAATATCAGATGCTTTGCATCGATGATATTTTGGATGCACTAGGAGGTGCTTTTGTATATAGTAAAGTAGACTTAAAAAGTGGTTATCATCAAATAAGAGTTAAGGATGATGATGTACATAAAACAGCTTTTCATACTAGATTTGGTCATTATGAGTATCTTGTAATGCCTTTTGGCCTAACTAATGCTCCGGCTACTTTTATGATCCTCATGAATGATATTTTCGTTCTTGTATTGATCAATTTATGGTTGATTTTGTAGATGATATATTGGTTTACAATAAGAGTTTGAAAGAACATGAATGTCACTTGCATACATTATTTCAAATGTTAGATGAGAATACTTTGTACATCAATCCAAAGAAGATGCTGAAGTATTTTCGACAATGATGCACGACAATGCGTTGTCATCCTCGAGAGCTCCACGATGATATGCTCAGAGTAGAAAACGGAGCTCCTGAAGCCGCACACAGTACTTCGCAGAAATGTTGCAGAATACACAAAAAACACAGTACACAGGGAGCACGAAGACGGACTTCTTAGGTCTCACAAATGCGATCGAACATATGGTCTGTGGTTGACTAGGACACTATATGTTTTATTAAAGAACATATACAAAGAAGTGTCCAGTGGCCATTTGGCATTTCACATGGACACTAATGGTAACAATCTCCACTAAAGGTCAATATGGCCAAAGTAACTATGGGAGAAAAAATAAAGAATGATAAAGAATACCAGAGTATAAGTATAAAAACTATTCCTCCTACCTAATGGGCATGTTACACAATAGACAAGCGACTGTGTAAGATCAGGTAACCCCCATCAAGTGACAACAATGTCGAAAGCTATCTTGTAGTAGAGCTTTAGTCAAAGCATCTGCAGCATTATCTCGAGTGTGAAACTTCTCAAGTATAATGCGCTCAGT
This sequence comes from Ceratopteris richardii, assembly GCA_020310875.1. Taxonomy (NCBI): domain Eukaryota; kingdom Viridiplantae; phylum Streptophyta; class Polypodiopsida; order Polypodiales; family Pteridaceae; genus Ceratopteris; species Ceratopteris richardii. The sequence continues at coordinate 40,706,787 of CM035428.1, forward strand.
GGCTAAGCAATCTCTAATGAAGTGATACCTCACCTCAATGTGCTTGGTCTTTGCATGATAGACCGGATTCTTAGCCAAAGCAATGGCACTTTGACTATCACTGAGCAAATGAGGTGCATCCTAAGGTAAACCCATATCACAAGCAAGACGAGAAAGCCACAACACTTCCTTACATGCCTCACTTGATGCAACATACTCTCCTTCTATGGTGGAAACAACTATACATTCTTGAAGACGAGATCTCCAAGAGATAGCACCTTTAGCAAAATGAAAAATGTATCCTGCTGTAGACTTACAATTGTCTACACAACCAGCATAGTCAGAATCCGTGTAACCAATAATGGATGCTTTTCCTCTACCTAAGCATAGATACTTGTCCTTAGTACCACTTAGATATCTTAAAATCATCTTGACCACTTCCCAATGTTTCTTGCCAGGATTAGATATATATCTGCTCACAACTCCCACTGCGACTGCAATGTCTGGTCTCGTAGCTACCATAGCATACATGAGACTACCAACAACAGACTGATAGGGAATGATGGTCATGAATTCCTTTTCCTCATCTGATTTGGAGTAATCACCCTTGCTCAATTTCACATATGTGGGTAAAGATGTACTCAATGCCGTTCCACCCTGCATATAGAACCTATGAAGTACTTTGGATACGTACTCACTTTGAGACAAGTATATGCATCTTTTACTCCTCTCACGAGTAATGCGCATACCAAGAATATGTTTGGCATCCCCCAAATCCTTCATATCAACTTTCTCACTCAACTTCTTTTTTGAGAATTGAGAAATGATAAGAGGACTTCCCAACAATCAACATATCATCGACATATAGTATCAAGCATATCAAGCTTCCATTTGAGCATCTCTTGTGTAGAGACAATGATCCTCATTACTTCGAGAATAGCCTTGAGACTTCATAAAAGCATCGAACTTTTGGTACCATTATCTAGGGGGCTGTTTAAGTCCATACAAGCTCTTCTTCAACTTAGAAACTAGACTTTCCTTGCCATGAACTACATAACCCTCTGCTTGTTCCATATAGATCTCATCTGTAACATCTCCATGCAAGAAAGCAGTTTTCGCATCCATTTAGACTAGCTCTAAGTCCTCCATTGCAACGAATCCAAGCAACATGTGCAAAGTAGTCATCTTGACCACTAGAGAGAAGATTTCCTCGAAATCAACACCATGTTGTTGCTTAAAACCCTTTGCAACAAGTCATGCTTTATACTTTGGAGAAGCACTATCTGATGTGAATTTCAACTTATATACCCATTTACATGGTAAAGCTTTCCTTCCATTTGGCAAAGGTATCAAATCCCACATACCATTCTTGTGAATAGAATCCAATTCACTCTTCATGGCATGCTCCCATTTGACATGATCCTTTGTCTGCATAGCCTCTTTGTAGCAAGAAGGCTCACCAACATCTGTTAGCATAACAAAATCTAAACTTGGAACATATCTATCAGGTGGATGTGAGACACGTGCATAACATCTCAATGGTTGTTGCTGAACAGAAACATGTGTAGACTAATTTGAATGGACATTCTCTTGAACATCCCTATGTGCAACATTTTTACGCATACTAACCGAAGGACTAGTATCCTCAAACACCACTCTTCTCACTTCAACCTCCTTAATGGGTTGTTTATGAATCTTACACTCATTGAAAATGACATCACTACTTCCAATCACTTATCGTGTTTCAAGATTCCATAAGCGATATCCAAATTGTCCTTCTCGGCCATATCCAAGAAAAATACATTTCTATGACTTATGGTCTAACTTTTGTCTAAGATACTTGGGTATATGAACATATGCTTCACACCCAAAACTCGAAGATGATCATAATATGGTGGCTTCCCTATCCATAACTCAATACTACTACTTCCCAAAAGCCTTGTGAGAGGTTTGCATGATGCAACATAGACACTCCTCTATCATGAATAGTTCTATTCATCCTCTCAACTACACTATTCTGTTGAATAAAATCCAATCAATATCAATAATTTAATAGTTGGTAATAGATGGATAACTTTTCTATCCTTTTCCTTATGTTTTTTTCTTGGTAAGCGTAGATGATGTTAGTAGTATGATTTTTGTTTCAACATTATCCAAAGCTGTTTGCAATGACACAATGAAAAAAAATGTTTGCAATACTGAAAATATATTTACCAAAAATTATCTAGTCTGTTATAATCTATATCTACCTATGTTGGTGCATTGTATGTGAATGCATGCGTTGGTATCATGTGCATGTGCAAGTGTGTGTATGTGTGGAGATTTGTGTGCATTCATTTGTGCTGTTGGTGCATTGTATGTGAAAAGTCTTCAACGTCAGGGATTACCTCAACTGTTCACATCAATAGTGTCCGAGAAATACCTTCCAAAATGCATGTGATCTGACCCAAAAGAAAGCCCATGAATCCTCAACTCAGAAAGGTCTTCCCCATTTTCCTATTACCCTTTACCTCACCAGCCATATTACCATCGGACACAAATCTACTGTCAATATTGATGAGACATCTGCCCATCAGCACATTCAGCCATATCTGACCAAGTCCATAATATCTTTTAGGACTGAACAAACAGTATTTTGCTTCTCTTATAAGGAAAGAACAGACGTCAAGGAAAGCCTCGTTAAACAGGGTTTTGCTTCTCTTATAAGGAAAGAACAAACGTCAAGGAAAGCCTCGTTTTGATTACTCAAGACCATCATAACTAATCTTCAGCACAACGAAGAAATCCGTCTTATTTAGTGGAAAAAATCTTGTAGCTTTCATCACAATAGCAAACAAGTTTTTTCCGAGAGAACTTTAAAACTAAATTAAAAGAGAAAAATATGCAAAGACTCGAATGTTTTGGACAGTGGCGCCCCATTAGAGAGGGAAAAATCCCCCAGAAGGACACTCAGCTGCAAAGAGAGCTAAAGCGACTGTATACCAATACCAACCGCGAATATACCAACATAATGGTAGAGGTTCATCCATATCTAGACACATCATGGGAGCCGTAAAGTCAGGAGAGAGACAATCGCAAGTCAGCATCAATGGTAGAGGTTCATCCAAATCTAGACACAAATCATGGGGCCCGTAAAGTCAGAAAAGAGACAAATCGTAGAGTCAGAAAAGACACGAGAGCCGTCATTATTCAAACAACTCCCGGCACTCCAGCATTGCAAATCGGCCTGAAATACATATCAATCCTCTCTTTATTAACTTCACGGATTCAGTCCGTCTTTTTCTCCATTCACCATATTCCTGCGGAGGAAACAAACATGATTGAGTACAATACAGAACTAAGAAGCAGACTTCCTGATACATGCTCTGGTAGCGCAACCACATTCCAGCATTTGGTAATTCCAGTGAATCTTCCTGCCGCTTGAATCTTAATCTTTACATCTCTGATATTGTTACAGAAGAGGATGCTGAACATAGACTTGGAGCAGAAGTTATTATTACAGAAGAGTATGCTGGACGTAGACTTGGAGCAAAGCAGCAACTTTGGACCCTTCAAAGCTTCAATTAAGAATGATTATTGAATCTGAATTGTCACTGTAAAGATAAAGATGGGCACCTATAACTTTGAGGAGGGAGTGTAAGCTGTTGACCTACATTACTTACTGTTTGCGAAATTTCTTTAGTGTGTGAATGGCTCTGGTTTCAAAAAAGCATGCCAAATACACAACATTTTAATGTCTGGTTTCAGAAATGCATGCCAAAAAAATAATATTCTAAACTCTCATATGTTCTTGAGCCATTCATTTTAAAGATCTCTTCTGCTTGTGCAAACTCTGGAATATCAGAATCACTCTTAATGATTATTATTACACTTTTTATCTCCAAGCAGAAGGCCTGCAAACCTTACGACCTCGTCCAGACACCTTACGACCTCGTCCAGACACCACCTGAATGTCGCAAACATTAGGATCTACGAAGCATGTGATTCCCTTTGTACCAAACATGCCTCGAAAAACCCTCACAACAGCCCACTTCATATCGGAACCTCTGTGGCAAATGAAGGCATCATAAATTGTATTCAGCATTGTATATTTTCTTGAACTCTGGCCTTCTCGCCAGACCTGCTTTATTTGTGATCGCCATCCTCGACGTATCACAAAGATAATAACTTTGCTCCTGAAAACAGAGAATATTCGATGGAAAATCTGAAGTTTCCATTACTTTCAAAAAGGCTTGGACAGGATCTATGGCGAAAAACTTCGGCGATTTTCAAGCTGGAGCTACTGTCTACAATCTTCCTTCCGGTCTTTGTAAAGAAGGATCAAGTCTCTCAGCTGATCCTCGAGCACGGAAAATATTTAACAATTACACCACCAGAACGGCGACCTTTAAAGCATTTGAAAATTAACCGAGCTTCAGTTCGACGGGCTTACATCTTGCGATGTATCAGCAAAGTATAATCTGATGATTTAGTACAACAATGACGTACGTTCTGAAATCAAAAGATCACATAATCCAGAAGTCAAATTCTGCACGAGATGTTAGTGGTGCAGGGAGAACTTCACTGAAATGAAAGACCAAATTCCTCTAGGAATGAAATGTGAAAATACTAACCTTTACAGTCGTCGGTTTACCGTATTGCATCACTCCCGTGTACATGTCATTATATTCTCATTACACACCGTTTGAATTGAATAGTGTCAGAATTCCAACACGTGTGGATCACTCTTCCGATCTGTCGTACCACAATTACCTTAGATTGCGAGAAGAACAGTTTTCAAAGACCGTGTAAAGCTGAAATGTCGGCTTGAAAGTACGCAGCGAGCGCAGACGCTAATTTGTTAGCTTAAAATTACCTTCGAAGTTCGAACTGCTTGTGTGCTTAGTTCTCTGACGCATGATTAGATATTCAGAATAGGTGCAGAAATAGCATGGTCGGCAGGAGGATGGAAGCTGCTGTGAAGGGTGCGTGGTCCACGGTTCTCTACCAGAAGGTCTGCCTGAAATTAGGGTTTGAATAAGGGAATAGAGAGGTACCCTAATGTTTCCCTACGTAGGATAAGGACAACGCGGAGCTCCATTTGAAGTAGGTAGGAAGACCGAACTCCTTTATGACAGCGCGACTCCGTGCTTTCTATCGTGAATCTGGATTCTGAACATGGCTGCAGAAGTCGTGCTTGTAAGTTGTGAAGATTGGCGTTTCTTGAAGTTCGATGAAAGTCTGAAATGTGCGAGAAACATTTTCACGTGTGCTCAGCGACTTTATTTTGAAAAGCAAAGACAAAGACAGTTGTCAATTAGCTTGAAAAGGGCCAGGATGCGACGTGGGAGAAACGATATGATACGTGCATCGTGGGCATATAATGACCATACATTTATTGAACGTGACGAGGAAGAGGAAGGGAGTTTTTCTTTTTATTAGTATTATTTTTTTTAGAGTACAATGAATTGGAAATTCACTCACAACACGCCTGGTCTAGCGGTTGAGTCCCTCGCCTCTTGAGGCGGGGGCGAGGGTTCAACCCCCCAGTGCTGCGGGATATGTAAAACCGCCTTCGGGCGTTGAAAACTGTCTTCGGGCGTGCCACTTCGCTGTGCCTTCGGGCCGTCTACCCCGTTGTAAGTCCTTCCCGGTCTGTCTAACCCCTGTTCTTGTGGGATATGGGGGGTCCCATGGGTACTATGCCCTTCCTTGTACAGTTGTAATTTCAAAGTTAAAGCCCGGGGGAGTAGGCCTCGGCCGAACCTCCATTTAAAAAAAAAAAAAAAAAAAAAAAACCTCCTAAGGTAGAGGCATTCATCTTTGAAGAACTCATAGATATGTCCGGCCAAGATTTTAACTGAGGAGTTCTTCCCCAAGACTCAAGGCATTAAACTATTAAGCTATGCGAACTTGGACAAGAGATTTTATTTTTTGAATTTTTCTTTTTAAAAGGAAGTTGAATCGAAGGTTAATCTCACGTGCTTGAATTGATTGATTGGACAACTCTACAAATGAATCGGCATAGTGCTCATGGGACCCTTGGGATTCCACAAAGCAAGGGTCAAGACGGTTCAAAAACGATATATTGATGACAGCCCAAAGTTAATAGGGAAGTTGGGCTTGGAGACTAGCTTAAAGCTTAATATATGTCAATCGTGACCAGCAAAAGTTAAACCCCCACCCTACCTCAAGAGGCAAGGGTTCAAGCCACCTGAGCTAAAGTACCTTGACTATTCTTTGGGTTTTATTTTTTCAGGAGTCAACTTTGCAAGTTGAACCGAAGGTTAATCTCCCTTGATTGAATTGATTGATTGAATAACTCTACAAGTGAATGGGCATAGTACTCGTGGGAACCCTCAACTAAATAGATGAAGCACTGAATAAATATTCTCTTTTTTAAGTTTGATATGGAACTCACTTGTTAAGAATGTGAATGATTTATACTCGTATCTTATAAGCCTTGGGTGCCTCTCCCACTCCTTGCCATTTCTTTTAATAGATTTTTCCATTACCTTAAATGGGAAAAAAGAAGAATGAAGAAATTTTGAAATTGAGATCCAAAATTTAAAGAGACGGTCCACATATGAGTATGATGTGGACAATAGAGAAGTGTTATACAGTTGTGCAAAATGCATTTTCCAGATTGCGTTTGTCATATCTAAAGGTGACTTTGCATGTCTAGTTTTCTCCTACCTCCCATTTCTTGATGTCATTCTTCTTTCTCAACGAGTTTTTACGGTCTTGTACCCCTCTCTTCATGTATTTCTTGTGTATGTCGTTCTCCCTTATAGGTTTTGTTGTTTGGTGTCTTGTAGAGCTCTAGCGAACATGAAAAGAAACAAAACATGCAATGAAGAAAATTGCATGTTGTACTAGTGCAAAATAAGAAATTGTTTTTTGAAGAGGTGGAAAAGGGAGTATCAAGGACGTGGTGCTATCGGGAAGGTATGCCTTATCAATAGATGTAAATGGTACGATATGTAAATAACAATAGATGCAAGAAGCCCGATTGAAAAGGTGCAGTTTTGGAGCTTGAGTTGGGTTTATGGGCAAACATGTAAGCAATGTTATCCAAAAAGTTTCCCAAAAGATGGAGTTTCCCAAGAATGCCACCATCTATAGCATATGTAGTTGTGCAAAGTGGGTCTTGATACTTCAATGAATACTCTTTAAACAATTCCATATATTGAATACTGCAATATTGCAACAACTGCACAATCTATCCATTTTCTTCTAATAATCTATCCAAATTATTTATAGGTGAAAGAAACTCTTCAGGGAAAATAGAATGTAGCCTCCAAATAGTTCTTTAGTATGTATTGTCTTGATAATACCTCAAGCCTTGTATCAAATTTTCTCTTTGCTTGCTGAATAATAATTTCAATAAGCATATCTCCAATAACCATACCTTCACCCACCTTGCCACCTTTGACTCCAAATAAAGTAGTTGCTTTGGTTTAGTACCTAGAATCATCAGTGTGTCGATGTTGGTTATTAAAGAAAAGAATATTGGTGAGGATTCAAACTCCCAAGAAAAACCTAGTTCTGAGCCAATATTCTACTTTGTCAGAGGAAGAGGCAGAGGTAGAGGCTTTGGAAGTGGAACAGGACACAATAACCAAGACCAAGGTCAACAACAGAATCATGGAGGTGGTAGAGGATAGTTTCGAGGCAAGGGGAGCCAAAGAGGCTGCATAAATTTCCAAAGAAATGATTCAGGTAATGAAATTAAAGGATGCTAGAATTGTGGTAAACCTGGATACTTTGAACGTGATTGCAAGTTGAAGAATCAAAATAACAGAAGGCAGCAAAACAACTACGCATCCACAAGTGCACATGATTCTGAGAAGTTGTTCATGGTCCAACATCACATGATGAATACGATATCTGCTGATGTTTCAAAATCGAATGGTAACGTCTGATATGTTGATTTAGGTGCTTCAAATCACATGACCAGTCATGCGGAATGGTTTGGTAGTTTGCAAAAATTGCTAGTTCCTGGATATGTTGAAACAGGTGATGACACATAGCACCCTATCGAGCATATAGGAAACATAGCACTATCTATGGAGGATGGAAAGGTAAAACATCTTGCTGATGTGCTACATGTTCCAAATATAATAAAGAATCTAGTTTTTATTGGATAAATGGTTGACCAGGGACTACAAGTGAGGTTCAATGTTGATGGGCTATATGTAGAAGAGTACAAATAGGATGGAATATTGATTGCCAAAGGAAACAAAGTGGGTAGGATGTTCATCTTAAATGTGAAAATTCTTGAAATGAATGCAGCAATGTTTGCAAAAGGTGCAGGAGTTATTGTTGATATAGAGATGTGGCACAACAAATTGGACATGCAAATTTGCATAGGTTGAAACGGATGCAGTCAAAGGAGATTGTTAATGGACTACCAAATTTCAAGGTTGCAGAGATGCAAAAGGTATACGCAGCATGTCAATTTGGTAAACCGTCAAGAGCATCATTTTCACATGACAAGCATGTTAGTGAGAATGTACTAGAAATAGTACATACAAATGTTTGGGGTCTTGCGAAGAACACATCTATGGGCGGTTGCAGGTTTTATGTTACTTTCATTGATGACCATACATGAAATGTATGAGTATATTTCATGAAAGAGAAGAGTGAGGTGTTCACTCACTTTCAAAACTTTAAGTCTATGGTGCAAAAGTAGATACGAAAGTATATTGAGATATTAAGGTCGAATGGAGGAGGTGAATACATGTCAAATGACTTTAGCAACTTTCTTAAAAGTAATGGAATTTGATGTCAGTTTTCATGCAAGTACACACCACAATAGAATGGTGTTGCTGAACGAAAAAATAGACATGTTGTAGAAATAGCAAGAGCCTTGATGATTGAGAAGAATACGCCTCATTGTTATTGACCAGAAGTTGTGCATACTACTATATACATCATGAACAGAACTTTGACTACTAGTGTACATCAAGTTACACCTAAAGAGAAGTTTACATGTAAAACGCCAAATTGATCACATATGAACGTATTTGGCTATATTGCATATGTACATGTTCTAGATGACTTGAGGACAAAGCTTGATCCAAAAGATGAAAAATGTATCTTCATTGGGTACTTCATTGAGCAAAAGAGGTATAAACTGTTGAAGCTCAAAGTCAAGGACAAAGCATGGAAGCACATCAAAAGGTGGACACACGAGGAAAGGGAGCAAGTAGGGAGCTCCAAGAAGTGTATGTCAAATTTTCAGAAGAATCCCCTACAAAAATAGTGATTTTCATCACTAGAAACCATTGTAAATACCATTATCTATTTTTAGTAACTCCATTTTGTTCAAGCCGAGGAGTCCTCGAGCTTGAGGAGTATTAGAAGTACCATCGTACCAATTTTCATAATTTTTAGACTTCGTTTGAGCCCTCAAATAAGCCTTGGAACCTAATTTTTAACTAGGCCGGACACTAGGTCTGGACAGGGCCAAAACTAGTCAAAAAACTATAAAAAGAGCTAGAGAGCTCATTTTTGGGGTTCTTGTGAGAGAATAGAACTTTTGTAAGAGAACTCTTTTGCAATCTAAGCTTTCCATTGTTCCTCCCTTTGATCTTACTTTGTGCGTGTGTGTGTGTATGTGTGTGCATGTTTGTGTGCTTTCACTCACGCACTTGTGCCTTCACTTGCTCGTGGTCATCATACCGGTCCTCACGTCTCCGCGGATTGACAAGTAAAGGAGGTGGTGCTTACGCTTGAGCTACACCAAATTTTGGCGCCGTTGCCGGGGAGAGAGCTTCGAGGACGAGCGTTGTGATGGTAAGATCGTAGATTTGCGACGTTGGAAGGTAAAAAAACTGTCATTTCAGTTCATTTTCTGTTTTTTCCTCTTCATCTTCATCATCATCATCATCTCCACCTTCTTCCATCTTCTTCTTCATAGAAAATTCTTGTTTTTTAGTGCATTTTCACCATCTTCATACCATTTTTCATGCATTATTGTGTGGGGAGGAGTTAGGAGAAGCAAGGGAGAGCAAGCGGTGTGTTTTTTTCATGATTTTCTGCTCATACGGAGCTCGCCATAGCCGGCGCTCAAAAATTTGAATTTCCCGCCAAAAAACGCGATTCTGTGATGAAAATCTCGATTCTGTGAAAATTCAAAATTTTTTAAAAATCACGATTTTCTGTTTTCCCGCCTAAAAGTTGGCTGAAAAAATCACGATTCTGTGGTCATTCTCAGAATCGCGATTCTGTGATTGTGCTCAAAATCGCGATTTTCATAATAAAAGAAACACGATTTTCTAAAAACACGATTTTCAGCGGGCTCAAAATCGCGATTCTCACAAATCACGATTTTCAGCCAAAAACACGATTTTGTGAAAAAGGCGATTTTGTGAAAACACGAATTGTCGCTCAAAATCGCGATTTTCAGAAACACGATTTTGTGCTCAACATCGCGATTTTCATGCCAAAAATACGATTCTAAAAAAACACGATTTTGTGAAAAAAACACGATTTTGTAAATCACGATTCTCTGAGTCAAAATCGCGATTTTCAAAAACACGATTTTGTGCTCAACATCGCGATTTTCATGCCAAAAACACGATTCTGAGAAAATACGATTTTCAGTGGGCTGAAAATTGCGATTCTCACAAATCACGATTTTCAGCAAAAAACACGATTTTGTGAATCACGATTTTCTGAGTCAAAATCGCGATTTTCAAAAACACGATTTTGTGATCAACATCGCGATTTTCATGCCAAAAACACGATTCTCTAAAACACGATTCTGTGCTCAAAATCGCGATTTTCATAAACACGATTTTGTGATCAACATCGCGATTTTCATGTCAAAAAACACGATTTTCAAAAACACGATTTTGTGATCAACATCGCGATTTTCAACTCACGATTTTCTGCTCAAAATCGCGATTTTCAAATCACGATTTTCTGCTCAAAATCGCGATTTTCAAAAACACGATTTTGTGATCAACATCGCGATTTTTTTTTACTTCACAGTATCGCGATTTTCAGAAAGTTCACAAAATCGCGATTTTCTCCAAAGGTCCTGTTTGCCTGTTTTGACCCCCAGGAGCCTGATTTGACATAACTTTCTCATCCAAAGTCCATTTTTTGAGCTCTATAGCTTGTTGGAAAGCTCGTTTCAAATCCTACACGATCTCAACTGTTTTTTTCAAGAATAAGGCGTTGATTTTGAGATAGGATAATTTGAAGTTGACCCTCAGGTGGGACTAGGGAACCAAGGGGGCTCTAAAGAATTTTGAACCATACCAAAGGGAAAATTTGGACTCTTGACTAAAGCTTATGAACGTGAGATCTGGTAGACACTTAGGCAAGGATAAACAAAGCATTAGATCTTCTGAGGCTAGTGTCAACCATACATCCAAGTCTTGGACACAACAACTAAGTGGTGATCTTTTACTAAGTTCAGACACAAGTGATTCAGAAATGTCTTTTAGCATGGGAAAACCTGCAGGTGGCTCAGGGACTGCCCATCTACATACACCGGAAGGTCCCTATAAGACACAGTTGGAATATATTCGGACCAACCAATTAGGTGCTCGCATCTATGAGGATGGTCTGAGGCGATCAGTGGTCCAACTCAAAAATCTAGATCAATCCTTTGGACTTGAACACCCGGTGGTCAAGTTCGAAGAGGGTTCATACATTGATAAGGAAGGAACCATGTATGTGGTCACCAACCTACCAGATAGGACTGATGAGTTTGGAAATGTCATTCCTGAGAATGAAATAGGAGACCTAGAACAAGGAAACGTAGGACAAGGACCCCAGACTCCTAGAGGTAAGTCAGTTTTGACCCGAGTGATCACTCCGGACTGGATCCCTCAAGACAACAAAAGCATAGAACTATTTTTGAATAGAGAAACAGAGGAAGCCTTTTGGAGGTTCAAGCCAGATCAACCTAGCCAATTGGGCATAGTCATCATCTACGAGTTCAAGGATCCAGAGATACCAGGAAAGGTTGTCTACCTGGATAACACATCAGAGAAAATTTTCTTGGTAACAGAACATGATAGACATGCATATACTTGGAAGAATGAATTGATTTTCCCCCACCAAGATCCAATGTTTCCCATGGCCTCCAAGGAGTAGGATCATCCCACGCTCATGAAGCCCAGAGAGGAAGAACTAGAGAGAGACCTGAGGTAAGTTTTGCACACACCGTGGGCAGGAATAGAGCAGGATTTGAAAATGAAAGACCTGAAAGAGAGAGACATCAAGCACATAGGCAACAAAGAGATGAACAGGATTTTCCATTGCCTAGACCCCGAGAGTACCCAAGAACCCTTAGACCCATTCAAGTGATCAAGGCAATGAAGAACTATTTCGATGGGACAGGGGATCCTTATGATCATGTGGCCGAGTACAAACAAGTGCTGAGAGCCGAACAAATTGAGGACTGGTTCACCCAGTACGAGGCATTTGGTCTGACTCTTAAGGGCACTGCCTTAGCTTGGTTTCAACCATTGAGTAGTCGCAACTATCGCAATATAGGTCAACTGCTAGACGAATTCATTGTAGAATTTTCCAAGAGTGGTATCAGGCATAACACTTCATCTTTGATCCACAGCTTCAAGCAGACACCCCAAGAAACAGTGCGACTAGCAGGTAGAAGGTTTAGACAGTACCTAGAAAGATGCCCTGCTCCAGAGCTACCCACACCAGCCAAACAAGTGGCTTTGTTTTTAGATGGCTTACTGAGCACAAAGTTAAGATCCTATGTATACTTGAAAGAGCCTAGATCCATAGAAGAGTGCGTGCGGACGTGCATCGACATAGAAGATAACTTGGGTGAGGAGTTGGGATTGTCCAAACTCTACAAAGATTCGGATAGTTCTACTAGTCATACTTCAAAGATCTCCACAGAAATAGAAGAGATAGCTGAGCAAGTTGCCAAGAAGCTGGGAGTCCAAAATAAACAAACACAGAGAGTCACTCCAGTGAATCGGTGTTATACGTGTGGAGGCGACCACATGGCTAATGTATGCCCAATGCAAAACCAAAACATTAGAGAAAGGAATGCTCCATATTGCACTATTGAGAGAAAATACACAAACCACACGGCTCAAGATTGTCCCTACAATAGGCAGGCTGTTAGACAGAATTATCAGCAACCACAAGCCCCTAGAGGATCTTGTTTCAGATGTCATGGTGACCATTTCATTCGTGACTGTCCCCACCCACCATCTCCGAGTCAAGGACAGGCTATCACAATACAGGCTTTTTGTCCTGATTGTGGCAAAGACCATCTCCCCAGAGATTGTCCAAGAAACCCCTCCAGTGCACCCAAGATTACACGCATTCATGTGGTGGGCTTAGTGGCAGATTCAAGTTCAAGTAGTAGCAAGGTGGCTCCCATACAAGCTGTCACTAGAGCACAAGCCTTACAACAGGATAAACCAACAGAACAATCAGAGTCGAGTGAATCAGGAGAGCCTAGTAAGAGGAAAACAAGAACATGGAAGGATACCAGAGAGAAGGCCAATCGCAAGTGGAATAAAAAGTTATCGGAACTAGAAGAAAGCTTAAAAGAAGCGAAAACAAAAATAGAAGACATTGCATCTCAAAGCCCCTCGCATGCTGAAACTCCATCCACTCCACCTCATCCCACCCCACCACCCATTGTAAATAGACCGCAACCAGGGTCTGTTCTTGCAGATCCAACCCCAGAAGGCTTGGACATGATGTTCAAAGCCTACGAGGCTCGACTTCAAGAAGGGCCTACAGCTGCAAATCTAGACAAGAGTTACCCTAGAGCGGATTTAGAGATTGAACGAATGAAAATGTGCATGAAAATGGTAGAACAAGCTCAAGCTATACTTGAGACTAGTCAAAAGTTCAATCAGACAAACTCTGTCAAACCAGATTTGCATTTCCAAGGGTTATTAGAAAGATTAGAGCAGTTGGTAAACAAACCACAAGTCTCTTTACCTCCACAGGCTCAACCAGTTATTGAAAGAGGAAGCTCACAACCAATGGGAGCTTATGTTCCTAATTCCACGGATCCAGGAATACCTCCTTCAATTCAACAGTACTCTCAAGAATTCTTGCGGAAAATACAAGAAGAGAAATGGGCCAAGGAGAAGGGTAATTCCCCTCCTATTCTTGAGATTGATGATCTTCATGATCAATTTCCCCAAGACATCCCATCTATTTACGAAGATGAAGCAGAACAACAAGAAGACGAAAGGTTAGATTTTGAATCTAATACCTTAGAAGAACTGCCTCAATTTCCAGGCCCATGGGAATCTGAATCTCTCCAGATTAGAGCTCCCACAATACTAGTAAGAAATGAAGACTCAATGGTTCCAAGGAACACGGATGTCGTGAAGAACACTAAGGTTCAGTGTCATCTCACTGTAGAAGAGCTGCTCAAAGCAAAACCTGAGCTCTGGAATCATGTGAAGGATCAGGTTCCATAACTTGATTCCAACATGCCAAAAGCAGGCTCCAAGCAAAGGGTACCAGAGATACCTCTAGACAAAATAGGGGACATGTGTGAGGGTGAAGAAGGTAATACTTATCTTCCAATCACCTACCAAGGTTACACAACCAAAGCAATCATAGATTTAGGTGCTGGTGTTGCTATTGCAACCACCTCCTTGTGGAAGCAATGGGGCAAGCCCACATTAAGACCAACTAGAATGAAGCTTCAAATGGCTGATGGTCATTTTGAAAGACCTCTAGGATTGCTAGAAGGGATCACTCTAACCACTTGTGGTGTAGAGTTTGAGCACACATTTGCTATATGTGACTTTGAGAAAAATAATGTCTATGAGATGATCCTAGGAAGACCCTTCCTAGGACAATTGCAAATAGTACAGGATTGGGGAACTAACTCCTTGTACTTACAGCACTTAGGGGTTACCACCAAGGTCAATTTGAAGGATTACACCTTCAGAGACGTACCACCCCTACAGTGGAATTCTATCCACAAAGTGAAAGAAGATTCCATCTCTGTGCATTCTGAAAGTTCACCTGATCCATCATGGCTGCATGAAGATACTCATTTGTGGATGTGCAAAGTCGCAAAGGAAGAGGAAAAACGTTTAAAGGCAAGGGAAGAAGGAACTTCACTAGGAGACAGACCAGTTAGAGACCCAGCCTACACACCGATGATCTTTCCAGATGAGGAGTTTGAGCCTCATGGCTGGCCAGAAATCTTAGCCACCATGGACATTGCTGTCAATGAGGAACAGTGGACACCTCATTGTGATGAGGAGGGTTATGATATCTCAGTGTTCATGTGTCAACCCTTGCTAGAAGAATGTGACCCTAGTGATGTCATAGAAGAAGAAGAGAATGACGATGATCTGGAGTCTATTGTGATGGATAGTTGCTTTAACTCAGAGCAGCACTATCTAGAAGATATAGGAGTGTTCACCCAGAAAGAAGAAGAACCTCTCACAAGTATTAAAACAGTAAACTCAAAGGATGGAAGTGAGAGTAGTCAAAAGAAAAAGAAAAGAAAAGCAGTGAAACAAGAAAAGGAGGAATCATTGTTTGAAGTACCAGAAAACTTCAAGAAATATGAAGTTGACGACCGCAAAATTTTGGTACGAATGCCTAAGAGAGAGGCCATCATAGGAGAATCATATGATAATAAAGAAAAGACCAAGAAGATTGTAGTGACCATTGAAGAGAACGAAGAGAGATGCACATATATAGGAGATGACCTAAGTGCAAGAGAAGAAATGGAGCTTGTAGCTCTATTAAGGGAATATAGGGATGTGTTTGCGTGGCACTATAGAGACTTGAAAGGGGTAGATCCAAGAATTTGCTCTCATACTATCCCCATGACTGCTGATGCCAAGCCCACCAAACAGAAGCCCTACACATATAATGATACCTATGCAGCCAAAATAAAAGAAGAAATTGATAGGTTGATTGAAGCTGGATTCATCTATGAGATTGAGCATACTGAATGGGTGTCCCCCATTGTAGTAGTGCCCAGGAAGAACGGAAAGTTGCGAGTGTGCATTAACCTGAAAAAAGTTAATGCCGCTACAATCAGAGATAGCTATCCGCTTCCAATCACCGAACATTTATTGGAGCGTGTTGCAGGCAAGGAAGTTTATAGCTTTCTTGATGGATTTTCAGGTTACAACCAAGTAGCCATTGCCCCAGAAGATCAACACAAGACGGCTTTTGCCACCGAATGGGGAATCTTTGCATTTCGTGTGATGCCATTTGGGCTCACCAATGCAACTGCAACATTCCAAAGGCTCATGTGTCATGTCTTCAAAGAGTTCTTACGAAAGAGCTTAGAAGTGTATGTGGATGATTTATGTGCTCATTCCCAAGAAAGAAGATTTCACATCCCTGAGCTCAGACAGATCTTCAACAAGTGTAGAGAATATCGAGTGTGTCTGAACCCAGAAAAGTGTGTGTTCATGGTGCGTCAAGGTAAAATCCTCGGTCATATTGTTTCTAAGAATGGAATCTCAACGGATGAAGATAAGGTACGAGCCATAGCGGAGCTGCCAAGGCCAAGGAATGTTAAAGAGGTACAAGCCTTTATGGGCCATTGTGGATATTACCGTAGGTTTATCCACATGTACGCGATCATAGCTAGACCCCTTTATGCCTTGTTGTCTAATTTTGAGTGGAACGACGAATGCGAGAATTCTTTCAATGAACTGAAGAAACGTTTGTGCACAGCACCAATATTGACCACTCCTGATTGGAATAAGCCATTCCATGTCCATGTGGATGCATCCAATCATGCCATAGGATGTGTGCTAGCACAACCCACAGGTGAAGGGAATTTAGATTTGCCCATAGCATATGCTAGTAGACAACTAAACCCAGCCGAAAGAAATTATACCACAACCGAGCGAGAAGGGTTAGGCATGGTATATGCTGTAAAGAAGTTTAGACACTATTTATTGGCCAACAAGTTCAAGTTTTTCACTGATCATCAAGCTTTGTTATATTTGGTCAATAAACCTTGCAATACTGGACGCTTAGTAAGATGGTTCCTCTTACTAATGGAGTATGACTTTGAAGTTGTTGTCAGGAAAGGTAGAACCCACCTTCGGGCAGATCACCTTTCTCGCATTACTTCAGGAGAGTCACCACAAGGAGTGTCTGATGAACTACCTGATGCTTATCTGTTCAATTTGGAAGTTGTCCCTAAATGGGCAAATAAGTTGGTACCAGTCCTAACCTTCGGCCCTGCAAATAAGAAGGTGAAAACATCACAAGAAGAAATTGTAAAATCACAAAAATATCACATATTGGCAGGAAGCATGTACAAACAAGATACTGAGGGTGTATTAGCTTGTTGTGTCGAGGATGATGAACATAGTAGTTGGTTGCAGCAAGCTCATGAGGGATTGCTAGGAAATCACTATTCTAAACAACGAACATTGCAGAATTTGAAATGTTTAGGAGTGTATTGGCCTAGCATGGACAAAGAAATACATGAGTGGATCAAGAATTGTCCAATGTGCAGAGAGAGACCACCAGTGGAGCATGCGACCCTTTATCAAGTATCATTAATTCCAGATTGGAGTGCTCCATTGGTAGAGTTTATGAGATCGGGAAGATTACCCAAAGAGGTCAGTCTAGCAAGAAGACGAAATATGGAGCAAGAGGCTCAAGGCTATGCCTTAGTAGGAGAGAACCTATACCGAAGAGGTAAAGATGGTTACTTAAGACTGTGCGTTCATGAATCAGACTATTTAAGGGTCTTAGAGACTGCACACAGTGGTGTTGCAGGTGGACATTTGGTCCTGACCGAGTGATTAAGACCATTCTATTCTCAGGACTTTGGTGGCCCACTCTTCATATGGATGCACATACCTATGTGAAGAAATGTGACACATGCCAACGTGCACAATATCCAGTTAGAAAAGACGAGATGCCTTTGAGGCCAATGATGGGAGGGCGTGCATTTTCCAAGTGGGGCATAGACTTCATAGGTCCTATTAATCCCCCTGCTAGAAACTCCCATGCAGAGTATATTATTGTAGCCACAGATTACCTTACCAAGTGGGTAGAAGTGAAAGCCACAACAAAGAATGATGCTCAGACGACGGCTAAGTTCTTATTCGAGAATGTGTTCACGAGATATGGGCTACCAATAGAGTTAGTGAGCGATAGAGGCACACACTTCTTGAATGAAGTCATTGAAAATCTTCTCCAAGAATTCTTGGTGATACATAAGAAATCTGCCCCCTATCACCCACAAGCTAACGGACAAGCCGAGAGTACCAATAAGATCCTTTGTAACGTATTGACAAAATTGGTAAATAATAAACGCTCTGATTGGGACAAACAACTTCATCATGCTGTTTGGGCTTATCGAGTTGCCTACAAAACAGTACTCAATGCCACCCCATTTCAGATGGTCTTTGGACAGAATGCGGTGCTACCACTGGATTTCTTAATCCCTGCTTTAAAAGTAGCACAAGAGCATGAGTGGAATGGACATGAATTGTCATCTAGGATCTTTGATCTAGAACGCTTAGGTGAGACAAGGCTACGAGCGGCTGCAGGCATCTACGCTGCAAAGAAAAGGCAAAAGGCCTACTTCGATGCACACATTAAGGATAAGGGGCTGAAAGAGGGAGATCTAGTGTTGGTTTACACACTGAAACAACATGCCCGTAAGTTGGAAAAACGAGGATATGGACCCATGATCATTAACAGAATTTCCACTAGTGGCGCGGTTCAATTGGCTACTTTAGAAGGTGATATCTTGCCAAACTATATTAGTGGTTGTAGAGTCAAGTTATATCAAGAACCTCTTACAGAGGACATGCTAATGAGACTCAACACTGCTAAGAAACGAAAAGAAGAAGAGTTAAGAGTGAGAGAAGAAGCACAGGCAGAGGCTAGAGAGCGCATAAGGCGAAATAAGTTAAGACGACTTGGCCTAGATGTCAACTCAAAAGCTCCAAAATATCACATGGATATGTGCCAAAAGTCAGGCATAGCGACTTCTCAGGTCATTGACCGAAGACCCTTTGTGACCATAGAGATAGGACAAGGGAAGGGTGCAAGGACGGTGAAAGTATTGATTGACTCAGGTGAAGCAAGTAGTGCAGTTAGACTTTCCTACTGCCAAGACTTGCAGTTGAACATCAATCCCATAGAAGCTTATCTCATAGGATTGGGAGGTGTGGAAACCCCTTGTTTGGGCGAGGTGGAACTTCCCATCTACCTTCAAGATGTTCCAATGAAAGTCAAAGCGCTAGTATGTCAAGATGAGAACCTTACAGAACCACTTGTCTTGGGTCAAGATTGGATCTATGACCATGCAGTTAACTTAAACCTAAGAAGTCAAATTCTTCAAGTTTGGGTACATGAACAATGCATTACATTAGAATTAGAGAACTGCATGCTCCTAGATCATGGCACCACACACTCTCTTAGTTCTTCCAAGACTAATCATATGAAAGAAGATGTTGTATGTGTCAAAAGCTCTATGATGCAGAAGGAGTCAATCGTGGATGACCAGGTTCGAAGGCGGGTGGATCTTTCTTCTTCTCCAAAGAATCAAGTAGCCACAGTAGTGAGTCCACCACACAAGCAAACACAACCGTTCACAACAACTGCTACATCAAATAGAAAGACACCAATCGATAAAAAAGCAGTTCCGAGCATGAAGCAGATATGGGTACGCAAAGGAAAGCAACCACCAGCCTTGCCCCCACAAATCCCATCTAGGCAAGCCAACCAGGCCAGAAGACGAAGGAAGCAGCTCAAACAAGCTCAATCACAAGGTATCCAACAAGTTTGGGTGCCTAAGAAGTTAGCTGCAGCTCAACAAGGGCAATTACAGATGTGGGTACCTAAGAAGCTCCTACATCCACAACAACCTTTGTTCTCCCACATGCAAAAGGTTTCAACAAAGAAGCCAAAAAGAGAAAAGGGTAAGAACCACGTACAGAGACCAAAGGAAGAGCAAATCAGCTCGTCAACATTAGTAGGAAGACATGCCAAAAGGATATGGGTTTGGAAGCCAAAAGTGCAAGTAGCCTCCACCGAACCAAAGCGTCAACCACACTGGATACCACAGTTCAGAAAGCATCCAAAGAAAAAGACGCCTGAAGTGACCTCTACACTGCCAAATGATGTTCTAAAATGGACTCCAATAAGAAGGATTACATCAGTTCGAGACTCAATGGATACCTCCACCAAGGTCGGCATCAACCTCCGCAAATAACATCGAAAGCCTCGAACGAGCAACAACCATGTGCTCCTTGCACAACCCTGTCTTTTGCACCATTCAGGTCATGCATTTCCAAAGTATGCATTAATATAGGGCCACATTACACGGCCGTGCATAGACACACTTGAGAATCCCACGCACAAGAGCACAGTGACGTATGTCAAATATTTCTATTGATACTAACTTTTGTGTTCTTGTTTTGTGATATCCTGTTCCTCAAAAAAAAAAAAAAAAAAAAAAAAGGGGAGAAAGAAAAGCGGGAGAGAGCTTGTTCCCAGGTTTGGCTTATGAAACATGAATGAGTCATGCTTAGTTGAAGGTGGAACTGTGGATTACTAGGCATTTATCAATTTGGATAGAAGTGTGTCTCGGCCAGCAGTGAGATTGTTGCTGCCTTATCTGGTAGATGACAAGCATTTGGCATGAACATGGCATCTACAACTATGATTTTCTCTTACCATGGTAGGAATGAAGAGCTTGAAGGTCCGCAACTTGAGTGATGCTTAACTACTTCATGTACAAGAGCAGCCAAGGAGATATCTGCAAAAGGTAGTTCTGGAGGAGAAGACTCCTGCATATGGTGAGCTAAAGAGAATATGTGAAACTCAGCTTGGTGTAGTTACCCGATGTTGCTTGCCAAGGAATATAAAGCAATTCAATTCTCAGTATTTCCTGAACCAGTATGGAACAGTAGCACTGGTGAATGGTCTATGTCAATCAGCATGGTAATCTCTTAGAAACCGGCACGTGTCCAATATTCCTCTGAGTGTCAATATAGGGAAGTGAACGTGCATGAGCCCAAGCTCAGAAATGCACATTGTTAGTGACAAATGTTGCTTTGAAAAGAGGAGAGGGGAATCCACCACTCAAAAGATCTCATCAGTGGACAATCAACATGGACATTCACAACAAGGTTCCATCCCAAAGGCCGAGTGTACAACACGAAGAGACAAACATCCATCAACCTTCTCCATGGTAAGTATCTTTACTCTGGAAACACCATAACCATGATAGTTTAGGAAACCTCTTCGTCAGCATACCCTTGAGCACTTAGCTCAAGAACCGCAATTTTTGCACCATACTTCTTCCAATGCATTTTCCAAGTAAGCATGCGTAGGGCTACATTACAAGGCCGTGCACAAGGCACATACTTTTTTCAACCTAGGCACGAACACACTTACCCATCATTCATTATGGGTTATGAGTAGTTGGCATGACTGCTCTCAACATCATCTTTGGAAGAGCTAGCGGACGTCATGGGAACAACATCCGTATCTCTGAAGCAAATTGAAGCTAGTAGTTGCTCCAAATCACTCTTGACAACCTCTTTTGAGCAACTTGCAGTTTTGAAAGCTCACAACGACACATTCTTGCTGGAATCCAAGGAACCAGCTCATACAATGGATGGACACCACCTCTCAAAGCACTACACAGAACAGCCCTTCCAACAAGGGTCTGTCAGGGACGACAGACTCGAGAGGGGGGGGAGTGTTGAAGCTCAAAGTCAAGGACAAAGCATGGAAGCACATCAAAAGGTGGACACACGAGGAAAGGGAGCAAGTAGGGAGCTCCAAGAAGTGTATGTCAAATTTTTAGAAGAATCCCCTACAAAAATAGTGATTTTCATCACTAGAAACCATTGTAAATACCATTATCTATTTTTAGTAACTCCATTTTGTTCAAGCCGAGGAGTCCTCGAGCTTGAGGAGTATTAGAAGTACCATCGTACCAATTTTCATAATTTTTAGACTTCGTTTGAGCCCTCAAATAAGCCCTGGAACCTAATTTTTAACTAGGCCGGACACTAGGTCTGGACAGGGCCAAAACTAGTCAAAAAACTATAAAAAGAGCTAGAGAGCTCATTTTTGGGGTTAGCTTGTGAGAGAATAGAACTTTTGTAAGAGAACTCTTTTGCAATCTAAGCTTTCCATTGTTCCTCCCTTTGATCTTACTTTGTGCGCGTGTGTGTGTATGTGTGTGCATGTTTGTGTGCTTTCACTCACGCACTTGTGCCTTCACTTGCTCGTGGTCATCATACCGGTCCTCACGTCTCCGCGGATTGACAAGTAAAGGAGGTGGTGCTTACGCTTGAGCTACAAAACGTTATAACCCACTCATACGACAGGTGAATGTAAGCAGAGATGTGGTGTTTGACAAAACGTCAAGCTTCTATGCAGATGCCAAAGATGGACTAAATCTTGAACCAAATGACAAGGAAAATGCTGAAAAATCAAGTGCAAAATCTCAAGCTTTGAGTGGACCAGATGCATCACCAAGCAATAGTTCCAGCTCAAATCCTTGGAGTGGAAGATTGCATGGAAATTTCAGTCTAGCAAATTCATCAACTATATCAAGGAAAGGAAAAAAAAGAATTATGTTGGTAGTAAAACATCTATAGGTTTTGAAGACATTGATGGAGATTCAAGCAGTTTAGAAAAGAGCCTTGATGAGGAACTTGGATTGCCCTCTGTGAAGACTCCACGAGTTAGACAGGCACATGCAGATGATACAAGGAGAAGTGGCCCAGGACCAAGAAGATCTGGGAGGATACGAAAGTCAATGCAACGATTGATGTATGACAGTTATATGGCTTGTCATTGTGCCTACATGAACAATGTAATATAAGATGCTAAACCTTCTTGTTTTGAAGATGCAATTGGAAATGCAGATTGGGAAAAAACTATGGATGAGAAGATGGATGCACTTTATGGAAATGATACATGGAAGCTGGTTCCATTACCCCAAGGAAAGAAACCCATATGTTGCAAATGGGTTTACAAGGTAAAGCACAATGTTGATGGTAGCATGAGCAGGTACAAAGCATGATTCGTAGCAAAAGGATATGCATAGACATATGGCATTGATTATGAGGAAACATTCAACCCTGTAGGTAAAATGTCTACTTCCAAAACTCTTGTTGCATTAGCTACAACAAAAGGATGGACTTTGCATCAGATGGATGTGAAGAATGCTTTCCTGGATGGTGAGTTACAAGAAGAAGTATATATGGAATAGCCACAAGGTTATGAAGATTCAAAGTACCCAAAATATGTTTGCAGGTTAGAAAAGGCTTTGTATGGGCTTAAACAAGCCCCTCGTGCTTGCCATGCAAGGATTGCTAATTATTTGATCACCATTGGATTTTCTATGTGTGATGTAGATCATTCATTACATGCAAGGAAGGGTGATAATGGCATCACAATTGTGGATATTTATGTCGATGACTTGATTATAGGAGGTGACAATGAAGCAAGCATTAAAGAGGTAAAGAAAATCCTATGCACGAATTCTACATGAAAGATCTTGGTGTGTTGCGCTACTTCTTGGGCATGAGTTTATACATACAAAAACAGGTACATGGATGTCACAAAGGCAATATGCCTTGAGTATGTTGCAAAAGTATAGTATGGCGGATTGTAAGCCAATTTCTATGCCATTAGATCAGAATTTGAAGCTGGATACTACATCAGGTGAAGCATTGGAAAATGCTACTATGTACAGGAAAATTGTGGGAAGTTTGATATATCTCACAATCACAAAGCCTCATCTAAGCTACATTGTTGGACTTGAAAGTCAATTTATGTAGGTTCCTAAGAAGCCGCATCTAGATGCTCTGTGGTGCACTCTACATTATGTGAGCGCTACTTTGGATTATGCATTGGTTTATGAAGCTAGTGTAGATTTTCAAGTTTATGGATACACCAATGCAGATTGGTCTGGTAGCATTCCAGATAGAAGATCTACTAGTGGCTTTCTATTCTCACTTGGTAGTGCAACTATTACATGGAGCAGTAAGAAACAACCCAGTGTTGATTTTTCGAGTATAGAGGCTGAGTATAGAGGTGTTGCGATGATAGCATGTGAGGCATCATGGCTAGAGATGCTACTTGCAAATTTAGGTGTGGAAGTGAAAAAGCCTATCACCATCTATTGTGATAATCTTAGCAGCATACAATTAGCACGAAACCCTGTTTTTCATGCTAGAACAAAGCATATTGAGGTACATTATCACTTCATCAGAGGGAAGGTATTGGCAGGTGATATTGATCTTGTTTATGTGAGAATAGATGAGCAAGTTGCTGATATTTTCAATAAAGCTCTTGGAGCAGAGAAACTAAAGAAGTTTTAGAAGATGCTTGGATTAGAGGACAATGACGTTGGGATACTTCATTGAGTTTTACTAGATTTATCTATTGAGAGTGATGGCACATTTGTTTCTAGCCCGCTCACTCATTCGCGGACATTAGGATTTTCCTTATGTATTGTTCTTTATACATTGCACTTGTTGTATTGTTGTTTTAGGTCATTCTTGTACATTCCTTTTTTGCAATAGAAGAAGAAGAAGAAGAAGAAGATCATTCTTCCTTGCCTCAATCTGTGTCTGTACTCCTCTTTGAGTATGAGAGTGTAAGTTTTCTTCCTAATCTCCTTCCTCGTGACAAAAAGGAAGTAATCCCAAAGCTTTGCGGAAAGCTTCAAACTTCTCCCTAGGCGGAACCTTTGCGAAAAGGTCTGCAATGTTCTCCTGTGTGGGCACATATGCCAAACTGATCTCTCCAATAGAGAACCTCTCCCTGACATAATGATATTGCACCTCAATGTGCTTAGTGTGAGCATGGAACACAGGGTCCCTCGCAACTGCCAATGCACTCTGATTGTGAGCGAAGGTGGTGGTGGCAGAAGACTGACCAACACCCAAATCAACCATAAGGCATCTGAGCCACACATACTCAACGGACATTGTGAAAGCTACCCTATACTCAGCTTCACAACTAGAAGTGGCCATAGTACGTTGCTTCTTGCTCAACCAAGATATACATGAGCTACCAAGCATGAAGCAAAAGCCACTGGTGGACACACGAGTGTCATAGCAACCAACCCAGTCAAAGTCAGAAAAAGCATATAAATCTCGAAGTAGTGATCCCGGCTTAGGGTAAAACAATCCAAGTAGTCGGGTACCACTCAAATAGCAAAAGATGTGTTTAACTGCCTCCCAATGCTCGACACTTGGGCAACACATAAACCTTCTCATCTGTGACACAGAAAACTGAATATATGGCCAAGTAATGCATAAGTAAATCAAGCATCCAAGAACTTGTTGATAGAGAACAACATCAAATGCATCAAACCTGTCTCCATAAGAGTGGCGATGAGTTTATAGTCTTCAAGGCCAAAATGATGCAATAATGTGTCAATATATTTTGTTTGTCACAAAGCTATTACGCCATCAACTTGCATAAATTCAATTCCCAAATAATAATGCAAATGCCCCAAATCTGACATCTCAAATGAGACATGCAAATCAGCCTTAAGATCGGCAATATGCTTCTCATGAGGACCAGTGAGCAGCATGTCATCAACATACACAACAATGTTCAGAAGCACATCATTTGCATGCTTAACATATAAGGTGCAATCAATTGGACTATTCTCAAAACCATGTGCAATAAGATAGGCGTGTATCTTTTCATACCAAGCACGTGGTTCTTGCTTTCAACCATAATTCCTTCCTCAACCTACACACTTTGTTTTCATGCCCTTTCTACACAAAGCCACAAACCTGAAAAACATACACTTCTTCATGCAAGTCTCCATCTGAAAATGCAATTTTAATGTCCAACTGATGTACATTCCAACCATCATGAGCTTCGAGTGCACAGATGCTACGAACAGTAGTCATTCGACATGTAGGAGCAAAGGTCTCATCAAAATCAATGCCTCTTTCCTAAGCATAACCCTTTGCAACAAGCCTAGCCTTATGCTTGTCAACTGTTCCATCAGGCTTATGCTTCAGCTTGTATACCCACTTAGTGCCAATGGCCTTCTTGCCAGGAGGCAAGTCATACAAAGACTAGGTAGCATTTTTTACAATAGCATCATATTCTGATTGCATAGCAACCATCCAATTTTCATAATTTTGTGCTTCATCAAATGAAAAAACCTCATTCTCATCAGAGAAAGTAGAGGTAGCCATAGCATAGCAATCTGATGCAAAAGAAGCACTATGAGAGCCTGAACGAGTACGATATGAAAAAGGTGCATCTAACTTGCTATCATGCAAGTCCCAATTAATTTATGTTTGATAGCTTAGAAGATTTTTAATTGAGGTCTTATGTATATTATTATTATTATTATTATTATTATTATTATTATTATTATTATTGTTATTATTATTATTACTATTAGTATTATCACCAAACAATGCTTTTTTTTTAATCCAAAATCCCAACTTGGAAAAATAACGAATGCCTTGGCTAGGGCAACCCATTTTTGCCAAACTGATTTGGATGCAAAAAATAGCAAAATATAGTTTTGTGTCACTTTGGATGCAGAAAAATAGCCAAAAAGCTGTTATGCCAAAGAATAAATGTCTTGAGTGTTTAAAGTCTTCTTTGCCTTGGTTTTAACTTCCCCAGAATCACTTCGAATTGGGCCAACACATCAAATTGGGCCAATGCACTCAAATTGGGCCAACACACTCAACCCCATTTTTGTCACTTTAGATTTTTGAGTTTTAATGAGCCCTTTGGCTTGCAATCACGGTCCCGAATCACTATTTTGTCTTTAAGAGTTACAAGCAACTAGTTGGGAGAAAGTAAATGCTCTCGCTAGGGCATTCTTTTTTTATCATATTTGATTTTTTGTGAATGTTGAAGATTTCTTCTACTCCTTTATACAACTCCCAACCACTTATGCATGACCAATATGTCTATAAACGCCAAAAGTCTCAAGTCGCAAAAACCAAATGCTCTAGCTTGGGCACCTCTTTTTTGCCACGTAAGATTTTTTTTTTAATTTTTTTAAATCTTGTAGCTGTCTTATACTTCTTATATATACGTAAATGTTGAATATTTTGGTTGTGATGTTTATGAACACACTTAGGATGGTTAGGGTGTTTTTTTTCTCTTTAGGAGGTTTTTCCCTTGGCTTGTATATACCCTTATAACCTTAATGGGTCAGTTATCTTTGTACATTCACTTGGTAATACATTTTGTATTATGTTTTGCTCCAAGCTTCTTTCTTTTCCTTGTGTTGTTTGTGTGCTTCCGTGCACCCTTAATTCCAATAATCGGTATTAGAGCAGGTCATTGCTTCATCTAGGGCATTGTCCACAACCCTTCCATCATAGTCTCAAAGTCGCATGAAAATTGGTAAGCATACTCAAGGAGACTAGGCGCTCAAAACAACTTCGTTTTCTAGTGCCAAATTTTTTATCGAAGCTCATTTCGGCATTCGAACACAGTATCATAGTGATTGGGCAAAAAAATTCATCTTTTTGTGACAAACATATATACAGGTTTTGATTCGCCAATACAAGCACCTCAAAGTCTGTTACAGGTTTAGAAAAGCTCGATAGGGTGTTTTTGTTCAACTTTTTGAGATACAATCATTTTTCTGCATTAGGGTATTTAGCCACTGGCCATTGTTGGAATTTGGGGTCCTAGGATCGTTCCAAACTAAAACCTTTTGAGCATACATGTAATAAAGTAAGTCTATGGTCTAGGGATCCGACTGCTTCAGACAGATCTGAAATCGGATACCGTGTGGTCACTCGTTTGTAGGACCAAAGATTTCAAGAATAGACTCAAGCATAAGTTCATGTGCTCTCATATTCAAGTAATCCACTTAGCCTAGTGGTTAAGTCTCATGGTTATGAAGGAGGAGTTCTTGGGTTCAATCCCCATGGGGAGCATGGGGAGAGAGTTTTGCCCAAGAAGCTCTAGAGCCTTCTAACTCAAGTTAACTTGAGTCTTGAGAGACTTATCTTGAGTGGCGAGTACAACCACCACTAGTAGACTCTAGTGAAGGTACTAAAGGAGTGGAGGAGATTGCACATGCACTTTTGGACTCTAGTTACATTTGTGGTCCTCCTTGATTAGAGCATCTATATATACAAGCATAAGGTTGGGAGGAGAGTCATCTCTCTAGCATGTGGTGGTCGTAATTTCTAATTTCTTGCATTGGTATCAAAGCCCTCTAGGATTCATGGTGACCTTAAGCTCTAAAGATTCATGATAATCTTTATCATTTCCTTTGTGTAGATTATCTTGTTCGTATTAGCGGAGATCATTTTGTTAGTACGAAGAGAAGGAACTCATCAGATGTCGACGGCAAAATGCTCTCTATTTGAGTTTCGATAGCGAAAATCATAAATGTGATCACTCCTCTTGAAGGCGAATCTCTGGGATCGATCTTACGGCCTCCGAGCAGCAGAGGGCATGTCATATCCGCGAAGCAGATAACTTTAGTTTAATGTAACTACATTTCTTTTATTTCTAATTGCTCTTTCTCGTTGCTTATGCCAGCAAAAAGGCCGAAATGATAGGCATTTCTTGCGGTACTGTTTCGGATTCGAACACAGCCCCGACACAGAAGGTGAATCCTATAGCAGATCATTCTATTTTCTGCTATAAATTTTGACAATCTCCTCTCTTTAGTCATCAGACCTGTTCACGAACTTGAAGCATCAACAACATCATCCATGCGCACATCCACATATTGATAAACATATAAGTCTTCGTAGAGATGCACAGATAACATTCTGGCTCAGTTTGCATCGGTATCATGACTAGTCCCTCTCTATTTGTGCCACCGAAGATCAGAAGGAGGCAATTCCTCTATTCACAAAGCGAAACTGTGAGATATAATTTTCATTTGATTATTATTATCTGTTATCTCGATGCTCTAGAACCAGAGCATAAGCAAAAGATGAATGCTATTAGCATGGGATATGTAACAAAGAAGAGTTTGGACTCTGATTAGCGCCTATCAGAATCCTAGCTCGTATCCGATTTCATAGGCGA
This sequence comes from Ceratopteris richardii, assembly GCA_020310875.1. Classification (NCBI taxonomy): domain Eukaryota; kingdom Viridiplantae; phylum Streptophyta; class Polypodiopsida; order Polypodiales; family Pteridaceae; genus Ceratopteris; species Ceratopteris richardii. The sequence goes on from CM035428.1 coordinate 40,735,755, forward strand.
TAGTAATGTGGTTGATAAAGGTCCAGAGGTAGAATTCGAACGCGCTTCCACATCTTGTGGAGGTCTTCCGCCTATCCAAAGGGGTCTTCTGCCTATCCAAGGGACAGACGACGTCGATGCTCTTAATTTGAGAGAGGAGTAAGCATAATTTTGAGTTATATGCACGCTGTACAGCATCATCAAAAAATGAAACATCTGTCGACGGAGGATTCGAGCTGAAGACCTGTGAGAAGGACGGCGTCCCTCTCAACCAATTCTGCAAACAGATTACGAATTGCAGACTTAGACAAATAAAATATTTTATATTTAACAGTTGGCCGATGTAGTTGGGTTTCAAATTTTGAACCTCTTTATAGGGGATGGTGGTCGTAGCCATGCTGGATGGTTATCTATGATAGATGGTTATCTATAACTGTCAAACTGCGTCAAGCAAATATAAATATGTTCTGAATAGAACTAAGAACTGAACACGGGTCCTCATGTGCACAAAGTGCACACATTTGTGGTATCCCACCCACCGATTAGCTTGCTTAGTTTAGAATTGCAAAGAGTGGTGATCATATTAACCAAGAGCATGAGATGGATGTTCACTATCCATATATGCTATGGGACTTATATAAAAAAAGAGATAGCGGTTCATGATCCAACAAGGTATTTTCGAGTCAATGGGAAGGGACTTCATATCCAATGAGCTCCATATATAGATATTGCATCTATATTCGTCCAATCTAAAGAGAAGGGGAACAAAATACATGCACATGGAGATCTAAAGGATGGTGCATAGCTCCTCGCAAGGATCAGAGGATGGATGAAGCTATGATCAAAGCTAAGTATTTTCCGGTTTCTACTTGGCCTTAATGCTTGATATCATGTTTTCATTATTCTACACTTAATCCTAGATGCACATTGAAATAGCCAAGATTTCAATCGATTAAGTCTAGATTAGCATAATGAAAAAAATTCACTTTTCATTCCAAGCATTAGTTTGCATTAAGGAAAGACTAGATTAAAAAAAAAAAGGGGATCCTTGTGCATCAAAGAATGTATTTTGGTAGTTTAATTCCAGATTTCCTTTCCATTGAGTAAGCTTTTTATTGCACCATAAGGATATATTTTTATATCATAGTGCATTAGGACAAAGGAAAGGATATACATGCATCAAGATTGAATGATATACATTCTTAGTAGAAGGAAAATTCATGCATCAAGCTAATGCCTAATTGTTGCATTATTTTTTGGGCATGCAAAGAACATGCATGCATACGCATGTGAGCATATGGATTTGCATGTAAGCACATATTTGCATGATAAATCAGGATGTTGTTTGCAAGTAGATATGATAATATACTCTCTTAGTATTTAACTTACTTTATAAAGCTCACGGCTTGACATAAGGGAAGACAGAGGACTAGTTAGTTGCAAAGACATGCTAGTTCTAGTTTGCAGCTCAAGTAATTAGTCAATTTCTTCCCAAGTTGATACTCCACTATAAGAAACAAATACTTAATGAAAATTAAGTATGTTTGATGTCTTACTAGGCATAAGTAGGCACTAGGAGAAAGTTAAGTATTAAATTTTCTTGATGACCAAGAAAATTTAATTACTTGCAAACTTTTTGCGATGAATGATGACTCTAAGTCCCGGATGTACTTAAGGAATGATGAAGATAAAAAATTGATGGATTGGATAGATAAAAGCAAAACATCTACTAGTTATGGATGTTTTGCCGAAAGATGAAGAATGCAAAACCTCTTTAGGAAAGATGCTTTGCCAAGGTATAAAGTATGCTTGGTTTTGTTTAAGCTAATTAGAGCTTAAAGAAGAAACCCAAGTCAAATTAATATTTGGGAATCAAGATATTTTCTAAAAGATATGTCAAAGTAATCTTCAAGAATTAAGCTACTTCCTAAAAGTTAAGCCAATAAAGGAAATAACCTAGTTAATTATTTCCTTAGTTAAAAAGGAATATGTTTTGGACAAGCAATAAAGGCTTAAGTCTTGTTCTTGTTCAATAGTCAAGATTTCTTTTAGAGAGATTATTCCAGTAAAATTAAGGATTCCAAGATGAATCATTGGATTGGAAAGCAAAAGATTCCAAGATGAATCATTGGCTTAGTATTATTTGATTCCTTGGTAGGAATCTAAGGTTCTTGAAAATCTCCCTAGATGTGAGATTGAAATCTTTCCAAAAAGAAAAAAACAAGTTCTATAGCAAGTAGTTCCCAACAGTTCCCAAACCTTAAGTATGGGTACTTAAGTCAAAATATTGATATAACCTAAAGGTATATCAAAGATTCTTAGCTTTGGAATCTGAGAAGCATCAGTGTATGCTTGGACTTAGTAGGGGAAAGATCTCTAAAAGCCCATGGGTAAGCAAAAAAGATGTTTTTGTTAGTTTAAGAGATCTTATAGATAAAGACTAAGTCTTTATTTTAATTGCAAGGTCAACCAGACATGCGATTGGAACTACTATGAAGTTTGCCCAAGTTTTGGTAATAAAATTCCTTTTGGGAATTATTCACTCAAGTTCCATTTATCTAATGGAAAATTGTGAAAAGAGTAAGTTGTTCCAAGTCTGAACAAAGTGAAGAAATTCCAAGAATGTAGTCTGCAACCATGAAGATGATACTTAAGTCTGTGGAAGGTAAAACATAATGTTTGCCTATTCTTAAAGGGATTTTGGTACAAATCCAAAAAGCATGAGCGGATGCTTAGACTTAGGCAGTAGAGAGATTCCTGTAAAAGTCCCGATCGGGGTAGGTACCTAAATCATTTGTAAAAAAGGAACTAAAGAAAAGAATTCAAAAGCTCTTGTCACTACAAATTGGTCAAGGATAAACCAATTGAACTTGAATCCATAAAAATTCAAGTACTTGGAATTTTGATTGGTTTTCATTTGAAAAACCTAGCAAAGAAGGATGGATGCTCTATCAAAAGGTTTTTTAAATTCCTCAAGGAAGCACAAGATCGTGACAGGATCATGTGAAGGGATCAAAAACCTAGAAAATCTAGTTAGAGGTTATTCCTAAAACTTCAAAATTCTTGCAAAGAATTGAAGCAAGAAGGTACTCTATCAAGAGATTTTTGGTAAAACTCACTCACTCGTCAATGTAAGTATAAAATAGGGTGGTATGGGATATTTTATACTAAGATTGATGTAGGAAAGATGGTATGGGACATCGGACCGTGAGATGATGATTATCTTTTAGTCCTAGATTAGATCTTGAAGTTAGGTTTGATCCTCAAGGAAATTAAAATGTCAAAGGAGGAGTTTAATTCAAGAAGGATGAAAGTAGTATCTCAAGATACTTCAAGATATCTTCAAGATCAAGGAAATTGAAGTAAGTAACTTCTAAGATCTTCTTAGAACACTTCAAGCTTAAGTGGTGTCGATCAAAAATATTTGATAAATTTCTGAAAAAGTTAGACTTTGACTTTGAGTTGATCTTTTCAACCAAGGATTTGATTGACTAAATTCAAGCACCAAGTTCCTAGTGTAACTTGGTAAATTCACTCTTTTGACTAAAAAAAAATGCACAAGAATTGCATTCCCAGTAAGGAGTCAGAAAAACTGAATGTAACCTGAACTTAGTCTCAAGTAAAGCATTATTTGAATACAAAACTCGTCAATAGAACCTCAGTGGGTCGACACACTGATGTTGGTTACCACACTAGTATCTTGTGGTTGGATGATGTTTTTGATTTTGCTTTGAATCTTTTTGAGAGTCCAGCTTATTTCTCTTAAAAAATAAAGAAAATGCTTCAATACCTTGTTGAAACTAATCTTTGAGACATTAAAATCCTGAGTCATCTAGACTTTGACTCATAGTGATCTTACGTATCTTCGAAGTTTGAATTGGTTGTACTGAGTTGCAGTTATTTCTCTCTGCTTTTCAAATTTTTTGAAATTGGCTCAAATATGGTATCTGATTCCTTTTGCAAAAGACGAAGGTTAGCTGGTTCGAACTCGATAACTAAATTAAAACATCCTAGATAGATGTTATGTACAAAAACCTTTTCAATCTTCAAAAGATAATAAGTCTAAGTGGACTTATTTATTTGAATTTGCTTCAAGTTATAGCATAAATGATTTCCTAGAGTCCAGTATACTCTAGAATAGAGAAGTTAGGAATTTCTCAATAGATTGACAATTCCCAATAACTTTTAGCAAAAAACTAGTCTTTGAGAAAAGTATCCTAAGTTGGACAATTTTCATTGTGGATTTGAATTGGTCAAGTTATACTATGGTTGACTCAACAGAAATGCTAAACTTTCTGCTACAGTTTACATAGGATTTTTTAACCCATTTGGACAAAGTAGTCCTCTAGTCAGGTGAAAAAATCAAGTAACTGTTGGATCGGACTTAACCATTGTACAAACATCCAAGTTAGATGTTTGAGACAACCAAACATTAAGTGTTCCAAATCAAATTCCAGTGAATCAAGAGTTCTCAAAGTCTTTTGATGGATAAGAATCCCACCTTCATTACTAAGTCCATGCACTAGTCATGTCTAGAAATGGACTAGTAAGTTCACATGTTTGTGCCTAGATTGCACATCGAGAAACTCTGAATTGATCAGGGATGTTTTTAGATCCACCCTTATTATTCTTTCACTAGTTTGTAATTTGTTCAGTTCATCAAAGTGCAAAATGAGAAAGTGTTTTGAATCATTTTGGGCAGGGACGCCACCACAGAGATGAGACATGTTCTTCCAGTTTTAGAACATTACCATGTTCTTCTAGTTTTAGAACATGAGGCTCGGGGGTTTCCTACAGTATGTATATAGGTCTATTTTCGAGGAAGAAAATCTTTCCCAAGGGGGTAAGAATGTAATAAAGTAAGTCTATGGTCTAGGGATCCGACTGCTTCAGAAAGATCTGAAATCGGATACCATTTGGTCACTTGTCTGTAGGACCAAAGATCTCAAGAATAGACTCAAGCATAAGTTCATGTGCTCTCATATTCAAGTAATCCACTTAGCCTAGTGGTTAAGTCTCATGGTTATGAAGGAGGAGGTCTTGGGTTCAATCCCCATAGGGAGCATGGGGAGAGAGTTTTGCCCAAGAAGCTCTAGAGCCTTCTAACTCAAGTTAACGTGAGTTAACTTGAGTCTTGAGAGACTTAACTCGAGTGGCGAGTACAACCACCACTAGTAGACTCTAGTGGAAGGTACTAAAGAAATGGAGGAGATTGCACATGCACTTGTGGACTCTAGTTACATTTGTGGTCATCGTTGATTCGAGCAGCTATATATATATAGGCATAAGGTTGGGAGGAGATTCATCTCTCTAGCATGTGGTTGTCATAATTTCTAATTTCTTGCAATACACAACTTAATTAACCAAGATGATATGTGAGATAGAGAAAGATTGAGATGTTGAGACAAGATTAGAGAACGTAAGCCAAAGCTTACTCACTACAAAATAGATGTCCAAATTACAACATGGGAGTACTACTCAACCATATAAAGTGGTGCACTCACTAATGGGAGAATATCCAAGAAGATGATGATACAAAATTTAGATTATGTTGAAATAATCTAAGTGTATGAAGTGAATGAGCAACGAAGCTAACCTTATTCTCACAAAATAGTGTAACAAAATTGTAAATCAATCAACCCTAATTTTGAGATTAGGGTAGAGAAACCCTAAAAACAAAATATAAGGTTAACTCACAAAAGATAGTTACCACCACCTTGTAGAAGACTTCTTGCTCCAAGAGACTAGCCTCTCCTTCACCAAATCTTCACCTCCAAAGCTTCAGAATCTTCAAACTCTAGCTTGAGATCTTTGACTGATGATCAAGTGTGTGCCCATCATGTCGCTTTTATAGGTTAAGCCTTCCATAATAAAGCAATAGTGATAGTTCTTCAAATAAATCACAATCGTAGCACATGACCAATAAAGCAAAAACATACACATGATTAAAAGCTTCCATCGTTTTTGCTACAATGGCTTTTGCTTAAAAATTGCGAATTGGCTAAAAATAGATATTGATGTCTAAATATAGAAGGATCGTTTGCTTTTTATGTTTTACTCATAAAAAACCATCATAAATATATTTGAATCACTATTTACCCAAGCTTTTGGACTAGCTTTTGAACATGACTTAGTTTTTCTTCACTTTGAGCAAAATTAGGGTTTGACTTTTTTTTCCAACTTTGACCTATGATGGAAAATGAAGCATACCACTAGGTAGCTCTTGCCAAGCTCTATCTATCTAGCCTCAAAAATTTTTTCCCAAATTGTTCAAAAAATCCTAAGTCCCGAAATGTGATTTGCCAGAAATGTACCGAATGTTCATTGACTTCCAACAATCCCTCCTTCAATGTCATATTGGTACAAGCTTCAGTAACCTGCAAATCTTCTCATGACTATCTCTAGTCAATGCTTTGGTAAATATATCTCCAATATTCTCACTAGAAGGAACATAAACTAGCTCAATGTGCTTCTTAGCTATTTGCTCTCGAATATAGTGGTAGTGTACCTCTATATGATTTGTCCTTGCATGATGCAGTGGATTCTTTGCTATAGCTATAGCATTCTGGCTATCTTAAAATATCTGAATGGGTTCATGTACTCTCACATCAAGATAACTGAAAATCTTCTGTAACCAAACTGACTCTAGAGTAGTTGTAAATGTTGCACGATATTCAGCTTCACACGATGAAGTGGCAATAGTGGGTTGTCTCTTCGAAAGCCATGAAATAAGACAATCTCCAAGATAAAAACAAAATCCACTAGTAGTTCTTCTTGTGTCTCTATCATCTACCCAATCAGAATTTGAAAATCCTTTTAGTAACAAATGTGTAGATTTTGAAAATACCATATCAAAATTTGAAGCTCCCTTCAAATATCGAAAGATCCGCTTTACTGCTTTCCAATGTAACACTCTGGGATTTTTCATGAACCTTGATACTTGAGAAACTGCAAACTGTATATTAGGACGTGTATTATAAAGATATATCAAGCAACCAACTGCTTGACTATATAGAGTAGCATCAAATGGCTCTGCATCTGCTACCATCTGTAAAGATGCGTTCTGATCCATAGGTGTTTGCATAGGTTTAGAATCACTCATCTGAAACCTCTCCAAAAGTTTCTCAATGTACTTATGTTGTGTCATATAGATACACTCATCTCAAAACAAAAATTGAATCCCAAGATAATAATGCAAAATGCCTAAATCATTCACATCAAATGTTTGCTTTAATTGTTCTTTGAACATATGCAAATCTTCATCTCTGGGACTTGTGACTATAATATCATCCACATAAATGATTTCTATAATCATCATACCTGGTTCAGCTTTGACATAAAGAGTTGGAATTGCATCTGAGTTATGGGAACCAATGGTCAAAAGATATGTATGTATCTTTTCATACCATGCTCTAGGTGCCTGTTTTAAACCATACAAAGCTTTTATAAGCTTACACACTAAGTGTTCTTTACCTATCTCTTCAAAACCTTCTAGTTGTTGAATATACACATCATCATGTAAATCACCATTTAGAAAAGCAGTCTTAATGTCAAGTTGATATATATGCAAACCAAAATGTGCTGCTACAGCAAGTATTGTCCTAATAACAGTCATCCTAGACGTAGGAGCGAATGTCTCATCATAATCAATACATTTTTGTTGTGCATATCCTTTGACAACTAACCTGGCCTTGTATCTATCAACAGTACCATCTGCTTTCCTTTTGATTTTTGAAGATCCATTTTACACCTATAGCCTTCTTTCCCTCTGATAACTCACATAGCTACCAAGTTTGATTCATGAATAGAATCAATCTCTTCTTGCATAGCTTTTCTCCAAATAGGAATGTTAAGTGCATCGTTAACACATGCAGGTTCATCTTCAATTGTCGTAAAAGCCAAAATATCATGAATCTCAAAGTCTTCAGCAAAACTTACATGATCTCTTTGTTGTTGTTGTCTAGTCTAACTTCTTGTTCTTATATGATCTTGTTGTTGTTCTTGTCTAGTCTGAATCCTTCTTCTTCCAGTAAAAGTTTTTATACCACTACCTTTCCAAGTCTGATATAACCACGTAGGTGTATATCCTTAAATAGTGGTGAAATTCTTTCTGAACTTTCAGCTTCCACAGGTTCTGGAACTTGTCCTATCGAGGTACTAGGACTTTTTGGAACTCTAACTTCTTCCATTTTTGGAATCAAAGTTTCTCGTGGAATTGACTCTGTAGAAGGTTGTGAAATTCCTCTTTCTTCAACTCTTTCTTGAATCCTAGGAATTTTAACTCCCTCCTGATAATGTTGAACATTTACATCCAAAATCTTTCTAAAAAATCCATAGTCATTTTCACTAATGAACTCTGGCATTTCTGCTTCTTTGTCATAAACCTTATTTTCAACAATATAAGCATTACATGAAAGAATATCTTCACCTGTCTCTGGAACATAAAACCTGTATCCTTTACTCTCAACAGGATATCCAATAAAAACAGCTTTCTTTGCCTTTACATTTAGTTTGCCTCGGTCCTTTTTCTCAATATGTACATAAGAAAGTGATCCAAACACTCTGAAGTAACTCACATTAGGTTTTCTACCATAATAAGCTTTATAAGGTGTGATTACCTTTAAATCGTTTGTAGATGACCTGTTCAAAATGTGATTAGTTGTATGTATTGCATCAAACTAGAATTTTGGTGAAAGCCTCTTGGATGCCATCATGCTCCGCATCATCTCAACAAGTATTCTATTCTTTCTTTCTGCAACACCATTCTGCTGAGGAGTATAAGCAATAGTAAGGTGTCAAGTAATACCTTTTTCATCAAGAAATGTCTGGAACGCTTTTGACAAGTATTCTCCACCTCTAATACTTCTGAGAATCTGAATAGTTTCCTGACTTTCATTTTCAACCATAGCTACAAATTTCTTGAACATAGGAAAGACTTCTAAATTCAACTTAAGACCATAGATCCATGAGTATCTCGTAAAATCATCAACAAATAGAACAAAATACCTGAAACCCTGAATAAAGTCTACTGTCATAGGTCCATTCACATCTGAATGAATAATCTGCAATTTCCTAGTAGCTTTAATATGACCATGTTTCTTGAAAGGTAGTTTATGCATCTTACCTTCAAGACAACCTTCACATATATCTGAATCATCTGGTAGCTTGAATGAGGGTAAACTCTCAACCATACCTCTATCTTTGATACTCTTGAGAGCTCCAAAACTAGTATGTCCAAATCTTTCATGCCATAGCTTCATATTTTCCATCGGTGAGGAAGATTTTACTGCATATGCCTGACTGATTTTTGACAAAAAAAAGATCCTTCCTCTATGCTCACCTTGTAAAATACACTTGTTGTCTTTGTGTGATAAGATCTTACAAAGATCTCTCTCAAATACAACTTTAAATCCATCACCTAAAAATGCAGATATAGATAACAGATTCTTCTTCATTTCAGGTACATAAAGAACATTTGAAATCTAAAAATTACCACCTTCTCTTGACTTTAGGGTTACTGTACCTATTCCCACACATCCAAATCATTGCCATCTACAATAGTAACTATTCTACCTAAAGAATAGGAAAGAGAAGAAAACACATCTCTGCAACCTGTCATATGCTTTGTAGCACCTGAGTCAAATATCCAAGGACTTGCTGAAAGAACTTGTAAAGCTGTTTGATCAAAAGCTACTTCCTCAATGGTGATACAAGCATAAGAATCACCTTGAGATTTCCCTTTTTTATCATCTTTTGCAACATTACCTGATGCCTTTTTCTTTTTTGTTGCAATCCTTTTATAACATGCTGCTTTTAAATGTCCAGGTTTCTTGCAGTAAAAACATATTACTTCCTTCTTCTTAGAAGACTTCTCTTTAGATGTAGTAGAAACAGAATCTGAAGTAGTAGGTGAGAGGGACCTACTTTCCTTCTTGGATTGCTTTTCCTTCTTATCCTTCTTCTTCTTTTTACCCTTTGATGAAGATGAAAGTGCTTCTTCATTCTTTTCCATTCCCTTCAACTGATCTTCATCTTGAAGCGACAAGAACTCTAGCTCTTCAAATGTAACCTCTCTATCTCTTGTGGTAAGAGTAAGAGTAGTTATGAAAGACCGATATGAGATAGGAAGTGAATTAATCAGCGTATTTACTGTTTCTTCATCTGATATCTCAACTCCTACATTTAGAAGTTGATCTCTCAAGTCAACGAGTCTCGTAATGTGAGATTGGATTGACTCACCAGCCTTCGGCCTTGTATTTGCTAGTTGTCTCCTGAAGTGAGCTTTCCTAGCAGGATTTCTGCTTTGAAAAAGATTCTCAAGCTTCAACCAAGCTTGTCTCAAACTTCTGCAAGATCTAATTTGTGGTAGAATATGCTTTTTGACACTCATTGCTATGAATGAAAGTGCTAAAGCATCTCTACCATCCCAGCTTGCCTGATCTTCAGTAGGAGAAACTGTAGGTAAAGACCTACCTATGACTCTGGATGTCAAAGTGGTTACCTCTTCTTTAGTTGGTTCTGCAATAGTAATTCCAGTACCTCTTGAAGCTACTGTGGCTCCTTCTTTGCGTTCTTGTCTGGGTCTTGTTAAGGATCCATTGACAATACTCCATAAATCCTTTGTCACTAAAATATTCATCATCATGAAACTCCACATGGGATAATTAGAAGATCCATCCAACTTGTCCTCAATCTCAATTCTAATCTCACTCATCTTAACTAAGTGTGTATGTCAATTATGCTCTGATACCAAGTGTTGGAACTTGGGGCCCCAGGATCGTTCCAAACTAAAACCTTTTGAGCATACACAACTTAATTAACCAAGATGATATGTGAGATAGAGAAAGATAGAGATCTTGAGACAAGATTAGAGAACGCAAGCCAAAGCTTACTCACTAAAAAATAGATGTCCAAATTACAACATGGGAGTACTACTCAACCATATAAAGTAGTGCACTCACTAATGGAAGAATATCCAAGAAGATGATGATGCAAAATTTAGATTATGTTGAAATAATCTGTGTGTGTGTGTGAAGTGAATGAGCAACGAAGCTAACCCTAATTTTGAGATTAGGGTAGAGAAACCCTAAAAATATATATATAAGGTTAACGAACCCTAATTTTGAGATTAGGGTAGAGAAACCCTAAAAATATATATATAAGGTTAACTCACAAAAGATAGTTACCACCACCTTGTAGAAGACTTCTTGCTCTAAGAGAGTAGCCTCTCCTTCACCAAATCTTCACCTCCAAAGCTTCATGATCTTCAAACTCTAGCTTAAGATCTTTGAGTGATGATCAAGTGTATTCCCACCATGCTCCTTTTATAGGTTAAGCCTTCCATAATAAATCAATAGCGATAGTTATTCAAATAAAGCACAATCGTAGCGCATGACCAATAAATAAAAAATGTACGCATGATTAAAAGCTTCCATCGTTTTTGCTACAATGGCTTTGGCTAAAAATAGATATTGATGTCTAAATACAGAAGGATCGTTTGCTTTTTATGTTTTACTCATAAAAAACCATATCAAATATAATTGAATTGCTATTTACCCAAGCTTTTGGACTAGCTTTTGAACATGACTTAGCTTTTCTTCACTTTGAGCAAAATTAGGGTTTGACTTCTCAAAACGTTTTTCCCAAATTGTTCAAAAAATGCTAAGTCCCAGAATGTGATTTGCCATAAATGTACCAAATGTTCATTGACTTCCAACAACCATGGCTAAAAGTAATTATGTATTTCATATGTTGGCTATTGAGGATAAGTTGGATGGTACTAATTACTCATTGTGCATATATGATGTGTCATGTATTGGTAGAAAAATTGTTGTGGAATATTGTGTAGGGTGTTCGAAAACATCCTACTACACTTACAAACACAATTATTGAAGGTGATGCAAATTGCGTTGAAGATGATGATCTTCAATTTCTTGGTCGTGTTGCGGTTCATGTTCCACCTACTACAAAGAAACTTCCTTGGGATAGTAGAGATGTTCATGCACATGCATTTATAGCTTTGTTTGTCAAACATGCCATTATCCCTCACATTTGCTCTTGAAAGATTACAAAGGACCCTTGGGATACACTTACAAATTTATACCATGCAAGAAAAGATGCTCATGTTGCTTACCTTCCAAAACAATTGGAGAGTGAGCATATGAACAAAGGAGATTCTATGGACAATTTTCTGACAAATATCAAAGATTTGAAGCGGTTATTGATTTTTGCTAATGAAATCTTACTAGATAGATAGTTCATTTGTGTAGACTATTCTAATGGTCTTCTTGCTTGTACTCTTTGATTGGTGATGAAAGGCAATTCAAATGCTTTAACATTTGAGGAGTTAATCTTTGTTTTGTTGTAGGAAGTTTAGTCCTGGAATAACATATCAATCATGCATGTTGAAGATCAAGATTCACCTAGTCAGGAAGGGCAAAGGTAAATGGAGCTCATCTACTAGTAAGCAAAAATTTTCTAATGTTGCACAGTCAAAGAAGGAGGACAAAGATGAGAAGTAAATAAAAAGGTAGAAACAATTTTGCAAATATTGTACGAGAAATGATCATTTCATAAAGATTTATCCAAAACTTGTTGCAAAAGAGGCAAAGAAGAAAGAGGTTGGAATGGTTATTGCAGAGGCCTCCACACCTAAAACAAAGTCTGATAATCTTTTTCAGAATGAAGAATGGCCATTTATTACTGTGTGTAGCTATGACCCATCTTCTCGTGACCATTGTATGTATGCAGTAGAATCATGGGCAACCAAACATACTACCCTGTGGCATTGTTTCTTTAGTTCACTTGAGGTTGCCCCTAAAGGTAATATTGTCACATGCGCTAACAACTCCTCTTATGTTGTAATGGAAGTTGGTGCAATCATTTTGACTACTATTGATGGTATTTCTTTCATATTTTCAAATGCTTTATATGTGTTAGGGATCAAGAAAAATCTGTTGTCAATTTCAACATTAGCCAAGATTTTCTTGGGTGTCAAATTTGTTGATGATAGATGTACAATCCATGATCTCTCAACTCATGATGTTATTATTGCTTCTAGCATTTCATGTTGTGTGTTGTATAAGCTCATTTACTATGAAAATTTGTGAATGATTTAGCATGTGCAGTTCAAGACTCTCAAGCTATCTAGATGCAAAGCTTTGGCAGGCATGATTTGGTCATTTGAATTTGGCTGGTTTACTTTGCTTGAAGAAATCTAAAATGGTGTCCTCTCTGCCCAAACTTGAGGCACTTTGTAAACATGCCTACAAAGGCTATATTTTGGGCAAAAGTCCTCCTTCCCAAAAGATGGTTTAGTTTGAGTTGCTTGTAAAATGCACCTTGTTCATAGTGGTGCTTGTGGTCTTATGCAAAAACCTTCATTTGGGAACTACCTTTACATTGTGACTTTTATTGATGACTTCTCCAAGCATGCATTGGTGTATCTATTGAAAGCAAATTCCGAAGTGCTTATGTGCTTCAAACAATTCCTAGTTATGGCTCAAAATATGCCAACATATAAATTGGGCACCCTTTATTCTGGTTGGGAGGAAATACATGTCTTTTAATTTTAATGCATCTTTTACTATTGAGCATGGGATACAACACTAATGTGTCATGCCATATACACCTCAAAAAAATGGATTTGTTGAAAGAAAGAACAAGGCTCTCATGAAAATGGCAATGTGCATTGTCAAAACTCAGGCTTTACCACATAGCTTCCGACTCGAGGTTGTTATGTGTGCAACATATGTACTTAACAAGTATCCCACCAAAGCACTACAATTGATCACTCCATATGATGTTTGGCATGGCTGCAAGCCATTTGTTTCTCATCTTTGTGTCTTTGGTTGTTTGGCATATGCATTAGTGCTTGAACAAAAACACAGAAAGCTAGATGATAAAATAGGTAAATGTATTTTTATTGTGTACAATTTGGAAAGCAAAGGCTATCATTTATATAATCCATAGACTAAACACAATTTGGTTAGACGTGATGTTTTTTTATGGGGGATGGAATTCAGCCATTACTTTCATGTACCAAGGACACATGACAAAATCTATTGACACATTATTTCAGTGCTTTGACTTTGAAAATTCCAAACCTATTGCCACTCCTATGGAAACAGTTTTATGGTTGAGTCTTCATGATGTGATGCATTTGATGTTGTTCTCTATCAGCAAGCTATTAGATGCTTGATTTACTTCTACATAATTCAGCCTGATATTCAATTATTTATTGTCTCTCCGATGGGCAGGTTTATGCATGCCCATGTGTCAAGCATTGGCAAGTGGTTAAGCTCATCTTTTGCTACTTGATTGGTACACGACTACCTCGACTATTTTATCCTAAGGGGGGAACATTACTATGAGATCTACATGTTTTTTGTAACTTTGATTGGGCTGGTTGTTATGACACATGTATAGAGCAATGGTTTTTACTCCATGCTTGGTAGCTCATGCATATCTTTGTTGAGCAAGCAGTTTGTGGCTCAATCGCCTTTTGGCTAATTTGGGTGTTGGTCTTTCTTCTACCACCACCATCTTCACCGACAATAACAGTGCATTGGTAGTTGTGAGAAATCATATGTTTTAGGCTCTCGCAAAAGCACATTGAGATTGACTATCATTATATCATAGAGAGGTTCTCTGTTAGAGAGATTAGTTTGGCTTATGCACCCACACAAGATAATGTTGCAAACATTTTCACAAAGGCTCTACCACAAACATGCTACACTTATGTGTTCCTCCAGTAGCTTTGATGTGAAACCTTTTCCCTATACATGGGAACTTTCTATTCTAGTTTTTGCTAGAGGTTTTTTTCCCCGTGTTACCACATACATGATACACTCATATAAGGTGGTACTTTGTACTTAGGGATATTATTTAGCTCTTACTTCAGTTTTGCTCATCATCAATAGATAGAGTTATTCTAGCCATCCCTCTTCACTATGTGCCTTTCTAGGTTTGTGCTCCTCGTGGTTGCTTCTTGTGTGTCTCTTGTGCATCTACACACACACAATAGTAGTATCAAAGCAAGTTCAACTTCTTCTCAAGTTTTGGTTTTTCACATCTTGGCGCATGCACACTTTTAAGAGTGTAGATTGGCTTTGGAAAATAGAACATTAAGTTTTTGCAGTTAGAAAGATTTCCATCAAGTACAATGGGGTTTTACCCCATCTCAAAGTCATTCATGCATTCAAAATTGCCATCAAAGTGATGGATTGTGAACTGAAATTTTAGCTTTTGTTGAAGTAAAGATCTTGTCGCATTCTTGTTCTTTAGTGAAATGTCGAGCAACAATGACTTGTTTGACATGCCTCAACTTGAAGATAATGTTGATGGGACCAACTATCCAATGTGTTCTTACATGATGAAACATGTTCTTGCTGCAAAATAACTATGGAACATATAGGTAGATGTAGATCGAAGACCCCAGGTTCTTCTACTTCATAGACTGTTGTCACAGATGGAACTTCTTCTTCAAGTCTAGTGGTTACTCCTCAACCTACATAGGAGAAAATTAGATGGGATGGAAAAGATGAGCAAGCCCATTCATTGATTGCACTTTCTATGAAGTGTCATATAGTTCCACACATTCAGTCATGTTCTACATCAAGACACGCACGGAACACTTTTTCTTCTTTGTATGTCATGCATAATAAAGCACATATTTCATACTTGAGGATGTATGTATGGCTGACAATGAGTCTACGGATGTGTATATGGCATGCATCAAGGACTTGAAAGAGCAATTGGCAAACATAGATGAGATTATTTTGGATGCAGCACTCATCTCTACTTTGTTGAAAGAATTACCAAAATATTTTCAAAGCTTTGCCACTACACTCCATTTGGTTGCAAAAGGTAATCAAAATATGTATGCATTTGATGAGTTTGTATCTCTTCTTTTGCAATAAGATCAATCTAGAGTGAATAGAAGTGGTTTGACTGACAAAATGCAAGCACTTGCTATCTCCCGAAATGGGAAAAGCAAATATGGTCCAGCTTTGGGTCCATAAAAACCAAAGCCTTAACCTTCTTCTTTCACACATTCCTCTAATGATGTTGATTTGTAAAAGAAGAAGAAGAGATGCAAATATTGTTGGAAGGCCGGTCATACTATTGATGAGTGTAGAAAGCTTGCTAAGCACAATGAAAAGAAGAAGGAATCATGCAGGTCTATTGCTAAAAATTATTCAAAATGCAAAAAATGATGATGCCAACATGGCTCAAGACTTTTGGGCATGTCATTATGATGCATCATTGCATTCTAAATGTATGGTTGTGAGTGAAGCTAATTTGGATTGGTTCTTTGATAGTGGTGCTTCAAAGTTCAAATCACATAACTTTATGCAAAAGGGTTTTTGCATCTTTGAAAGATGCACCTAAAGGAGGACATGTGTGTGTGTGTGTGCAAAAAATGCCTCTTATCTTATCACTGGATTAGGAAAATTTGAGCTTATAGCTGCAAATGGAGGTGTGATTCTCTTGAAAAATGCATTGTATGTACCCAATATTTGGAAGAACTTAATTTCAGTTCCTTTGATTGCCAAAGCTAAACTTCATGTATCTTTTGTTGACGATAAGTGTATGGTTCATGATTTCATCAATGGTGATATTATCATGATGTCTATTACATTATGCAATGGTTTGTATTGCTTGGATACAAAGAAGAGGGCTGTGTCAAATGCCTTGGTTGTTCATACTTCCTACATGGTTGAAAATGGAGCTTTGGCATGCTTGTTTTTGGTCATTTGAACTTCAATAGTTTGCTTTACTTTCAAAAGAAGGGCATAGTTATTGGTTTTCTAACACTTGAGACCATTTAAAAGCATGCATGTGAAGGTTGCATTCTTGGAAAAATGCATCATGCTTCTTTTCCAAAAGATAGTAATATTTGCACCGCAATAAAATTGTAGTTTATTCTTAGTGATGTATGTGGTCTCTTCAAGATTCCATCTTTTGGGAAACATGTATATTTTTTACCTTCATTAATGAAGCTACTCATCATACATATGTGAATCCTATTAAAGAAAAGAATGAGGTATTTTCTTGCTTTAAAGAATTTTTAACTATGGTTGGCAATTTTTCTGGAAACAAACTTTTGACTCTACTCACATCATGGCGGTGAATACATGCCACATGAATTTAATGTTTTTCTTCATGAAAGAAGAATTTCACACCAATTTATGGTGCCATATACACCTCAACAAAACTGTATTGCAAATCGTAAAAATAGAACATTCCTTGAAATGACACGATGTATGGTTAAAGGAAATCACCTTTCTTACAAGTATTGGATGGAAGCAGTTATGTGTGCAAACTATGTGTTGAATCTCTACCCTACAAAAGCATGGAGTTTCATCACTCCTTATGAGGCTTGTAATGGACATAAACCTATGGTTAGTCATATGCACATGTTTGGTTGTTTGGCATATGCTCTTGTTCCATTACAACAACATCATAAACTTGATGGCAAGGCAAAGAAATGTATATTTGTCAGGCATCAAGCAAAGAATATTGAAAAAATTCTTTAGCATTTTGAGTTTGAGGATTTCAAGCCATTTTCCACACCAATGGAGACAAGATTTAAGTTATCAATTGAGGATTCTAGTGATGCATTTGATACTTCTGTTTATCAACAAGGTGCGGGATGTCTTAGATATGCATACAACACAAGGCCGGATATATAGTATGCAGTTTCCTAGTTGAGTTGATTCATGCATAGCCCTGACAACAAGCATTGGCAAGCAGTGAAATGTGTGTTTAGATATCTCAAAGAAACTCTGAGTTTAGGTATCTTTTATGGCAGAGATATTCAACCATGCTTGAATGTTTTTACAGATTGTGATTGGGTTGGTTGTTATGATACTTGCATGTCCACTAGTGGTAATTTCTTTTTACTTGGAGATGCATGCATATCTTACTTGAGTAAGAAGCAACCTACAGTGGCGACATCAAGTTGTGAAGGTGAGTACACGACAGTCTTCATAGCTATAGTGGAGTGTATATGGCTGAAATGCCTATTGATGGATCTTTGCATGGAGATTGATGTTGATATGCATATTCCCAATTATATTTAGAGTGCATTGGTTGTTACATGAAATCTAGGGTTTCATGCATGGACCAAACATATTGAGGTGCATTATCACTATGGGAAAATGTCATGAGGAAGGAGATAAGGAAGAGAACTCACACACACACACACTCTCACAATCAAAGAGAAGCAAACACATAGATTGAGGCAAGGAAGAATGATCTTCTTCTTCTTCTATTACATGAAAGGAATGCACAAGAATGACCTAAAACAGCAGTACAACAAGTGCAATATATAAATAATAGTACATAAGGAAAAATCTAATGTCCGCGAATGAGTGAGCTAGCAAGAAACAAATGTGCCATCACTCTCAGTAGATATATCTAGTAAAGCTCAACAAAGTATCCTTGACATATACCGACATGATAACTATACATGTCAGATAAATAAAAAAGTGATATGTGTTATCCTGTATCATCACATGTTGAGCGTGATATCTCAACACTTCCCCTCAAGCTCAACGTCATGTCCTCTAATCCAAGCATCTTTGAAAATGACTTCAGCTTCTATGCTCCAAGTGCTTTAGTAAAAATACTTACAACCTGCTCATCTGTCCTCACATAAACAAGATCAATATAACCTGCTAATACCTTCTCTCTGATGAAGTGATAATGTACCTCGATATGCTTTGTTCTAGCATGAAAAACAGGGTTATGTGCTAACTATATGCTACTAAGATTATCACAATAGATGGTGATAGGCTTTTGCACTTCCACACCTAAATCTACAAATAGCATCTCTAACTAGGATGCTTCACATGCTGCCATTGAAGCACCTCTATACTCAGCCTTTGTACTCGACAAAGCAACAGTGGGTTGCTTCTTACTGCTCCATGTAATAGCTGCACTCCAAAGTGAGAATAGAAAACCACTAGTAGATCTTCTATCTGGAATTCGACCAGCCCAATCTGCATAGATGTATCCATGAACCTGCAAATCTACACTAGATTCATAAAGCAATGCATAATCCAAAGTAGCACTCACATAACGTAGAGTGCACCTCAGAGCATCTAGATGCAGCTTCCTCAGAACTTTCATAAATTGACTTTCAAGTCCAATAGTTTAGCTTAGATAAGGCCTCGTAATTGTGAGATATATCCAACTTCCCACAATTTTTCTGTACATAGTAGCATTTTCCAATGCTTCACCGGATGCAGTATCCAACTTCAAATTCTGAATACTTCTTCCTGTAGCTCACCATGTAGGAAAGCATTCTTCATATCCATCTGATGCAAATTCCATCCTTTTGTTGTAGCTAGTGCAACCAACACTCTGATAATAGACAGTTTAGCTACAGGGCTGAATGTTTCCTCATAATCAATGCCACATGTCTGTGCATATCCTTCTGCTACCAATCGTGCTTTATACCCGGTTATGCTACCATTAACATTGTGCTTTACCTTGTAAACCCACTTGCAACCTATGGGTTTCTTTCCTTATGGCAATGGAACCAGCTTCCATGTTTCATGTCCATAAAGTGCAACCATCTCCTCGTCCATAGCTTTTTCCCAATCTACATTTCCAATTGCATCTTCAAAATAAGAAGGTTCAACATATTGTATTACCTTGGTCATGTAGGCACAATGATGAGCCATATAACTATGATACGTCAATCATTGCATTGAATTCCACATCCTTCTAGATCTTCTTGGCCCTGGGTTAGTTCTCCTTGTATTGTCTGCATGTGCCTTTTTAACTCTTGCAGTCTTCACAGAGGGCAATCCAAGTTCCTCATCCAAGCTCTATTCTGAACATTTTCTTGATCCATGACACATACAATGCATCTGACAATGTGAAAGAACTACCATTAGTAGTAGTCAAAATGATTTTGCCGATTCCCATTGTTGATATATTTGGGTAGTGATGTGTGTGAAGAGACTAGGACAGTCGGGGCACTATTTTCCCTCTTTAAGAAGATTTCTTCCCCCCCAACTTGTATATACGCCTATAGCCCTAACAAGTTACTTATCTTTGTACATTCTCTTGGTAATACATTTAGTATTGTGTGTTGTGCTCCAAGCTTCTTCTTCTTCCTTGTGATGTTCGCATGCTTTTGCAGACCTCAAACTCCAACAATGGGTATCAGAGCAGGTCACCACTTCATCTAGGGCATCGTTGATACCCCTCTAGTGATAGTCTCAGAATCGCACAAAATTTGGTGAGCATACTCACAGTGATTAGGAGTTCAAAAGTCTTTACTTCATGGTGTCAAAATCGCGATCTGAGCTTGTTCCAACCTCTGAATGCACTATTATAGCACCTATTCAAGCAATTTTGTCTTTTTGTGCCAAAGATATATATAGGATTTGGTTCCCCAATATAAGCATCTCAAAGTCTGCTACAAGTTTAGTAGAACTTGACAGGGTAGTTCTATTAAACTTTTTGAGATACAATCATTTTTCTGCATTAGGGTATTTTAGTCACTGGCCATGGCTAAAAGAAGTGATGTATTCCGTATGTTGGCTATTGAGGATAAGTTGAATGGTACCAATTACCCATTATGGGTATATATGATGCATAATGTATTGGTTGAAAAAGGACTATGGAATATTTTGCAAGGTGTTGAAAAACGTCCTATTTCACCTGCAAATATAGTTATAAAAGGTGATGTAGATGGTGTTGAAGACGGCAATATTCTTCATGTTCATATTCATGTTGCGGTTCCTACTGCACCTATTGTAGAGGAATTCGTTGGGATGATGGAGATGCTCTGACACACGCATTGATAGCTTTATCTATCAAACATGCCATTATTCCTCACATTCGCTATTGTAGAACAACAAACAATGCTTGCAATACACTTAAATCTTTATACCAAGCAAGGAATGAGGCTCTTGTTGCTTATCTCCGAAAACAGTTGGAGAGTGAGCACATGAATGAAGGAGATTCCATGGAAATTTTTTTGACAAAGGTCAAAGATTTTAAGGAGCAGTTGATTTTTGCTGATGAAATCTTGCCTGACAGTTCACTTATGCAGACTGTTCTGAATGGTCTTCTAGATTCATATCAGAGTTCTGCTTCTACTCTTCGATTGATGATGGAAGGCAATCCAAATGCCTTAACATTTGAGGAGTTAGTCTTTGTTCTGTTGCAAAAACATAAGCCTAGGTAGAACAGTCCAGTATGCATGTTGCAGATCAAGCTTTCCTAGCTAGTCAAAAGGGCAAAGGTAAATGGAGCTCTTCTTCTAGTAAGCAAAAATCTATTGTTCTGCACAATCAAAGAAGGATGATAGAGATGAGAAGAAAACAGAAAAGCAAAAATTGTTTTGCAAATACTATAAAGGAAATGATCATGTCACAAAGAGTTGTCCAAAACTGGCTACAAAAGAGGCAAAGAAGAAAAAGGCTATGTTATGGCTTCCTCTAGTCCTTGTGATGAGAATGCGCCAGTTTGTTTGCTGAAGCAGAAAATTCAGAAAATTGGATGGTTGATATGCAATTAGAATATGATGCTATTATGAAAAATGATACCTGGTCTTTATGTGACTTGCCTCTTGGAAAGAAGGCCATTGGCACTAAGTGGGTATACAAGCTGAAGCATCAGCCTGATGGAACAGTTGACAAGTATAAGGCTAGGCTTGTTGCAAAGGGTTATGCTCAAGAAAGAGGCATTGATTTTGATGAGTCCATTTCTCCTACATGCCGAATGACTACTATTCATAGCATCTGTGCACTTGTAGCTCATTATGGTTGGAATGTACATCAGTTGGACATGGACATTAAAACAACATTTTTGAATGGTGATTTTCATGAAGAAGTGTATGTTTTTCAGCCCCGTGGCTTTGTGCAGGAAGGGCATGAGAATCAAGTGTGCAGGTTGAAAAAGGCATTATACAGTTTGAAGCAAGCACCACATGCTTGGTATGAAAAAATACATGCCTACCTGATTGCACATGGTTTTGATAATAGTGCAGTTGAGAGAACCTTATACGTTAAGCGTGCAAATGATGTGTTTGTGATCATTGTTGTCCATGTTGATGATACTGGTCCTCATGAGAAGCATATTGCTGATTTAAGGCTGATTTGCATGCCTCATTTGAGATGTCAAATTTGAGGCATTTGCATCATTATTTGGGCATTCAGTTCGTGCAAGTTGATGGTAGAATAGCTTTGTTTCAAATAGAATATATTGACACATTATTGTAGTGTTTTGGCCTTGAAGACTGCAAAGGTACTTCCACTCCTATGGAGACAGCTTTACGGTTGAGTCTTCATGATGCTGGAGATGCATTTGATGATGTTCTCGATCAGCAGGTTGTTGGATGCTTGATTTACTTATGCATTACTCAGTAAGATATTTAGTTTGTTGTCTCACAAATGAACAGGTTTATGCATTTCCCAAGTGTCAAGCATTGGCAGGTAGTTAAGCGCATCTTTTGCTACTTGAGTGGTACCTGGCTACTTGGATTGTTTTATCCCAAGGGGGGATCACTATCGACAGATTTACATGCCTTTTCTCACTCTCACTAGGCTAGTTGCTATGACACTCG
This sequence comes from Ceratopteris richardii, assembly GCA_020310875.1. Lineage (NCBI taxonomy): Eukaryota > Viridiplantae > Streptophyta > Polypodiopsida > Polypodiales > Pteridaceae > Ceratopteris > Ceratopteris richardii. The sequence goes on from CM035428.1 coordinate 40,758,325, forward strand.
TGTGTCCACTAGTGGCTTTTGCTTCATTCTTGGTAGTTCATGTATATCTTGGTTGAGCAAGAAGCAGCCTACTATGGCCACTTCTAGTTGTGAGGCTTGGTATAGGGTAGCTTTCACAGCGATTTCTAAGTGTGTGTGTGTGGCTTAGATGCCTTATGGCTGATTTGGGTGTTGGCTACTCTTGTGCCACCACCATCTTCATTGACAATCAGAGTGCATTGGAAGTTGCGAGGAACCCTGTGTTCCATGCTTGCACTAAGCACATTGAGGTGCACTATCATTATGTCAGGGAGAGGTTCTCAGAGAGATGAGTTTGGCATATGTGCTCACACATGAGAACATTGCAGACCTTTTCACAAAGGCTCTACCTAGGGAGAAGTTTGAAGCTTTCCGCAAAGCTTTGGGCTTACTTCCTTTTGTGGATTGATTCCACATAGCTTGGCACTTCCTTATACATGAGTGCGAGATCCTTGTTCACTGCATCACTCCCAGGGGGAATTTGTTGACATATTTAGGTAGTGATGTGTGTGAATACATTAGGACCATTATGGCACTTTTTTTTACCTCTTTAGGAGGTTTTTCCCCCTAGCTTGTATATACGCCTATAGTCCTAACATGTTACTTACCAATACATTTAATATTGTGTGTTGTGCTCCAAGCTTCTTTTTCTTCCTTGTGCTATTTGTGCACTTTTGTAGATCTGAAACTCCAACACCCATTACAAGATATGAGGAGTTGTTTGTGCATATCATAGTATTCATGTAGGGGCAGACTCAAGTGAACTAAAGGAACTATGCTTTGAGGTAATACTTTTTGGTTGCCCCACTATCAAAGTACCAAACATCTGGGTCTATTGCAGACATACACTACTCATGAGAAGATGGGTCATAACTCCATACAATATTAAACACCCATCCTTCATTATGCACAAGGTTAGCAGACTCTATTTTTGGTGTAGAGGCCTCTACAACAACCGTTCTAGCGTCTTTTCCAACCAATATTAGAGCTCTTTATGAAATGATCATTTCCTTTATAGAATTTGCAAAATTGCTTCTGCTTTCTTGTTTTCTTCTCATCTTTGTTTTCCTTCTTCGAATATGTAGCATTAGCAAATTTTTGCTTAATACTAGATGAGCTCTATTTACCCTTGCCCTTCTAACTAGCTAAGAAAGCTTGATTTGCAATATGCATAATATACATGTTCTACCTGGACCGATCTTTTTGCAACAAAACAGAGAATAACTCCTCAAATGTTAATGCATTTGGTTTGCCTTTCATTATCAATCAAAGAGTGGAAGCAAAACTTTGATATGAATTTGGAACTCTATTAAGAACAGTTTGCACAAGTGAACTACCTGATAATACTTCATCAATAGAAATCAACTATTCCTTCAAATCTTTGATTGTTGTCAAAAAACTGTCCATAGAATCTCCTTCATTCATATGCTCATTCTTGTACTATTTTCAAGATAAGCATCACAAGCCTCATTTCTTGCCTAGTAAGTGTTATGTGTCCCAAGCATCCTTTGTTGTTTTGCAAGAGTGAATATGAGGGATAACGGCACATTTGACAGAGAAGGCTATCAATGCATGCTCCTACGCATCTCTACCATCCTAAAAAAGTTGCTCTATAGTAGGTGTAGCAGTAATCACAACACAAACAGGAATCTGAAGATCACATCTTCAATGCCATCTGCATCATCTTCAATAATTGTATTCACAAGTGTGGTAGAGCATTTTTCAATACCGTGCATGATATTCCACAATCCCTTTGCTAACAATACATGACACATCATATATGCCCATAATGGGTGATTGGTACCATCCAACTTGTCCTCAATAACCAACATACGGAATACATCATCGATTTCAACCATGGCCATTGAATAAATACCTTGATGAAAAAAATGATTATATCTCAAAAAGTTGAACAAAACCACCCTATCGAGCTCTACTAAACCTGTAGCAGACTTTGAGGCCCTTGTATTGGTGAACCAAAACTTGTATATATGTTTGGCACAAAAGGATGAAATTTCCTACATAGGCACTATGATAGTGCATTCAAAGGCCAAAACAAGCTCAGATTGAAATTTTGAAGGCACAGAGCAAAGCCATTTTGAACTCCTAATCATTCATAGGCTCACCAATTTTCATGTGACTCTAAGACTGTGATTGGAGGGGTGTTGATGATGCCCTAGATGAAGTGATGACCTGCTCTGATACCAATTTTTGGGGTTCGAGGTCTGTGCAAGCACACAAAGAACATGAGGAAGAAGAAGAAGCTTGGAGCATACACAACACTGAATGAATTACCAAGTGAATGTACAAAGATGAGTGACGCATTATTCTTAATTTTGCACAAGAGTAGCAGACTCTAATTTTGGTGTAGAGGCCTTTGCAACAACCATTCCAACCTCTTTTGTAGCCAGTTTTGGACGACTCTTTATGACATGATCATTTCTTTTATAGAATTTGCAAAATTGTTTTTGGTTTTTTGTTTTCTTCTCATCTTTTCTTCCTTCTTCGACTATGCAACATTATCAAATTTTTTCTTACTAATAGATGAGCTCCATTTACCCTTGCCCTTCTGACTCGCTAAGAAAGCTTAATCTACAATATGCATAATATACATGTTCTCCCTAGACTAATCTTCTTGTAGGAAAACAGAGACTAACTCCTCAAATGCTAATGCATTTGGATTGCCTTTCATTATCAATCAAAGAGTAGAAGCAAGACTTTGATATGAATCTCGACATCAATTACGAATAGTCTGCATAAGTGAACTACTTGGTAAGACTTCATCAGTAGAAATCAATTGTTCCAAATATTTGATCTTTGTCAAAGAATTGTCCATAGAATCTCCTTCATTCATATGCCCACTCTCCTACTATTTTGGAGTTAAGCAACATGAGGCTAATTTCTTGCCTGGTATAAAGGGTTAAATGTATCCCAAGATAAACTTTCGATCAAAAGGATTTCGATCGAAAACTGTTTCGAACAAAAAAGTTTCAATCGAAAGTTCTTTTGATAAAAAAATTATTGACGAAAACGCATTCCGCACATGTTTTTTGAGAGTCTATAGAGCTCTAATCCTACCATAGAGAATCTTCTTTAGAGGTAAAATTAATGTTTTTGTTTTACAGATTTGAAAGTACATGTATGCATATGGGTGTATGTATGTGTATGTCATACACACATATGCATACACACACAAACGCGCACACATATACCCATACACACACACAAACATGTACACATGTACACACAAAATCATACACACACATAGACATACACACACATATAGATACTTGCACATATACAAACACACACATATACACACACATGCATACATACACATGCATATGTATACATACACATGCATATGTATACATACATAGATACACACATGCACATACATACACACATGCATACACACATGCATACACACACACATACATATACACTCATATGCATACACACATATATACACATACACAAATGCACACATATATGATACACACACATTTACAAATGCACACATATGCATACAGACACATACACATATAAATACTTACACATATACACATACACATATACATATAGATACTTGCGGCTAGAGGTTTTTTCCCCATGTTACCACATACTTGATACTCTCATATGTGGTGGTACTTTGTACTTAGGGATATTATTCAGCTCTTACTTCAGTTCAGTTTATCGATCAATAGAGAGAGCTATTCCAGCCATCGTCTTCTCCGTGTGTCTTGCTGCGTTTGTGCTCTTCGTGTGTGCTTCTCGTGTGTCTCTTGCACTTCTACACACACCCAACAAGAAGATCTATGGATCTGTGAAGTTATATTGAATCAATACAACAAGAACCTTCTCTTAGCTGATATGCAACCCTGGATGCCTTTGATCTTCACTTATGAGTACCTTCTCAACCCTTGAATTATAAAAAAGAAACATAAAATCTTTTCCAACAATTGTAATAGTTTTTAATTCACAATCAGACACATACATATACATGCACATACAAAATCATATTAGATTTTCACTTACAATCATATAACATACATGCACATACACATACACATACTATTGTGGATTAAGAATCAATATTGATTCAAACAATCACAATACATTTTTATGCACAATCATACACACACATACATATACTATTGTGAAGTAAGAATCAATGTTGAATCAAACATTCACAATAGATTTCATTCACAATTATACACTCAAATACACATACATATACTATTGTGAAGTAAGAATCAATGTTGAGTCAAACATTATGATTTTAGTATTAAAGTACTTAATATTTATAGCAAGAGTTTATACCTTTTTCTTTCTACGACACTATAAGTTTGTAAAAAACAAAGTAAATCTTATGAAAAATGAGTTTAGTTGTATTCTTTTATAAAAAATTATTCGACCAAATCTATTTCAATCGAAAATATATTCGATCGAAAAAATTTCGACCTATAAAATTTTCAATCAAAAACTTTTTTGATTGAGAGTGCGTTCGATCAAAAGTTGTCAAATTACCATTCAAAAAGTATTCGATCATGTCCAAATAAGCTGATGTGGCACCAAATAATTTGGTCGAATAATGGGGGTTGTCGTAAAATTCCATAATTATTCATGAATAAACGAATTGTCGCATAACAAATAATGCAACCTAGCTTTCAACCATGGCCACTTACTAAATACCTTATTGCAAAAAAATGAGTATATCTCAAAAAGTTGAATAGAGCCACCCTGTCGAGGTTTATTAAACGTAGCAAACTTTGACATGCTTATATTGGCAAACTAAAACCTATATATATGTTTGGCGCAAAAGGACAAAAGTGTCTGCACAGACACTATGATAGTGTGTTCAAAGGCCGAAAGAAGCTCATGTCAAAATTTTGATGCCACAAAGTGAAGCCTTTTTTAACTCCTGATCATTTGTATGCTCACCAATTTTTGTGTGATTCTGAGATTGCAACTGGAGGGGTGTTGACGATGCCCTAGATGAAGCAATTACTTGCTCTGATACCAATTGTTGGAGTTTAAGGTCTATGAAAGCACACAAACAACACAAGAAAGAAGAAGAAGCTTGAAGCACAACACAATATTGAATGAATTACGAAGTGAATGTACAAAGATAAGTGATCCATTAGGGTTATAGGCATATATACAAGGTGGGGTAATAAAAATCTCCTAAGGAGGGAAAATAGTACCCCGATGGTCCTAAGTGTGTTCACACACATCATTACCAAAATATATCAATAGTAGCTTAGACATAGAGAGGTCACAACTCAATATGGGTAATTGCGGATATGTTAACTTAGATGGATATGATTATTATGCTACATAGAACAATGAAGTCACCAAAATTTTTGGTTGGAATCTTTGTAGAGGGCCAAGATGGATTATACGGTCTTCCTTTAGACATTGTTTCACATTAGTATACGAAGTTTGGTACCCGTTTTTGAAGAGTTGTGCTCAAAAAGTTGGATATTGAGTATGAATAAGCATCAACATATGGATGGTGTTGGCCAATCAAGTGAAAAAAAGAAAAGCAAGTGGCATCATATGATTTTTTTGCTAATATATTTGGAATTCCAAAAATTAAATAGTGAATAAAAAAGGCCATGGAATGTATGGAAGATCTCTTTGAGGAAAGGCCAAGGAGTGCTTGAGCCTTTGGAGTATTAGCTTGGACTTCTAGAGTTTTATCAAATTTTTAGAGTTTCAATCGACGTCAAATGAGTCTAGAGGATTATTTTTAAGTTTTTTGTGACATTTTAGTGGGGAAAGGAACAATATTTTCAAGTATAAAATATGAAAACCCTAATTTATACAAAGGACATTTTGAATGTGATCTTTTGAGAATTTCTTGGATCTCTCTTGTTGCACTCTTTTTGTTCATCTCTTTCTTCATTTGAAGCATCCATTGTGTCCTTGAGGTATCCCAAGCCCATATCTACCAAAACGGAGTTTGTTTTCATTTTTTTGTGATTGTTGCTCACTCTATCACATGTGTTCTATTGGGTGTGCATAGAAGGGTGAGACACACACAAGAAGCACTCACAAGGAGCACAAATGCAGCAAGACACATGAAGAAGACAGATGGTTGGAATAGATCTCTCTATTGGTGATTAATAAAGTTGAAAGAGCTAAATAATATCCTAACTACAAAGTACCACCTCATATAAGTGTATCATATATGTAGTAACATGGGGGAAAAAACCTCTCGCTAGGATAGAGTAAAAAGTGCCTATATATAGGGAAAAGGTTCACATCAAAGCTACTTAAGGAACACATAAGTGCAACAAACCCCCTAGAGCGAATGATGTGAACACATACAGGGAGTGATAGATCAACTCCCACTACGCAATAAGCCTAAAGCTTTGGCAAATGCTTCAAACTTTTCTTGTGGAAAAGCTTTGGTGAATATGTCTGCCACATTACCTTGTGTAGGATCATATACCAAATCAATATCTCCTGCGTGAAAGCACTCTCTTGTTGAGATATTAAGCTCAACATGTGGTGATCTAGGATGACACGTATCACTTTTTTATTTTTTCGACATGTATAGTGGTCACTGTGGTATATGTCAGGGATACTTCACTGAGCTTTACTAGATTTATCTACTGAGAGTGATGGCACATTTGTTTCTTGCCAACTCACTTATTCGCAGACATTACGTTTTTACTTATGTACTGTTCTTTATATATTGCACTTGTATTGTTGTTTTAGGTCATTCTTGTACATTCCTTTTATGTAATAGAAGAAGAAGAAGAAGAAGAAGATCGTTCTTCCTTGCCTCAATGTGTGTGTGCTCCTCTTTGATTGTGAGAGTGTGTGTGCGAGCTCTCTTCCTTGTATCCTTCCTCATGACATGGTATCAAAGCTAGTGTGGCTATAGAGAGCTCATGGAGAAGGCCGACGGTGAAGAGTATGCAAGAAGGTGTGGAGAAAGCACGATTCACAGAAGACTTCAGATTGCTACAAAAATTGGCATGAAGATAGAAGGCCTCAAAATACTTTTGGGAGTTGAGTAGGTATTCTCCTCTAGTACAGGAAGAGGTAAATGTATAGGCTTCGGAAGTGGGAGAGGACACAATAACCAAGACCAAGGTCAACAATAGAATCATGTAGGAGGTAGAGGATAGTTTCGAGGTAGGGGGAGCCAAAGAGGCTGCAGAAATTTCCAAAGAAATGATTCAAGTAAGGACAATAAAGGATGTTGTAATTATGGTTAGCCTACACACTTTGAATGTGAATGCAGGTTGAAGAATCAAAATAATAGAAGGAAGCAAGAAAACTATGCATCCGAAAGTGCAGATGATTTTGAGAAGCTGTTCATGGTCCAACATCACATGATGAATACAATGTCTACGGATGTTTCAAAATCGAATTTCTAGTATATTGATTTAGGTGCTTCAAATCACATGAACAATCATGCAGAATCGTTTAGTACTTTGTAGAAATTGCCAGTTCCTGGATATGTTGAAACAGGTGATGACACATCACACCCTATCAATCATATAGGAAACATAGCACTGTCTATGGAGGATGGAAAGGTAAAACATCTTGATGATGTGCTGCATGTTCCAAATATAACAAAGAATCTGGTTTTTGTTGGACAAATGGTTGACCAAGGACTACAAGTCAAGTTCAATGTTGATGGGCTATATGTAGAGGAGTACAAATAGGATGGAAGATTGATTGCCAAAGGAAACAAAGTGGGTAGGATGTTCACCTTAAATGTGAAAAATTTTGAAATGAATGCAGCCATGTTTGCAAAAGGTGTAGGAGTTATCGCTGATATAGAGATCTGGCACAAATGAATTGGACATGCAAATTTTGAGAGGCTAAAATTGATGCAGTCAAAGGAGATTGTCAATGGACTACCAAATTTCAAGGTTGCAAAGATACAAAAGGTATGTGCAACATGCCAATTTGGTAAAAAGTCAAGAGCATCATTTTTGCATGACAAGCATGTTAGTGAGAATGTACTAGAAATAGTACATACAGATGTTTGGGGTCCTACAAAGACCACATCTATGGGTGGTTGTAGGCTCTATGTTACTTTTATTGATGACCATACACGGAAAGTATGGGTATATTTCATGAAAGAGAAGAGTGAGGTGTTCATTCACTTCCAGAATTTTAAGGCTATGGTGGAAAAGCAGACATGAAAGTATATTAAGATATTAAGGTCTAATGGAGGAGGTTAATACATGTCAAATGACTTCACCAACTTTCTTAAAAGTCATGGAATTTGATGTCAGTTTTCATGTAGGTACACATCACAACAGAATGGCATTGCTGAACGCAAAAATAAATATATTGCAGAAATAGCAAGAGCTTTGATGGTTTAGAAGAATATGCCTCATTGTTATTGGGTAGAAGCTATGCATACTACTGTATACATCATGAATAGAACTCCAACTACTGTTGTACATCAAGTTACACCTTAAGAGAAGTTTATAGGTAAAAAGCCAAACTTATCACATATGAAAGTATTTGGCTATATTGCAAATGTACATGTTCCAGATGAGTTGAGGATGAAACTTGATCCAAGAGCAGAAAAATGTATCTTCATTGGGTTCTCTCTTGAGCAAAAAGGGTACACATGTTATAACCCACTCACATGACAGGTGAAGGTGAGTAGAGATGTGGTGTTTGATGAAATGTCAAGCTTCTATGAAGATGCCAAAGATGGACTTGATCTTGAACCAAATGACAAAGAAAATGTTGAAGAATCAAGTGTAGAATCTCAAGTTTTGAGTGGACAATATGTGTCACCAAGCAACAGTTGCAACTCAAATCCATGGAGTGGAAGATTGCGTGGAAATTTCATTCTAGCAAATTCATCAACTACATCAAAGAAAGGTAAAGAAAAGCTTTCTGCTGGTAGTAAAACATGTACAGGTTTTGAAAATATCTAGGTTTTCTACGTGGAGGGTATCATCTTCGAGTTCTCAAGAAGGAGAGTCCCTTGAGGTGCATCGCTATCAAAATACTTCACTAGTATCAGAACATTCGATCGCAAAAGCTTTGTCCCTTTTGTGTAAGCAAATCGAGCACCCACCTACCCACCCAAGGCTTTTGACTTAATCGATGACCAAGGCATAGGCCTTGGCATACCTTTTCATCTGAGTCACAAAATTCATGATTGGCACCATTGGTTGCGTGCAAGGGAGGACCTCAACGATCAAGGAAGTCAAAGGTTCTTGGTACTTCCGGAGAGGTCACCCATCCCAGTACTGTTCCCCCCGGAGCTCACTTAACTATAAATCTCTTGCCACTAAGCTACACTCTTGTGGTGTTTGAAGAAGGGTAAAGACTAAGGTTAACATTACATTGAACATGTTTTGGGCTCTTAAAGCTTCATTCTTTGTTTTCAAAGCCTGCTTTGAAGCAATTTTGGGATGATTCTTGGAGCCATTTTTGAGTACCTTCATGCATAGTTCTCTTTACTTAGGTTCAAGGACATCAAGAAAAGTGCTATTTGTACTTCTCTAGAAACAAATGTTCACCTTTGGGGCTGTGCTTTCAGCCGCACTAGTACATCTACAAGTTTCTTGAAAGGTTCTAGTTGTGAAGGGAGCACCCACCACAACTCTGGTATGTAGGTTTTTGAACCTAAAGAATAGTGTTGCTCTAGCACAATGGTAAGTACCACGTTAAGAAGATCCACCTCCTTAATGTCAATCCGTGGAAGAGATAGGAGTGATATGAAGATCGTGAACACAAGAAGTAGTGAAAGTGAAGGTGAGTTGCATGAGGATGCACACACACACACATACACACACAAGGAAGAGACAAGCGAGACACAATCGAAGGTAGAAAGTAGAAGGATTTGGGGCTTATGCATCTAGAGGACTCCTCTAGTGCATTTACATAGTTTCGAGGGAATTTCCTAGAATTTTGAAGAAGAAATTCTATGCCCATTAATTTGAGAATTTTGGGGCTCCTCGTGCCTCTTTTCTCTGCAACACTCTCCCCGTCTTTGTCGTTGTCGTCCCTTGACAAGCTTTGCTTCTTGTCTCTAGTTTTGTGCCTGTAGTCGATCTGGTTCCTTATTAACTGATGGCTTCTTTATAGTTGCCCACCGCCAGCTCCTATGGAAGTTGTAATGATATAGTTTTACCAGTGGTCAAGGAATTGATCATAACTCGGGAACTCTTATATTGGTTTTGGCCTCTTCTTTTCTTTTCTCCGCTCACAACCCGTGGATTCGTAGGCCACCAGTCACACATTTAAGTTAGAAGACATTTTGACAAATATTTTCGAGTCCATTTCAAAAAATCCTGTAAAGAATGCTTCATCGAATGTTTGCATGTATGGACTTGGAAAAAACATAAGTCTTGAGTATATTGCCATGAGTGTTAAGCGACTACAAGTAGTAGATAGATAAAAAAACTAGGGCAGCTGATCCCTAGTTGATTCCGATGAAATTCATGCTCAAAATTTTGTTTGTCATTTTGATGGCTATATACGGTATTGTGGCATATCTGGCGATCCAAAACTTGATAGTCTTTACCATGTATTCTTCTATCAATAAGTAGTTACGTGATGGGCTCGGTAATAGTGGATAATTTAGCCATTGATTATTTAAGCTTCGCTGGCGTTGTGCCTCCCAAAATTGCATCCAAGAGCATCTTCTAGGGACTGGGAAAAAGATGGATTAATTTGAAGCACATATGGTGCTGATTCCCAATGTACTCGTAACGTAGGATTCTTTTCCAAAAACTTGCATCTCTAGATAGGATCTACCTTATCAAATTCCTCTTGTGTATAGGTGAATGTCTGCATGTTGAATTGTAGATTGTTATCTGGGTCTTTATTGGTGGTCCTCTTTATATACTGGCATGTCTCTTCTTTGATTAATCCGTAAGGTATATTGAAAGGTTTCAAAATCTGTTTTAGGCTCTTGCTCTCAATCTTTGCCCCTCTCATTACTTTGACCACCTGTTTTTCAAATTCGTCCGTAAGTTGGGACACCAGTAGTGCCCGCTCGTTTCGACTTAGTTCTGCAATAGCCCGATTATGTCTTTCAGTGTGGGTCTCTGTTTCCTCCCTTATTGGTGAATGATGCATGGGGGGAGAAAGAGGACGTACCTCAGTCTCCTCAGTAGCCACTGTGGAGCTTGGAACTACTAGTGTCCCCACGGTTACCTGTTGTTCTATTTGAGATTTTAATTTTTGCAATGAGTTCATCCTTTGCTTTGATTTCTTCGGTGGCTCGCATGATAGTTTCCTTGTTCTTCAGTAGTTCTTCTCCAATGGTAGCAAGTTGGCTAGCATCTTCATTGCATTGCTCAAGGAATTTATTCTCTACCATCTTCCATTTTTTCCTAAGTTCATTAGTGTCGTCCATATATGTTTTTTCCCATTTCGCTATGATGGCTTGCTCTTTTTTTAACTGATCGTCATACTTTGCGATTTGATCCTCCAATTCTTTTGTGCTACTTGCAATTAGTTCAGGTGCTTCGATGGGTTGGTTACATAGTATGGCCATCATAAGCTCTTTATTTCTGTTCCTTAAAGTGTCTGCTTCCTCCATATATACTTTGATTTGACTTTCGAGCAACTTACTTCGTGCATTCATTTTTACTTTCTTCGCTTCACCAGCTTCATATTTTCTTTGCAGCTCTTTAAGTTGATCTTGAAGCTATTGGTTCTTTGTTGCTAGCATGGTGCTTTTTTCCTTTGCTTCTTTGGCTTCTGATTCCTTGGCCGAGAGTGCCTGTTGAGCTTGAATTATTTTTGCATATAAGCTTTCACTTATTACCTAGAATTGGCTTTTCTCTTGCATGGCCTTATCATAATCTACATCTGCTTCAAGCATTAAGTGTTGAGTGTCCATAGCAGTTTGTATCATTTGCTTGATGATCGGCTTTAATTTGGCGACATCCACATTCAGCCATGTTTTGAGGATGCTAGGTTCTTCCCCCATTTGCCTTATTCAACATGTATGGTTTCATTGTGCGGCTGTCTTATTTGAAGGTGCACTTCTTTCTCTTTTTTCTCTTCTTTGTTTGTGATTGATTTTGTAGTGCTTCCTTGAAAGGTAACATCCGAAATTGAAGGTTCCGCGATCACTCTGATTGGTGTGAATGGTGTGGCTTCCTCTACTTCTGTCCATTCTTTCTCTTCCTTTGGTCTCTTTATTGGAGCTGCTCCCTCTAAATAAATCTATGTGATCTTAATGTTTGTTTCTTCATTCATTTTGAATATATGGACTCCCTCTTTAGGTGCTACACAAGGAAGAGGATGATTTTTCAATTCATAGTGCGTGTTCAAGTGACAAATCATGGATGCACAAAGACGCCCAATTATGGATGTGTAAGGAAGCAAAGAGAGAGGAGAAAAAAACTCAAATATGGCCTATCAGACATCAAAATTACCGACCTGTAGAGGACCCTATGTATATGCCCCAAGTTTTTCCTGATGAAGCATTCAAACCACATGGTTGGATGGAGATTCTAGCCACTTTGGACGTATGCATAAATGAAGAAGTATTGACCATGAATGGATGTGGTTGAAGAAGGTTATGATGTAAGCTTTTACATGGTAGTCCTTCAGGAGGTAGAAGCAAGAGAAGTGTTAGAAAAGGAATGGAAGGAAGAGTACAAGAGCATAGAGATTGAACCAGAGTTTGATTCAGAGAAACTATATTTAGAAGCAATCCAAGCTGAGGACAAAGACGGAACACCCAAGGTGTTAGCAATAGAAGCAACTCAGTTGAGACAGAACCATGAGGAAACCATAGATGAGACCAAACCAACCCCAGATCTGTTTGAAGTCTCAGAACACTTCAAAAGATATGAAGTAGAGGAGAGGAAGATAGCCATTCAGATGCCTAAGAGAGAGGCAAGAGAAGGAGAAGCATATGAAAATAAGGAACAAACAAAGAAAGTAATAGTGGCTATGGAAGATGGAGAAGAAAGATGCACGTACATAGGAAAAGATGTGTCACCTGAGGAGGGAGAAGAATTGATCAGATTAATTCGAGAGTATCAGGATGTGTTTGCATGGACCTATAAGGACCTCAAAGGTGTAGAGCCCTCCATTTGTGCTCATCGAATACCAATGACACCTGATGCGAAACCATCGATGCAACGCCCTTGCACTTATAATGATGTCTATTCAGCAAAATTTAAGGAGGAGATAGACAAGCTATTAGCAGTCCGATTCATTTACGAGATAGAACACACCGAATGGGTGTCACCATTAGTGGTTGTGACCAAAAAGAACGGGAAACTAAGAGTGTGCATTAATATGAAGAAAGTAAATGCAGCTACAATCCGTGATGGCCACCCATTACCTATCACTGATCACCTCTTGGAAAGAGTCGCAGGTAAGGAAGTTTATAGCTTTTTGGATGGATTCTCTGGATACAACCAAGTAGCTATTGCTACGGAGGACCAACATAAGACCGCATTCACGACTGAATGGGGATTCTATGCTTTCAAGGTGATGCCTTTTGGACTCACTAATGCCCCTGCCACTTTCCAAAGGTTGATGTGTCACGTCTTCAAAGAATTCCTCAAGAAGAGTATGGAAGTATACGTAGATGACTTATGCACCTACTCAGATCAGAGACAGGAACATATTTTGGAGTTACGAAGAATATTTGAAAAGTGTCAACAATATAGAGTGTGCCTGAATCCTAAAAAGCATGTCTTCATGGTGAGACAAGGGAAAATCCTAGGACACATTGTATCTAGGAATGGGATCTCTACTGACGAAGATAAAATAAAAGTAATACTAGAACTTCCAAGACCAAAAAATGCGAAGGAAGTGCAAGCGTTTATGGGTCATTGTGGATACTATCGAAGGTTTATTCACATGTATGCCATAATTGCCAAACCATTATACGGATTCTTGACCCAATTCACGTGGACGGACGAATGTGAGAAAGCGTTTAATGAACTAGAAAAAAGACTAAGCACAACACCAATTTTGAAAACACCCAACTGGAATAAGCCTTTTCATATTCATGTAGATGCCTCCAATTATGCAATAGGATGCATCCTAGCTCAACTGGTAGATGAAGGAAAATTGGACCATCCTATTGCCTATGCTAGCAGACAACTAAATCAAGCTGAAAGAAACTATACAACTATGGAACGAGAAGGTTTAGGAATGGTGTACGCAGTAAAGAAATTCAGACACTACCTTCTAGCCAACAAGTTCAAGTTCTTCATAGATCATCAAGCCTTATTGTACTTAGTCAATAAGGCTTGTAACACGGAAGACTAGTAAGATCGTAAAAAAGAAAAATACCCACGTGAGAGTTGATCATCTATCTAGGTTAACACATGGAGAACCACCTAATGGAGTATGAGATGATTTGCCAGACACTTACCTGCTAATTGTTTCCATATTTGGGGCTTGGCACGCAGTAATTCTTCCACAATCAACCGACATTGTACCTTGGTCTTCTTGAGTTTAGTTAGATTGTGGGAGGTCTTGTCTGAAGAGTCATTTTCCTTTCCTCATACTGTGGGAGCACAGAAGATTATGGATTCTTTTTCATATTCTCCCATGTAGTTTGGTAGGGTAGAAATGTTGTGTGCTTCCTCCCTATTTCAGTCTAGCATGGAAACCTCTTCATATATTTCTTCCAAATTTGTAGTTGCCTGATCGTTTTCCACATCTAATTCCTCAAAGGGTGGTCTTGACCATCGTTCTTCTTGGATTCTGGCCCAACAACTCTCTTGGCCAATCAGCCTCTAATTCAGGGACTACGGAGATTGATTTGTCTTGAGTGTTAGGTAATTCTTCCTTATTGTCTTTCTCTTTTGGTTTTTGGTCATTCTTCTTAAAACACTCATTGTATTGATTCTCAGATATTCTCGTCTCTGGGAGGACATGGATAGTCTTTTCTAAAGTGGCCTAAGCTACCTCTATGAGCTTTCTACATATCGCAAGTCTTTCCTTTTCTAAATCCCCTTGTGGATAAAGTTTCTCGTGCTGCTCGATGCTTGGTCCACTCCTGACTTTGGCTTGGTAAGCTTTCAACCACATATCCAAATCGTCTGGCCTTGGGTCTGCTAAGATTGATCCTGGCTTGTTTAATTCTTGTGTATGAGGTGTAATGGGGGTTTCTTTGTGTATTTCAGGTTCCTTAGGTTTCTTACCGCCTATGATGTCCTTCTTGTCTTCCTTACTTTTGTTTTTCATCCATTTGTCTCTAAGTTTTTCCCTTCTATCCTTCCAACTTTGGGTTTTCTTTGTTTGGGTACTCTCATGTGGGTCTTTAGAGTCCTCCACTACCTGTATTTTGGGTTTTGGCTTTTGATTCTTTTCTTGTTCAGAGTCTATATTTTTTTTCTCTTGTCCTTCCGCTTGTGCTCGTATGATAGCTTTCAATGGCACTGTGTACTCTTTATCACTGCCTGACAATTCAATTACTTCAATCACATTGATTTGTGTAGTTTCATGAGTCTTATTGAGATTCTTTGGGCACTCTCTAAATAGATGTTCCTTTCCACATTCAATGCAATATCCTTCCCAAGTCCAGGGGGGTGGTGGATTATATAGTCGAGTGCACTCTCTTATGAAATGGTCTCCTCCACATCTATAGCATGGTCCCTTTGGCACACGCATTCTAAGGGGTGGCCTCATGGGTGCTAGTGCCTTGGGTGCGGTGAACATTAGGGTTGCAAACTCCTGTCCGTAGGTGTTGTCATATCCCTCATAACCATAGTATTGTTGGTCATAAATTTGGTCATATTCCAGCAAACTGGTGTCATAGGGATAGTATTCTCCTTGGGTTTGCTCGTATACTTGATTCATTGATTCTGTACTAGGTAATGGTGTAGCTGGGACTATGGCTCTCTCCATGTTTTCCTTTGGTTGAGTATATTTGACTGGCACTATGTTCTCTGGAAGGGATGGTCGTTGTCCAACATTGGCTGAGGTCATTCATATTGCCCTTGGTCATATGGTCTAGGTGCTCCTTGTGGTCTCGGATAAGGGTTATATCTAGGAATCTCCCTTCCTGGCTCTCTAGGTGGGCATCCATAAGGCTTATACTGAGGTTGATTTAAGGGTCTTGGCTGCCTGTTGAATGGGCAATTCTCAATAGTGTGATTAGTGTATTTATGTTCAATCTGGCAATACAGGGCGGGTCCTTGATGTGGCTTTTTATTGTATGGATATGCTTGATTCATGCCTATTCCCCCTCTTGCATACATGTGAGATGGATGATCTCCACCGCATAGGCTGCATCGTCGCAACATGGGTATTCTCATTGATGGATGCTGGTAGTTCCTCTGTTCGTGAACTCCTAACTTCTTGGCTACCAGTTCCGCTAACTCCTCTACATTATTGGAGTTAGATGTCACTCTACTCCTAGTGTCTTCTAATTTCGTAGGGCTTGGTGTACTTTTAAGATCATCAGCCACATTATCCTCTAGGTCAATACATTCTTGAAGACACTCGCTCAATGTCTGGACCCATTTCATGTAGACTAAGGTTCTCAAAAGTCCCCTTCGTCAATCCATCCAAGAATAGTGATATCATTTTTTGCTTAGAGGGTCTTTCTGTTGCTGGGCATATATCGACATATTGATTAAATCTCCGGGCAACAGTTTTTACCGTTTCATTTGGGGGTTGTTTGAAGCTATGGATTAAGGATGAAGAGTTGTGTTTAATCCCTCTCTTGGTGAATTCTCCAATGAACTCCTGAAAAAATTGCTCAATATCTCTAAATTGATTGTGATCCAATGGTTGGAACCAAGTCAAAGCCGTCCTTGTGAGGGTAAGTCCAAAGGATTCATACTGCACAAAGAAATCATCCACTTGTTTGGCCCGTAATACTTGTTTAAACTTAGCTATATGATCTTAGGGTTCTCCCATTCCGTCATAATGATTTCTCATACATTTGACCACTTGAATTGGTCTTAGTCTTCTTATTGGTTCTCGTGGTCTAGGCATTACAGGAATTGCTGGTCTAATAGGAGGTATTCTGTTGAGCTGAGGAGATGTGCTCAGGTGATGCAGCAGGTGTGGTGATACCCCCTTTGGCTGAGTAGAAGGGTTGGAGGTGCAAGCAGCAGCCCACGCAGCAGATAGACAGAGATGGAGAGAGAGAAATTCGAATTTGGAGAGGGGCAACTTGTTTGGGGGCTTCACTAAAGAAAGAAGTGAGCCCTAAGTTTATTTGAGTTCACTTTTATAGGACCTGGCCAAGTTCACATTGAACTTGGCCAAAAGAATAAATAATTAGTACATTAAGCCTTATAAAAGGCCTATACAAATGTGTACAAGTAAGGGGGTCATTTAGGACCTTTACCCTAACAACCTCCCACTTAAAAGGCATAAATGACGCCTTTAAGCTATGTGACTCCCACCATCTGTATACATAGCTCATGTTGTGCTTTAGACAAGCACTTAGTGAGAACATCTACAGGATTCTGTGATGTATGAACCTTAACAAGTGTGATAAGGCCATCCTCAAGCACTTCTCGAATGAAGTGATATCGCACATCAATATGCTTAGTGTGTGCATGAAACATGGCATTCTTTGCCAAACATATGGCACTCTAGCTATCACAGCCAAGCATAGGTGCCTTGTTTGACAAGCCAAACTCACTGCATAATCGTGCCAACCATATGGCTTCCTTGGAAGCCTCAGTGGCTGAAATGTATTCAACCTCTATAGTGTACAAAGCAACAATCTTTTGTAGCCTTGAGCACTGTTGCAGAGCTAAAGAGAACACAAAGCAGAGAAAAAGACGGGTCCCAAAATTTTTCCGATTTGGACATCATATCTTTGTATCATAACCATTCTTGTAATATATTTTCCGTTGTAAATACACTAGAGGAGTCCTCTAGATGCATCCCCTCAGAAGATTAGAAACTTACCCATGTAAAATAGTAGGAAATTAGTCTTTTAGTGAATAAAGTGCCGGTCTCTTGTGTGAAAGGACCATTTTTAGGGCACAAGTATATAAGTCAATTTGTGACTCTTTGTCAAGACTTTTGGCCATTGTGAGAATCAAGAGCATAGAAATTCGAATTTGTGCCTTCTTCACTCTGTATCTTCTTCTTGGTGAGTTGGTGTGCATGTGTATTGCTTGGAAAGAGTGTTAGGAAGTGTTGTATATCCATGAAAGTGTTTGTTTACTGTTGTTGAGGTGTGTGCGAAGTGTAGGAAGTGCTGAAGTGTAGGAAGGTTTTTCCTGCGACTCAGTATTTTGCTCATAACTTGAGGTAAGAGTGTCAGAATTGAGTGAAACCACTGCCATTGGATGCATCTTCTTGAGAGCTTCGAAACACATATCCTATTTGCTATATTTGGAGCTCAGAGCTGAGAGAAAAGCTCAATTTATTGTTGGCTACTACACCAAGTATCGTGACACCATGACTGTCAGTTGAAGCTTGTTTGGATTAGCCTTTGCCTTGTTTACACTCTTTGAGTAGTTCATTTGCATTGATCATCACTTGATTGCATGTCCTCATACACTCGGCTAGGTTTGTATACTCATCGGATTGATAATTAAAGCATGAATCCCCATTATATGCACTTGAGGGGGATTGAGGTATAGTCTCTTTCTCCACAAGTCCCTAAGTTGGTACTTAGGTCAACACGTTTTTGGCGCCGTTGCCGGGGAGTGTCGAATCAAACTGAGGCATTCGTGTGATGGTAAGTAGCATTTTTGCATTGAAGTGAGAGGAGGAGTGGTGATTTTCTCTTCTTTGGTAAGTCATTTTCAGCCGCACTTACTACTTCTCATTCTTGGAGTGTGTGTAGTGAGTTGTTAGTCTAGGGAAGTGAGTAGAATGAGTAGAGTAGGAGGAGTAAGGGAGTAGGCTAGGTAGTTAGAGTAGCTTTCACTCCTTGTTTTGTTGTTTTATTTTCAGTAAGTAGGAAAAGCCAAGTATAAAAGCCAAAAAACTGCCATTTGAAAATCACTTGTCTTGTAAGCAAGTATCGTGAGAGGAGTTGCCGAGTATCGTGTCTGATCAACACAGCGATCGGGAGTTGCGCTGAGCAAGTGGGGGTGTTAGAAGTGTTGGGAAAGAGTATCCTAGGTAAGCAAACACACCTCTTGCTCATAAATTCTTAGGAAATCAAATTTTTCAGAACAGAACGATCTGCGTCAGGTATCGTGGGGAACTTATAAGGGGTGAAAAGGGTGCTTGGAGTGATACAAAGAGTGAGGGAAGGGTAGCAAAGCAGAGAAAACAAGTGCATTGAATCAAAATCTGAAAACCTCTAAAAAATTTGGAAAAAAGGGTCATGTATCGTGTTCTCCCGCGGTCGAGTATCGCGATACTTAGCAAGTATTGTGATCTCCTGTGGTTGAGTATCGCGATATTTCCCTCAGATCGTGTATCGCATTGCGAAGATCACGATACTTCACAAGTATCGTGTATCGTGTATCGTGCATACAGCGATCGCGATACCTATCCCAGATCGTGTATCGTGTTGTCACCGATCGCGATACCTACCGTGTATCGTGTATCGTGATCTATCGATCGTGATACTTGAGAGGTATCGTGTATCGTGTTTGTACAAGTATCGTGTATCGTCACTGGAAAGATCGCGATACTTCAAAAATATCGAGTATCATTTTCAACCAAGTATCGTGTATCGTGTCCGCACAGATCGCGATACTTGTCACCGATCATGTATTGTCTCTATAGAAGTATCGTGTATCGTGTCGTCCAAGTATCGCGTTATCCAAGTATCGAGTATCGTGGTTTGCAGATCGTGATACTTGCAAAGTATCGTGTATCGTTATATCTGAAGTATCGAGTATCGTAGGCAGCTAGATAACGTGTATCGTGGTCCCTGATCAAGTATCGTGTGTCGTTTGTGTTCAAAGATCGTGTATCGTGTAACTTTGAAGTCAAGTATCATGACTTGAAAAGTTCATTTTCAGTCAATTCCCAGTCAAAATTTTTCTAGAATTCTAATCCTTAGTGAAGAGTTCTAGAAGCTAAAAGTTAGCAAGGACTAGTCAGAGCTGTTAAGTGGATGAACCTGAGATCTGGAAGAATCCTAGGAAGCCGAAGAAGTGTAATCTCTTCTGTAGGTAGTGTAGCCAAGCCAAGTAGCCATTCACATTACTCGGAGACCTCCAGTGAGTCAGAGGAAGAAATTCCCATGGCTTCAGAGGATATGCAGAACACAGTACCAATGATTGGCATGATGTCAATTATTGAGGGGGAGTATCGGACCTCCTTGGAGTATGTGAACACCAACCAAAATGAGATCCCTATTTATTTGGATGGCCTAAACAGATCAGTGGCCAGGTTAAAGAAGAGGCTTCAGAGGCTTACATAGTGCCTAGGCCAGCAATCAAGTATGTAGGAGGATTTTACATGGACAAAAGAGATATCCAGTATGTTGTCATAGAACACCCAGAAAACATTAATGAACATGGTGAAGAAAACAATGCTTCAAACCTAAATGGGGAAGGGAATGAAGAGCGAGTAACTACACCTAGAGGGAGATCTACTGTTGCTAGGGTTTGGAGAGGAGATCTGATTCCTCAAGATGACTCCCTAATGGATGTATATTTGATCAATGGGATGGAGCATCTTCTTAGAGCACATTCTTCCATATGGGAAGCTGCCCCTAATCCTGTTACCATCTATGAGTTACAAGATCCTGATTTCCCCACCATCATCACATATTTGGATAAGAATCAGAGAAGATATTGGCCCGTAACAGAGTTAGAAAGAGCTGAGTTGAAATATCAGAGTATTCCAGTGTTTCCCCCTAGGGACCAAGCCACTACTTCACGAAACCCACTGTGAACGTCTCAGAATGATTCATATCAACAGTCGGGGCAAACACAACAAACACAACAAACCCAAATTCCGGTCAGACCACATGTGCAGTTTGCAATGCCTGCAAATAACCCTAATTACCGACCTCAACCACCTGTCGACCCAAGACATGGAATTCCTACCCCAGTCAGACCACCGGTAGTAAGAGGACCAGGCATACCCATAGGAAGACCAATTTTCCCAGTAATGCCTAGGCCGCCCGAAGCAGGAAGAAGATTAAGGCCAATTCAAGTTGCCAAATGCATGAGAAACCACTACGATGACTCTAGTGAACCTTACAATCATATAGCCGAATTTAAACAAGTAATCAGAACCGAACAAGTAGAAGATTTCTTGATCCAATATGAGTCCTTTGGTCTTACTTTGTCAGACACTGCGTTAGCATGGTTCCAGCCTTTGGACCCTAATTATTTTCAAAACATGGAACAAGTCTATCAAGAAATGATTGAGGAATTCACTATGTCAGGAATTAAAAACAACTCATCATCATTGATCCATAGCTTTAAGCAAGCCCCTACAGAATCAGTAAGATTAGCAGCAAGAAGATTCAAAGTGGCCATGCTCAGAAGATGTATGTAGTGCGGAGGTGATCATCCTTCTCACTTGTGCACTAGGGGAGTAGTCCCACCACCTGCTTATGCTTATAATAGACCCACCGTCCCAGGACCTCTACAATATTGCAATATAGAACAGAAATATACAAATCACAGTACAGAAAATTGCCCTTACAATAGGCAATCGAGACCAACACAACCGTATATGAGACCTTATGGATACCCTCAGAGAGAGCAAGGAGGTGAAGCATGGAGGTACCCTACTTATCAGCAGCAGGCTCCAGTGCCACGACCATATGTGTATCAAGGATACACCCAACCACAACCAGTACTAGGACAACAACCGCTCCATCCTCAGAACGTTGTCCCAGTCAAGATAGCTCAACCTGAAGAAAACCTAGAGAGAGCAATAGTCCCAGCCACACCATTGGCTAGTAATGAACCATATGACTAATCTTACGACCATAGTCAAGGAGCATATCCCAATTATGAAAGCTCTATGGTAGAATATGGACAACTGTACGAACCATATGCCTATGGCATGGAAGTACCAGATAGTTCCTATGGATATGAGTAGGACTACGTGTCATTAATGTACACAGCCCCTAGAGCAACCATACCACCCCGACCCATGAACAGACCGCCTGTGCCTAGAGGACCATGCTACAGATGTGGAGGTGATCACTATATCAGATAATGTACATTGCCAAACCCACCACCACCACAACGAGTCTGGGAAGCTTACTGTAGTCATTGTGGTAAGGAACATCTTTTCAGAGATTGTCCTAAGAACCCCAACAAGGTTACATCCAACGTGCAAATCAATGTGACAGAAGTGATTGAATCATCAGGGAGCGATAAGGAATACACTGTACCATTAAAGGCGATAACAAGAGCCAAAGCTAGAGAGACCCCAAAAAACCTGAAAAACACAATCAAAGTGGCCCAGAGATGAATACACCCACACCTCAGAGAGTTGGAAGACTCAGAAGAACCAGAGAAAAGTGTTGTAAGTAAAAGAACCCAAAGATGGAAGAACCGTAGAGATAGGATAAAAGAAAAGAAGTTACTGCAGAAGAAGGAAAATGAGAAGAACAAACAAAACCAAAAAGAGGAACAAAAAATTGAAGAAGAAAACAAAAATGAAAAGCATAAAAAGGATGAGATAGGATCGGTTTTAGCAGATCCCATGCCTGAAGAATTAGCCATGTGGATTCAGGCATACAAGGCACGAATAAGAGCAGGACCGACCATCGAACAACATGAAAGAGAATATCCTAGAGGTGACCTAGAGAAAGAGAGGTTGGAGATCTACAAAAAATTAATAGAAGTTGCTCAACAGACCTTAGAAAAACATGCATTGTCATTACCCAATACCCGAATTTCCGAAAGAGACTTCCAAGAGTGCGCCATCACTAAAGATCACGAAAAACCTGAAGTAAGTAAGACACAGAATGGCAATTATTGTGAGGATAAAAGGGAAGGATCCATTGTTCTCGAAGTAGAAGGGGAATGGCCTAAAGATTTGTGGGCAAGAGTCCAAGAAGACAGATGGAAGAAAGTGGAAGGAATTGAATCGCCCTTTGAAGAACTAGAAGCAGAAGATGGAATAGAGGATTCAATACCTGAGTTGAATTCAAATGAATTATTACCAATTGATCCGAGTAACAAAGAAAAGGAAAGTGTAAAGGTTTTGCCAAATTACACAGGAGAGTACGAACATAATTCAGAATTGTATTGCATTCCCTCAATAAGGAAAAAAGAACCAAACCCATCAGTCCAAACATCAGATATCATCCAACACCTTAGAAAGGTAAAAATCCCTTGCACCCTAACCTTGGAAGAACTGCTGAAGGTTAAACCACATTTGAAGGAGAAATTAACCAATCAATTGGAGATCAAGACGGAAGAAAAAGAGATATCTGATGAAGTAAACACAGTAAAGATCCCAGTGGATAAAGTAGGAGATTTTAGTGAGGGAGATGAAGGAAATACTTGCCTTCCAATTACTTATAGGGGTTATACCACCAAAGCCATCTTAGATTCCGGAGCTGGTGTTGGCATTGCAACTAGAGAAATCTGGGAGAAATGGGGAAAACCAGCTTTAAGACCAACGCGTATGAAGATACAAATGGCAGACGGACACTCAGAAAGACACTTGGGATTATTGGAACGAGTAGTTTTCACCACATGCGGAGTTGAATTTGAACACACCTTAGCAATATGTGAATTTGAAAGGGCGAGCAATTATGAAATGATACTTGGGAGACCTTTCATGAGACAGTTAAAGGTTGTGCAAGATTGGGGAAAAGATGTTGTATACCTACAACATGAAGGAACTACCACGAGAATAAATCTCCACACTTATACTTATCAAGATGTTCCCCCCTTACAATGGAATCAAATTCATAAGGAGGAAGACGATCAGTCAATTAGTAGCATAGGTTCTAGTGACCAATCTTGGATGAACAAGGACACTCATCTATGGATATGCAAAACTGCCAAAAAGGAAGAGGATAGGTGAAAGGGATGGCAGCAAAGGCAAGGAGTAGCCAGGTCTGTACAAGATCCAGCTTACATGCCTCAAGTCTTTTTGGATGAAGAGTTTGAACCTTATGGTTGGATGGAGATTTTAGCAACCCTCGATGTATGTGTGAACGAAGAAGTAATAACTATGAATGAATGTATTGATGAGGAAGGATATGACGTTAGTTTATATGTAGTAGTCCTTCAGGAGGCTGAAGAAGGAGAAGTGATAGAGAAAGAATGGAAGGAGGACTATGAGAGCATTGAGATGGAACAAGAACCAATGGAACCAGAGGATGAAAATCAAAAAATAGGTGTCACAGCTAACGAAAACAACCAGGAACCTACACGGGAAGAAGAGCTGGAGCTAGATAAAGAACCAGAAGGTGAAGAAAACAAGCCACAAGATCAGTTTGAAGTGCCAGCCCACTTCAAAAAATATGAAGTAGAAGAGAGAAAGATTGCTATTCAAATGCCTAAAAGAGAAGCACAGCCAGGAATAGCATATGACAATAAGGAACAAACCAAGAAGATAGTAGTAACCTTAGAGGAAGGAGAAGAACGATGTACTTTCATAGGACAAGATGTCTCAATGGAGGAGGAACAAGAGTTAATACGCCTCATAAGGGAATATCGAGATGTCTTTGCCTGGACCTATAAGGACTTGAAAGGAGTAGATCCATCTATATGTGCCCATAGAATCCCCATGACATCCGAAGCCAAACTGTCTAAACAAAGGTCGTATACATACAATGATGTGTACTCAGCAAAGATAAAGGAAGAGAGAAATAAATTGTTAGATGCTGGATTCATATATGAGATTGAGCACAGGGAATGGGTGTCACCTTTGGTGGTTGTACCGAAAAAGAATGGGAAATTAAGAGTGTGCATCAATCTGAAGAAAGTAAATGTTGCGACCATAAGGGATAGCTACCCATTACCAATTACGGATCATCTATTGGAAAGAGTGGCAGGGAAGGAAGTTTATAGCTTTTTGGATGGCTTTTCAGGGTATAATCAGGTAGCCATTGCTCTTGAGGACCAACACAAAACCGCTTTTGCAACCGAATGGGGAGTATACGCCTTTAGAGTCATGCCTTTTGGTCTAACGAATGCCCCAGCCACCTTCCAAAGATTGATGTGCCATGTATTCAAAGAATTCTTGAGAAAAAGTATGGAGGTA
Organism: Ceratopteris richardii; assembly: GCA_020310875.1. Classification (NCBI taxonomy): domain Eukaryota; kingdom Viridiplantae; phylum Streptophyta; class Polypodiopsida; order Polypodiales; family Pteridaceae; genus Ceratopteris; species Ceratopteris richardii. The sequence goes on from CM035428.1 coordinate 40,783,405, forward strand.
TACGTGGATGATCTATGTACTTATTCAGCTATACGATCAGAGCACATCCCTGAACTAGAAAAGATCTTTGCCAAGTGTCGACAATACCGAGTATGCCTCAACCCTGAAAAATGTGTCTTCATGGTTCGACAAGGAAAAATATTAGGACATATTGTCTCTAAAAATGGAATTTCAACTGATGAAGACAAAATCAAAGTCATTCTGGATTTACCAAGACCAAAGACTGCTAAAGAAGTACAAGCATTTATGGGACACTGTGGATACTATCGAAGATTTATACATATGTATGCCATAATTGCTAGACCGCTCTATGCACTCTTGACTCAATTCAATTGGATCGAGGACTGTGAGAAAGCCTTTAATGAGTTAAAGAATCGATTGAGTTCAGCACCAATCCTTCGAGTACCTAACTGGAATAAGCCATTTCACATTCATGTGGATGCTTCCAAGTTTTCCATTGGTTCCATCTTAGCTCAACCTGCATATACAAGAAAGCTAGACCACCCTATAGCCTATGCCAGTAGACAATTAAATCAAGCAGAACGCAATTATACCACCACTGAGAGAGAAGGCCTAGGGATGGTGTATGCGGTGAAAAAGTTCAGACATTACCTATTGGCAAACAAATTCAAATTCTTCATTGATCATCAAGCCTTATTGTACTTAGTCAATAAACCTTGCAATACAGGAAGGCTAGTACGATGGTTCTTATTACTAATGGAATTTGATTTTGAGGTAGTAGTCAAGAAAGGAAATACCCACATAAGAGCAGATCACTTATCAAGAATGACCCATGGAGAACCACCCATAGGAGTACCCGATGATCTGCCAGATACATACCTTTTTAACTTGGAAGTATGTCCCCAATGGGCAAAAAAGTTGATCCCTGTACTCACGCATGGACCTAAGGATGGGATCACACCAAACCGAACCCAAGACCTATGGAAGACTAAGAACCTTCATATCATTGCAGGAAGTTTGTATCACCAAGATTCAAGTGGATTGTTAATGAGATGCATTGAAGAGGAGGAACAGGAAATGTGGCTTCAGAAAGCACATGTGAATCAATGGAAAACTCATTTGAATGCAAACGGAACATGGCAAACCCTGAGGAGATTAGGCATATATTGGCCAACCATGCAGAGAGATGCGCATAACTATGTATCAGCATGCCAAACCTGTCAAGAACAAAATCCAGAAGAGAACTCTACTCTATGCTACTCCACAGTAGCACCAAGATGGAGCATGCCTCTGGTAAAGTTCTTAAAGACCCAATGATACCCAGAAGGATCCACTATAGCAAGGAAACGTGCACTTGTAGAACAAAGCAAGGATTATGCCATTATAGGAAAACAACTTTTCAAGCGAGGGAGAGATAATCAATTACGATTGTGCATTCATGAAGACGAATATCTTGCTGTTTTAGAGATGGCACATACAGGAGCTGTAGGAGGGCACTTCTCTACAGATAAAACAGCAAAAATGATCCTCTTTGCTGGAATGTGGTGGCCAACTCTACATCAAGATGCCTTAACATATGTGCAACGATGTGATACTTGTCAACGAACAAAATATCCAATTAGAAGAGATGAGATGCCATTGAGACCCATGGTGAGTGCCAGAGCTTTCACTAAATGGGGAATAGACTTCATAGGACCTATTAGCCCCCCAGCGAAAGGATCCCATGCTGAATATATAATTGTGGCCACAGACTATCTGACCAAATGGGTAGAAGCCAAAGCAACCAAGAAAAATGACGCAAGAACTACGGCCAAGTTTCTCTTTGAGAACGTTTTTACTAGATTTGGACTACCAATAGAAATTGTGAGTGATAGAGGTACGCACTTTGTGAATGAAGTCATAGAAGCCTTACTGAATGAATTCTTGGTAATTCATAAGAAATCAGCTCCCTATCACCCACAAGCCAATGGACAAGCTGAAAGCTCGAATAAAATCTTGTGTACAGTTCTCACAAAAATTGTTAACAATGGTAGATCTGATTGGGATAAGCAATTACATCATGCTTTATGGGCATTTCGAGTAGCCTACAAAACCGCCATAGGCACTACTCCTTTTAACTTAGTGTATGGACAAAATGCTATTTTGCCAATTGATTTCTTAATTCCCACTCTCAGAGTAGCAACTACTTACGAGTGGACGGACATGAACTATCAGCTCAATTGGATCAAATAGAAAAGCTTCACGAAACTAGGTTACAAGCAGTAACAGGCATTTATGCTGCTAACCGCCGACAGAAAGCCTACTTTGATGCTCACATTAAGGACAAAAATTTGAAGGAAGGAGATTTAGTTTTGGTATACACCTTGAAACAACACGCTAAGAAGTTGCAGAAGAGAGGATATGGCCCATTAATCATCAATCGTATATCAACAAGTGGAGCCATCAGCTTAGCAACCCTAGATGGGGAAGTATTACCAAACTACATCAGTGGATGTCGAGTGAAAAAATATCTAGAACCATTGACAAAAGAAACAATGTCTCGATTAATCAAGGGCAAGAATAGACGTATGGAAGAGGAAAGGATACGAGAAGAAGCGAGACAAGAAGCACTAGAACGAATTAAGAAACGGAAAGAGTGGATGAGAGAGAGAGATGAGAGATATCGACAAGGAGAAGAACTCATCCCAATGGCTAATTTTAGAGCCACTAAAAACCTAGGTTCACAGAGAACACAACCATATTTGAATTTGGCAGCAGGTAAAACAGAGTACCACTTAGTGGATGCTCTCATTGACACAGGAGCCGCTATAAGCTGTATCAAACTTTCTTTGACTCAGAAACTCGAGGAGGAATTACGTCCATCAATGGCACAGTTGATAGGAATAGGAGGAATAATTACTCAATGCATAGGTGAAATCACCTTACCTCTGCATCTTGGCAACAACACTATGGAACAGAAGCTGTTAGTGTGTCACGATGAGGATTTACTCGAAGATGTAGTGTTACGTCAAGACTGGATTTACGAATATGAGGTGACCATTCAGTTGGCCTTAGGATATATCTCAGCCAGGATAGGACATCGTGAAGTATTCAGTTTGCTAGACGAACGACCAATCAAAGTCGCAAGCATAGAGCCAAAAATTCACTCTACTGAACAAAGTTATGAGTGTATGTTCAATAGCACTATAGATACCCCTTCCTCAAGTACTTCATATGAGGACACATTGATTCCTGCTTGCATTCTATCTTCTAGTCTAGCAAGCCACAAGAGTGTCAATCAATCTGAATCCTGCCCTAGTGAAGCACCATGCACAAGAGAGACTAGTCCTCTGAGTAATTCAAGGTCTGTACCTATTAGAATATACCCTATTTCGTACACTAAACAAGCTTGGATAAGAAAGGATCAAAAGGATGCATATCTTCAACAACGGAAACATCTTCGACATCAGAGCAACCAATCAAATAAGAAAGTAAATCATGTTGAGCACCAAAGTCAACAACGAAGTACTAGGATCTGGATTCCAAAGAAAGTAGTAGTCGCCCAACCGGATCGAGTGCAAATATGGATTCCAAAATCATGTGCTCCAAAGATGCTAAACCGAAATGATGAACCTCAGCATAAGAAGAACCAATATGGTCTAAGGGCAAAACAACCAAAGAAGATTAGCTACAGGAAAGAAAAGAAGTCTGCAGTTGCACCAACAACGAGTCCAAGATTCAAGAAACAGATGGAGCAGACGTACAACAGGAGAAGCACCACATTCATCAAGAATGTTCGAGATACAATACGTCCCAACAGAATGAAGCAGATTTGGTTGCCGAAAGACAAAACAAACTGCATGCATCATCCAACTACTTCGAGTTGCACACATGTGGAGTTATCAGGACCCAAAGTATGCATGATAGGGCCACATTACAAGGCCAAGCATTCGGCACATCTTTCTTCTATTTCAGGATAGTCGAGCACATTTTCCTACTGGGAAATAGGAGAGTGATTGTACATACATTAAGAAAATCACTCAAAAAATAATAACCGCTTCGGCTATGATCTAACTTTTCTGTTTTTCCTTTCAGATGAAAATATAAAAATATCTAAAATATGGAAAAATCCAGGTATTACCTTTCTCACACCCACGGGAAAGGGACAACACCATTCACTCGGAGCAACGTCAAGCTTATGACAAACAAATGAAGGAGGATTTCTGATAGTATATGACCACTAATTCATACTCTATATTGAGTGCAGATGGCATCTACTAATTCCGAAGCCACGCAAGAGGAAGAGGTGCAGCTTCTTCCACTCGAATCCATAACCAAAGCAAAAGGCCATTGGTTTCTAGATGACCAACCAGTGTCAGACCTCATTTTCATGGCAACTATCAAGATTATGGATAGGGATCATTATTTCCCTATTATGTTGTTTTGATTTTATACACCCATTTGTTAGGAATGGCTTTCCTTTCTTTCGGTAATTCAACCAAATCCCAAGTATCATTAGCATGCAAAGCTTTAATCTCTTCCTGCATAGCAAGCTCCCACTTGCTTCTGTGTTCACATGCCTTTGCCTCTTTGTATGTGAGAGGCTCACCTTCATCTGTCAACAAAATGTAATGCAATGAAGGACCAAATATACTCACATTCCTTCTAAGACGAGTAGATCTTCTCACCCAATGATCCACATTGTCAGGCAATGGGTCTACATCAGGTTGTATGATCAAATCATTATTATTAGGCTGATGTCCATTGTTTCCAACACCATTTTCAGCATTATTATTCGGCTGCATATGCCCTTCAGGAGCCTCATTTTGCTGTCCAACATCTTCTGGCTCAAAAACCATTGGATCGTCAACATTTTCAATCCTTTGTGGTGCATCCTGAGGGTCAAAATTGGGCCTAACATGTGGCTGGTCATGCTGAAATCTTACCCTTTTATGGTCATCTTTTGAGGCACAATTATTTTGAAGCAGCCTTGCCTCATTAAAAACAACATCCTGGCTACGTACGACCTTCTTGAGCTGAGGTATCCAAATCCTGTAGCCCATTTCACCTTCTTCACCATATCCCATGAAGAGGCCTTTAATGGACTTAGCATCAAGTTTGTTTCTCAGCTCAGGCCTTATATGCACAAACGCCTCGCAGCCAAAGACACGTAAGTGATCATATGAAGTAGCTTTGCCAGACCAAACCTCTTCAGGGATGTCACCTTTTAAAGACATGTGAGGGGATCTATTGCACACAGGTATAAAGTTTTGAGTGCCTCTCCCCAAAATCCATGAGGGAGATTAGTTGTGGATAGCATGCATCTCACCCTCTCACAAAGTGTCCTATTGTAACGTTCAGCCACACCATTAGGAGAGGGGCTGTATGGAACAGTAAGCTCCCTCTTAATGCCCAAATTTTCACAAAATTTCTTAAATTCAGCACTTGTGAACTCACCACCATTGTCTGTATGCAAGCATTTCAGCTTTCTACCTGTTTGGGTGGTCACAAATGAATGAAAACACTTAAACGCAGCAAATGCTTCATCCTTTGATTTAAGCAATCGAACCCAAATTTTTCTAGAGAAATCATCAACAAAGGAAATGAAATACAAAGCACCCCCCATAGATTTGGTGGGCATGCTACATACATCGGAATGAACAAGATCAAGTACACAAGACTTACGAGACACACCAGAGTAAAAGGAACGTTTCACTTGCTTTCCATATTGACATTCATTACAAAAATCAAGCTTTGTGCCTTTAGCATCAAGCTTCTTTAAGCTACAAAGCCTAGTGAGACCCTTTTGGCTCATATGGCCAAGTCTCTTATGCCATAACTCCATATGGGAGTGAACTTCAACCAATGCAATAAACTGCCTGATAAGGCCTTTCCATGCAAGCAATAAAGAGTTCCCTTCTTTGTGCCTTTCACAATCAGCCTTGAACCCTTAGTCATTTTCCATGATCCTTTCTCAAAGAGAATGCTATAACCATGCAAATCCATTTGACCCACAGAAAGCAAGCTCTTCTTGATCCCTGGTACATAACGCACATTATGCAAGACCAACTCATTAGTGCCATTTGTAGTGAAATGCACTGTGCCAATACCCTCAATGGAACATGCATGATTGTTTCCAAGGTATACATGGCCATGGTTGCCTGCAATAAAAGTAGAAAAACACTCCTTGATAGGAGTCACATGGAATGAAGCACCAGAATCTACTATCCAAGTCTGGGCCAATGCATCATTGATGGTCAGCAAAGCATCTATGACATCACTCTTAGTGATTGACATGTCCTGTGCATGAACATTTAGAGAAGGATCAAAAGCATGAGTGTCATCCGCTGATAAAGTAGCGCATAAAATGTCCTCTACATCTGACAGCTCCTCTATGACTACACTAGAAGCCACATTGGCCTTCTCCTTGTCCTTTTGGTTGTCCTGTACATCATTCTTGTCTTCTTTCCTGTCCTTCTTCTTATCTCCAGAATTCTTCTTCCTTTCAAGCTCTGCTTTGTAATAGCGGCAATCGGGTTTCTTGTGACCTTTCCTGCCACATTGATAGCATGCCACATCATTGCTTTTGCTTTTGCTGTTATTCCCCCTTTCCCTGCTTTTACTCTTATTCCTCTGTGCATAATTACTCTTCTTATCTATCCTGCCTCTAACCATGTTGGCCGAGCTGCCTCCTTCTCCACCTGCTTTTCTCTTGATCTCTTCATTAAGAATAGAACCCCTAACACCATCAAAAGTCAAGTTGGGGTTATTGGACAATGAGACTACCAATGTCTCCCAAGAGTCAGGCAATGTCATAAGCAAGAAAATGGCTTTAAGCTTATCATCGAAAGGAGGCATTCCTGAGTCCTGCAACTGTGACAAAGTACCTGTAAACGATGACAAGTGTTCAGCTGCACTCTTGGACTCATCAAGCTACATGCCAACTAGCTTCTGCATCAGGTGTACTTGGTTAACAGGCATAGTGTTTTCATACGTCGCCTTGAGTTTTGCCCATAACTCAAAAGTAGTGGTCAAAGAGATCTACTAGAATCTCATCGGAAACAACCATCTTAATGTATATAATGGCCTTCTTGTTCAAAGTAAACCATGCATCTTCCGACATGTCCTCTGGTTTCTCTACCTCCAAAGCCCTATCACAATCCTTCAAGAAGAGGATTCCCTGAATTCTCTCCTTCCATAAGTCGAAATCTGTTCCCTCAAACCATCGAATCTCAAATAGATTCTTCACATCTGAGGAGGATGACGCCATAGTTGCACAATGAAAAACCTGCTGGAATTTTGGGCAAATGCACCAAAATCAAAGTGCATCCTCCAAAGATGATGCACTACAACTCCAAATGATCACAGGACCGATTTGGGACAAAAATGGGGTGATTTTGGGCACAAAACTGATCTCTGAATTTTCTGCGTAGAGAATTTCATAAACTCAATTTATGCTCAAAAACAACTAATTTCGTTGTTTTTAACCTTAAAGAATGTACATAAGGCTAATACTCAGCCTTTAGATGCATGTAGGAGTAAAAGCCCCAATTTTTGCCACTGTTTTACAAGAAATTATGGCAAAATACTCCACAACTTCTCATACATGAGTCAATTTTGTTGAAACTATAGAAATTACAGCAAAATGTATCTCCCACTATGTATGCTGAGCAAGTTGAGAGTGAGAAGACCTGCAAAAACTGAGAAATTTGCTGGAAAATCTGATATTTTGCTGAAAACACCTGTTCTTGCTGGCAACTTTGAGATTTTGCTGAAAAACACCTGTTCTTTGCGATAAAATCAGAGAAAAATCACTTTCTTCGCGACGAAAAGCTGGAACATCACTGAAAATGATGGTACAACGGATTCTGGACCCTTTCTTCATGATGAAACTTGATGATTTTGCCAAATGGTGAGTGTATGCTGCTATAGAGAACCTGCGTAGTAGATTTGAGGCCCAATATAGGCTCTAATACCAGTTGTTGAGCTGAGGAGATGTGCTCAGGTGATGCAGCAGCTGTGGTGATACGCCTTTGGCTGAGTAGAAGGGCTGGAGGTGCAAGGAGCAGCCCATGCAGCAGATAGACAGAGATGGAGAGAGAGAAATTCAAATTTGGAGAGGGGCAGCTTGTTTGGGGGCTTCACTAAAGAAAGAAGTGAGCCCTAAGTTTATTTGAGTTCACTTTTATAGGACCTGGCCAAGTTCACATTGAACTTGGCCAAAAGAATAAATAATGAGTACATTAAGCCTTATAAAAGGCCTATACAGATGTGTACAAGTAAGGGGGTCATTTAGGACCTTTACCCTAACAGTATTCCAGGCTACACTCTTGGTTGTGGCCTTGGCCTAACTGGTGGCCGATGCAGGTTACCCATTCCAAAGTAGGTTTGGTTGTGTGATTGCCCTCTTGGCATTGTAAATTGCACACGAGTTCGGTTAGGAACACTTCATTGACTCGTTTGTCCTGACATTGTATTCTCTGGCTCTTGATGCATTCCAAAAGGATTTTGGGAGGTAGTTGCCTATTCTCGAGAAGGGAATAGAGGCAACCCCATATAGTTCAACTAAGCTCTATCAATTGCATCTATTGGCCAATACCTTCTTTGGTTCTGGTCCAGGTAGGTGACTCTAGACTCATCTTCGGGATCCTTTAACTCATAGAAAGTCATTAGGCTTTCTTCTTTTCCCCGTGTGGGTGAATCGGTTTGTAACAGTAAGTCTAACCTGTGGATTAAGTAAACGTCTAATAGGTAATCAACTTGAAGTATCAAATCTCCTCTCAATACTTGATTTACCAATGACTTGCCTCTTGGTGTAGTTACTAACTCTTCAGGATCATGTCTCCCCAAGTTTCCTTGTCCTTCCAATCCTCCTCTCTCATTGATCTGATCTGGGTGTTCTGTTACCACATAAATGTGACCTAATTTATGCATGTACACTCCTCGTTCATACTTGACTGCAAGCCTGAGCACTATTGTTGATTCAGTAGAGTTCACCATCCTTGCTACAGACCTATTTAAGCCATCCAGGTAAATAGGGATCCCTTGGGGGTTAATGGACACATATTGCAAAGAGGTGCGTTATTCCCCCTCTACAGTTGACATAGGGACAGAACCTTGCATGTCTTCTGAGGCCATAGGTATCTCCTCCTCTAAATCACTAGAGGTGTCAGTATAGATAGACTGATGACTTGCTTGGGTTGCACTTCGTACCATGACACTCCTCCGACTACTTAGCATTTGTCCTAATCTCAAGTTCATTCACCCTTTTGGGCCTATGTTGGCTTCCAACTTCCCCACAATTGGCTCTTCAACTCCTCCCAATTTTGCCCTCAAATGGCTTGATGATACGAGACAGACGATACGATACCGGTTTCAACACGATACGATACCAAAAACCTACCGCGATATGATACCACCGAATGAGACAATATGATACCAGAATTGACATGATACGATACCTCTATATTCGAAGATACAATACCAAATTTACAGACGATATGATACCTGACGTCTAGACGATACGATACTGGATTCCTTATGATACGATACCAGATTGGTCGGACGATACGATACCAATTTTTCACACGATACGATACTAGTGCAAGTGACGATACCAAAACAGAGGACGATACGATACTGTATTATGCACGATATGATACTGAGTTGGCGATACGATACCAACTTTTGCACGTGATATGATACCGCTCGGTCGACAATACGATACCGAGTGGACCGCGATACGATACCACCGGTTGATCGCGATACGATACCACCGGTTGATCGCGATCGCGATACCAACTTGACGATACGATATCAGATTGGTATCATGATACCTCAAGTGGGTGTGCAGCGATACGATACCAGGCAAGTATCGCAATACTAGGGAATTTTGGTATCGCAATACCAAAACTCAACCAACCACAATACCTCAGCCAAAATCGCTCTAAACTCAAAATTTTTTGTGCAAATATGTTTAGTTCTCACCCCTCCTCACTCTGACCCTCTGTATCACTCAAAGACTCTCTAAAAACTCTCTATTCTATCCCACAATACCAAAAACATCTCTAATCATATGCAAGCGTATTTTTGAAGTAATTTTGATATCAAAAACTTGTTGTAGCTTACCTTCAACGATGTCTTGCCTAAGATTTGAGCTCTCAAGGTTGCTTTTTAGCTTTTCAGGTTCGATACCACTCAAGTGATACCGGTCGCTGTTCTGCACATGATACCTGCTCTCACACTTATGTCAAATGAACTGTTTTTTTTTTATATATAGCTTTGGTGATACCTGAGACCTACTCTACACTAAGTTTGATAAGTTTTAGATTTTTTTCTTGGGTTTTTCTACTTTTTCCTACTCTACTCCTCTCTCTAACCTAACCCTAACTCTTCCCTTTCTTCCTCTCTCCTAACCCTAAACCTAAAAACTCATTACACACACCTCAAGGATGTGAAGTAACAAGTGCTGAAGTGCTTGACTACTTGCCACTGGATGCATTCACCTCTACAAGTACGATTCCTTCACTCCAGAGCTATAACCATCACGAATGCACCTTGGTTAAGTTTGTTCCCCGACAACGGTGTCAAAAACGTGTGTACCTAAGTCGAGAAGCCTTAGGGACTTGTGTCAATGAGACTAAATCTCAATCGCCCCACAAGTGCATATAGTGGTGGACCGATACACGTTTAATTATCAATCCGAAGAACCACATGAACCAAGTGTATGAGGACGAGTGCGCACATGATGGAAAGTGAAGTGGCTGAGCTACAATGCATGTGAAAAGATTTAACTACCTCTCCTACTCACTAATTCACTGAAAATGCATGCGCTATACCACTTACAATAGTAAGCACAAATTCAAACTTTTCTCCCAGCTTCAAACTCCAAATATGGCGAATACCAGGTTTATTTTGAAGCTCTCGACGAGACACATCTATTGGGGGTATTTTCACTCGAATATGACAAACGTTCTTCAAGTTATGCGCAAAATAGTGAATGGCAGGAAACACCAACACTCGCTCCGCACCTTGTGGTGGCTCACACACACACTACAGTAGTTCGAAAATGGCGGGAAGGGATAGCTAATAGTCCTACCACATATTCCAAGCATCACAGAAACACACAAAAGATCAAGGAGAAAATGAAAATCAACAGGAAATAAGCAAATTCGATTTTCTGCTCTTCTTCTTCACAATGGCAAAAATTCCTTACAAAGAGTCACAAAGTGACTTATATACATGTGCCTTAAAAATGGTCCTTTCACACAAGATACCGGTACTTTATTGACTAATCTCTAATTTGCTACTATTTTACAAGAATTATCTTACAAGGATTTGGGGCTTATGCATCTAGAGGACTCCTCTAGTGCATTTACATAGTTTCGAGGGAATTTCCTAGAATTTTGAAGAAGAAATTTTATGCCCATTAATTTGAAAATTTTGGGGCTCCTCTTTTGTGCCTCTTTTCTCTGCAACAAGAGGTATGGTTAGCACTCTTCTTGAGGCATTTTGTACAACAAATCTAGGCTGGTTTGCAGGAAGTGTGGAGGATGGGCCTAAAGAGGCTATCGTGCCCATCTGACAGCTGATGTAACCCACCTAATTGCTAATGTAGGCCTCTTCCTATGCAAAGGAAGACCAGAGGAAGATCTCCTTACATCCTCCTGAGTGGCAACTATCCATTGCCAATCCCTCATGTCTTGACCTTGGATGGATCTAGCTTATCGGATGGATTTGTCCAAAGATCTTTCGATCCTCCTTTGTGGTCATTTCATATGGTGTGGGGTTACATTCCTCAAGCGAATTATGGTTAGGGAAATCTAGCGGTATCACTCATTGCTAGTCTAAGGTCCTGAGCTGCAGAGAGCCTTGTCTCAGAGTTAGGTCCACTGAGTGATCGTATAACCAATCTTGGCCAAGGATTAATGGTTCTATCAGGTCATCATCATGGCACACTAGGAGTTTCACAGTCATGGCTACTTCGTGTATGAGGATAGGAAGGTCCACCTCACCCATGCAAGGGGTTTCCATGCCTCCTAGCCCTATGAGGTATGCCTCAATTGGCCGCATTTCTATTCATGAGTCCTTATAGTGAGACCACCTAATCGCACTAGTCGCAGCACCTGAATCAATTAAGCCCTAAGCTCATGGCGGGTGTCACCTTGTTCTAGCATGACTGTAATGAATGGTCTCCTATCCACTATGCTAGGATGAACAGTTGACTTTGTTTGACACATGACCATAGAATATCTTGATGTTTATGCAAGATGGTTATAATGTTCTCTCCCTATTCCTTGTTCTCTCCCTAGTCCTTGTTTTCTCAGTTTCATGCGTTCTAGAGTTTTTGCCTGAGCTTCCGTGCGTATTCTCTTTTTTTCCTCCTTATGCTTCTTTGCCAATGTGATTCATCTAAGCATATCCTCCGTAAGAGGTTCCTGATAAATCTTGACTCTACAACCACTAATGTAATTAGGCATTATCTCTCTTTCTAGCGTGGTTAATTGTATCACTTCACTTGTCGATACTTTATTAATAATCATAAGTCCATAACCACGTTTCTCTAGCTTCTGTGTCTGTTGTTTCAGTGTATACACTAGGACTAGGTCACCTTCTTTTAAGCCTTTATCTTTCACATGTGCATCTTTGACGATAATTCATGGCCGGTCCACACATGTTCTTGTGCGACCTTAAGGGTGGGTATCAAAAAGTCCAAAGGGATCACAGTGTTTTGACCAAAAACCATCTGAAAGGGAGTTGCATTGAGTATGGTCTTATGGGCCACTCGATATGCTCGAATAGCATGATGTAATTGTTTGTCCCAATCTGAATGTTTGTTGTTCACAAGTTTTATCAATACAGTACAAAGGATCTTGTTAGTATTTTCTACTTGACCATTGGCCTCAGGATGATATGGTGTGGATTTCTTGTGAATCACCATAAAATCCTGTAACAAATATTCAATGGCCTAGTTTAGAAAGTGAGTTCCTCGATTGCTCACCAACTCTATAGGCAATCCATACCTCGTAAAGACATTTTCATATAAGAATTTTGCCGCCATGTGTGCATCATTCTTTTTGGTTGCCTTAGCTTCTACCCATTTGGTAAGATCATCTGTCACTACTATAATGTATTCAACATAAGTACCTTTAGCAGGGGGTTAATGGGTCCTACAAAGTCTATATCCCACTTAGCGAATGCACATCCTCCCATCATGGGTTTTAGTGCCATTTCATCTCTGCGAGTAGGAAACTGCATTCTCTGGCACACACCATCTCTTAACATAGGTATGTGCATCCATGTGAAGAGTGGGCCACCATAATCCTGTGAATAGTATAGCTTTGATTATCCTATCGGGGCCAAAATGACCTCTTGTAACACCTTGGTGTGCAGTCTCTAATATGCTCCCTATGCTTAAATAATCACTCTCATGAACACACTGTCTTAGGTATCCATCTTTTCCTTGTTTGTATAGGGTATCAGCAATGAGAGCATAGTCTTGAGCTTCCTGCTCTAGACTACGTTGTCGTGCTAAAGCCATTCCTTGAGGGAATGTTTTTGCCTTCAAGCACATTACCATTGTTTCACTCCATTGCGGTGTGAGAGACACATGATACAAAGTGGCATGTTCCATAGGTGTTCTTTCACAACAAATAGGACATTCTTTACATAGCCTATAGACATCTGCTTCCATGGAAGGCCAATATACTCCTATTCTATGCAAAGTCTGCAATGTACGATGTTTCGAATGATGTTGCTTCAATGCACCTACATATGCTAATTGCAACCAATTATTGTGTTCTGATTCGTCTACACAACAAGCAAGAAATTTTTTATTATCTTGTTTATAAATGCTTCCTGCTAGTATCTGGTATCTTTGTGACTTGGTAATCTCTCCTTCTCTAATCCTAACCCTAGGATTCTTGGGCCCAAATGTGAGAATAGAGACAATAGTCTTGGCCCATTCAGGTACTACCTCAAGGTTAAATAGGTATGCATCTGGTAGTTCATCCGTTATTCCTTGAGGAGCTTCTCCAGTAGTTAACCATGAAAGGTGATCGGCTCTAAGGTGGGTTCTTCCCTTTCTGACTACTACTTCAAAGTCGTATTCCATTAGTAATAGAAACCAACATATCAATTGTCTAGTGTTACAAGGCTTATTGACTAAGTACAACAATGCCTGATGATGCGTGAAGAACTTGAACTTGTTTGCCAATAAGTAATGTCTAAATTTCTTTACCGCATAAATCATTCCTAATCCTTCATGCTCCATCGTGATGTAATTTCTTTCTACTGCGTTTAACTGCCTACTTGCATAAGCTATGGGAAGATCTGTATTACCTTCATTCGTAGGTTGTGCCAACACACATCCTATGACATAGTTGGATGCATCCACATGTACATGGAATGGCGTACTCCAATCTGAAGTCCTTAATATGGGTGTTGAACACAAGTGTCCTTTAAGTTCATTGAATGAATTCTCACATTCATCCGTCCATTCAAACTTGGTCAAAAGAGAGTACAAAGGCTTTGCTATGATAGCGTTCATGTGTATAAATTGTCGATAATAACCACAATGACCCATGAAATCCTATACCTCCTTTACATTTTTCGGCCTAGGTAAATCTACAATAACTTTCACTTTCTCTTCATCCATAGAAATCCTGTTATTTGACACAACATGTCCTAGAATTTGCCTTGCTGACCATGAAAACACACTTTTTTGGATTCAAGCAAACCTAATATTCTCGACATTTGTCAAAAATTTGCTTTAATTCAGGGATGTGGATCTACCTCCTGTTAGAATGTGCACATATGTCGTCCACATAAACTTCCAAATTTTTGCATAAGAATTCCTTGAAAACATGACACATGAGTCGTTGGAAAGTGGCGAGTGCATTTGTCAGCCCAAATGGCATTACACAAAATGCAAATATGCCCCACTCCATGGCAAAGGACGTCTTGTGTTGATCTTTAAGAGAAATGGCTACTTGATTTTAGCCTGAGAATCCATCGAGAAAGCTGTAAACTTCCTTGCCCACGACTCTTTCCAGCAAATGTTCTGTGATACAAAGAGGATAATTGTCTCTAATCGCGGTAGCATTAACTTTTTAAAGGTTAATACACACACACAATTTCCCGTTCTTCTTGGGCACGACCACGATGGGGGATACCCATTCGGTATGCTCAATTTCATAAATGAATCCTGCTTCTATCAATCGATCTATCTCCCCTTTAATCTTGGCCACATATTATCATTATAAGTGTATGGTTTCTACTTAGTAGGTTTGGCCTCTAGGGTCATAGGAATTCTATGGGAGCATATATCTAGGTCTACTCCCTTCAGGTCCTTGTAACTCCAAGCAAACACATCTCTATATTCTCGTAATAGGGCAGTTAACTCTTCTTCTTCCTCCTCAATCAAATCATGCCCTACGTATGTGCATTTTTCTTCTCCTTCTTCAATTGTGACTACTATTTTTTTGGTTTTCTCTCAGTTATCATATACTTCTCTAATGCCTGTTTCTCTTTTAGGCATCCTTACCATGATTATTCTATCTTCTGTTTCATATTTTTTAAAGTTCTCTGATACTTCCATGAGTGGTTCTTCTTCTTCTTCTTCTTCTTCTTCTTCTTCTTCTGTCTTAAATGATTTCTTTCTCTTCTTCTGCTTATTCTCTATATCTTCTATGAGTGAATTGGGTTACTCAATTTGATTTTCTTGTCCATCTCAGGGTTCTTGGCTTCCACAAAGTAAAGATACTCTTCTTTTGTTGAACAAAAGGGTTCCATGATAATGGATTCTAGATCCTCATCACTCATATCGTCTTATTCTTGAGCCAATTCCTCACATTCTTCTAGGATGGGCTCTTCCTCTAAGGGTTCTATCATAAAGATTGAAATATTGTATCCGTCCTCATCATAGTGAGGGGTGCACTGTTCTTTGTTTATTGCTATATCCATCGTGGCTAAGATCTATGCCCAACCATGAGGCTCGAATTCCTTGTCTAGAAACACTATAGATGCATAAGCCGGATCTTGAAGGGTTTGTAAATGTCGTTCTGAACCTAGAGTTTTGGCTTCTAATCGTTCTTCTTCTTACTTGGCTACCTTATACATCCATAAATGAGTGTCCTCATGCAACCATGATGGGTCTGATTCTAATGAATGCACGGACTCTATTTCTTTCGGTGTCCTATGGATGGTATTCCACTGAATTGGGGTTACATATTGATGGGAATAATCCTTGATATTAACTTTGGTAGTTACTCCTAAATGTTGCAAGTACAAGGAATTAGTTCCCCAATCTTGTACAATTTGCAACTGATGCATGAATGGTCATCCTAAAATCATCTTGTCAACATGGTTTTTCCCAAAATCACAAATGGCGAAAGTGTGCTCGAATTCCACACCACAAGTGGTGAGAGATATCCCTTCTAGTAACCCTAATGGCTTCTCAATGTGTCCATCAGCCATTTGTAGCTTCATTCTTGTGGGTCTTAGTGCTGTCTTACCCCAACATTTCCATAAAGCAGTGGTAGCGATGGATACTCTGGCTCTCGAATCTAAGATGGCTTTGGCGGTGTAGCCTTGATGGGTTATTGGAAGATAGGTATTACCTTCCTCTCCTTCACTCATGTCTCCAATTCTTTCCATGGGTATTCCTGGTACTTTCTTGTGTGAACCTTCCTCCACATGAGAAGTAGCAACCTTTGGGAACTAGTTTTCTACATGCTTCCAGAACTCTAATTTAATTTTCAACAATTATTCTAAAGTGAGATGACACTACACTTTAGTGTTTTTAATCACTTCCATGCTTCTAGGGATTACTAATTCTTCTTTTCTCACTATTATGGTGGGTGCTCTCATATTGATAGACTTAGCTTCCCAAGGTCCTATGAACTGGGGTAATTCTTGTAAGGAATTGGATTCAAACTTCGTTTGTTCACTAAGTTGCTCTTCCTCTACATCATCATAGATAGAGGGTATGTCTTGGGGAAATTATTCCTGCAAGTCGTCTATCTCTTGAATAGGTGGATTGGTTTCTTGCTCTTGTCTCCAATTCTCTTCTTGGATTTCTCTTAGAACCCCTTGGGAGTACTTATGTATGGAAGAAATATTTTCTTCGACCTCGATATTTGGCACTTGAGACAGAGGTGGTACATTATCTTCCTGTGTCTCTGGGACAATGGGGTTCTTTTGCAAAATTTTCTTTTCGTTGCTAGCAATCAAGTATTCTAGCCTCTCCAATAGTCCTTGAGAGTGTAACTCTGGTTTTGCTATATTACTCTATTTAATTTATCGAGAGGCCTCAAACATGGTCTCGGTTAGTTCCACCATTTTCATGCAAAGTTTAGTTCTCTCAATTTTTAATTCTGCTCTTGGATAGTTCTTACTCAATTCAGCTACCTGGGGTCCTCCTTTTAATCTTTCCTAGTATTCTTGAAACATCATGTCTAGATTTTCATGTATGGGTTCAACTAGAACTCATCCTGGTTTTTGAGTTGGGCTCTCTTGATTTGATTCTTGGGAAGTTAGTTCTAAGATTTTAGCTCTAGGTTACTTTAGACTTCCTTCCAACTCATTTTTACTCCATTTCCTTTTGATTCTCTCTCATGAGTCCTTCCAAGATTTCGTCTTTCTACTGATAGATTCAACAACTTCACTAGTCTCTGCTACTTTTTCAAGATTAGGTTGTTGGTTTTGTAATAGTGTTTGGACTCCCATTATAGCTTGGATAGGTACATACATAGGTGTGGATCCATCAGAGGTGTGCACAATACCTATCACATTGATGGGGATCACTTTTGAGGCATTAATAGGGTTCTTAGGGCAATCTCTAATGATATGCTCTTTACCACATTCTGTATAAAAGTCTTAAATGTTATAATATTGTGATTGTCCTGCTAGCAAAGGATGTGGGCAATCCTTTATGAAATGATCTCCTTGGCACCTAAAGCATGGTCCTTTAGGGCCCTTGGAGCTCAGTGATGAGTAGCACCTCCTTTAATGTCAATCCGGGAAGACGTGAGGATGGTATGAAGACCTCGAGCAAGTGGCGGCACAAGTGCGTGAGTGAGAAGCACACAAGCATGCACACACATACACACACACGCGCACACACGGCAAGACAAAGAGAGAGAATCAATGGAGTTCTTTAGATTACTTTCAAAAGCTCTTACAAGTTCGTTTCAATTACAATCCAACCTCAAAAATGAGCTCTCTAGCTCTTTTTATAGTTTTTGACTAGCTTTGGCCCTGTCCAGACCTAGTGTCCGGCCTAGTTAAAAATTAGGTTCCAGGGCTTATGTGAGGGCTCAAACGAAGTCTAAAAATTATGAAATTTGGTACGATGGTACTTCTAATACTCCTCAAGCTCGAGGACTCCTCGGCTTGCACAAAATGGAGTCTATTCTACCAAAAACGGGATTTACAATGTTTGTGTAGTGATTAAAATCACTTGAGTTGTTCATAACCCATGGGGAAAAATGATCTGGCCTTGTTGCCGTATTGTGCATGATTCCTCTGTTGCTTCCCCTTCCTAGCGTCTGTCGCCCCTGACAGACCTTTGTTCTCGCGGGTGGTCGATGTAATATTGGATGACATTGGTGGCCAGTTCATGTTCTCCTAGCCTTAAGCCTCTTGCTAAATCGGCTTCCAATGCCTCCCAATTTATTGCACCGGGGGTCTCTGGTTGCGGGGTGGTGTAGTACTCTGAATACATTGCTTGTTCACAAGCAAACAGTTGAAGCAGATGTGTCGGGTTTGGTGCGAAAATCTCCGAGTGATACTCCCAGAAACCTGATCTGAACATTTCTTCGAAGGTCTGTTTGTAGCAGGCGGGGAGGTATTTGATGCGTGCATGCCAAGCGTAAGCCACACGGATACTGGGGGTGGTGCTCATGTCATACACCAAGTCGTAATTTCCATTGCTAAACCCCGGAAGACGTACCTGTGGTGCGGCTGCATTTCTAAAGGTCTTCAGCACTACTTGCATCATATCTAAGATTTTAAGCATCATTTGCGCTGCTACATCTTGCATGGGCTTCAAGCGCGGCAACCAGTGGCAAATGGTCCCCATCATATATGCTACCGATGGTGGTCCTTGTGGTGGCGCGATGTACGAATAGTTCAGCCATTCCTTGCATTGCGCATTGTTCTGTACCTTGATATTAAATGCCTTCCACGACCTGCGGCGGGGGACTGGACCGTAGCATGGGTTGTACAGGAGGTGCAACGGCGCGTTGTTCCATGTGCGTAGCATTTTTGGATAGGTCTCTAAAAGTTTCTGCCGCCATGTTGGTTGACGAATCTTGCCTTTTCGCACCTCTGGAGGAAGGTCTTCGGGTTGAAATTGGGTCGCAAAAGTAGGAATCTGACCCGTGACTCTTTGTATTTCTGCGTTATAATCAGCCAAAATAATATAATACGGCCTGTATTGGAGTTCCGATGAGAGAATCAGGCGTCTCGATGACAAGTTCTTGAAGTAAGCTGATTGTAACACAGTCTCCTCTATGACCCTCATGGCCTGATTTTGCACTACGGTGCGTTCTTCATGCGAAGTCCCGATTTCCTCCACTTGTCGTAACCATGGTGGTCGTGGTGCCTCGAACGTGTCCTGCGCTTCTTCTGTTTGTTGGCCGCCTGGGAATGGTTGCGGATCATATTCTTCATCAAACGTTTGTTCCACAGGAATTTGCACAACTTCTTCGTCCGTGGGAACCTCCGGAGGGGAAGATGGTCTCTCATATTGTAGTAGGCGTGTTTGCAATTCAGTTACCTGTTTCTGGAGATCTTTTATGGCCTCTGCGTCTGTGCGAAGCGAAGCCGCAGAGGGGGTGGTTGGAGGGGCAGCTGTTGGTCCTTGTTGGTGTTCCTGCTTCAGTTGTCCTAGCTCCTCCGATAGCTTATCATGTGCTTCGAGCAGCATGGCATAATCTTCCAATATAATCTTGATATTATCGGGGGTCACTGCTTGAAACTTGGATGGGCTGATGGGCGCCCCCGGTGTGCTCTCAATAGCTGCCTCCAGGTTCTCTTGATTTTGTATTTGCAGACATCTGTTCTCTTCCTGAGCAGCCGAAAGATGGCGTTTCAGTAGCGCCATATTTCGCTGAAGTTTTGAGTTGCGTTCCAGCTGTGTCCGTAGGTGACTTTCTACCACCTGCACCGCTTCCTGATCTACGTTCTATAGCTGTACCTCCAATATATTATGGGCTTCTTGGAGGGTTTGGAACTGTGTGTGGAGGCGAGCGTTCTCCTCTTCTAGTGCCGCAAGGCGGTGCTGTAGTGTCGTTGAGTGCTCTTGCAGGCGTTCGTTTCGTTGCTGGAGCTGAATGTAATCTGTTCTTAAATTTGATATACAAGCCAACATGGTGTCCAATGCATTTCCTATAGATGAGTGTGGGTTGTTTATCGTGGGAGATGCATGGGATGGGAATTGGGGAAGGGAGACAGTGAATGATGTGTCTACGGAAGTTGTGTGTGTGGGTGAAATTGGTGGAGGGGGAACGGGAGGAGGTGAAACCGTGGGTGGAGGTGCCGTGGGTGGTGAAATGTCCATACCTTCAGGAGTGGGTGTTAGTGTGGGGCCTGCCATATACATTGGTATGGTAGGTGGTGTGTGTGTGGAAGTGGTGAATAGATGTGAAGTGGGGTGGGGAGCTGAAAAGACAGGGAATGGTTGAGGGCCTGGTTGAAAAGCCCTAGCAAAGAGGTCGTGGAGGGATTGTAGGAATGGAGAGAGGGATGTCGGGGGTTGAGGTCGTAAATTTGAGGAGGGCTGAAAGGGTTGCGTGGTAGCAGGGAAGCCCATGAATGTGGATCTAGGGTCAGGATGACCCGTGGCTGAGGGCGTTGGGGATGGTTGCCCTAGGGCAGGCTCTAGGAGGGGTTCAGCGGATTGTGTAGTGTTGGGGTTTGCTTCGAAGATTGGATTATCAGTGGTAGAGAATAGGGTGGCACTAGAGATGGGAGTACGGAAGATGAAGGTTGGGTCGGTGGGTTGAGTGGTCGATGGGATTTCCACTGTCTCTGTTCTAGGAGGTGATGGTGGGGAAGTAGGTGGTAGTGGTTCGATGGACTCCTCATGGGTGGCGGGGTGCTGTTGACTAGCTGTTTGGGAGGTTGGTGTAGTAGTTGGCTCTTCTGCAACTGTAACGGGAATTTGGATATTTTTACCTGAGCGAGGTCGTGTCTGGAACCTTCGTGGGTCATATTGAACTGAAGGCCTCTGAATGGCAGTGCACACAGCTTCTACAACTCCATATGTTTCTGCCATCAATAAGAGACCTTCCCTGTACTCTGAGTCAACTCCCGCTTCTTCCAACAACTGAGTCATAAGTACTCTGCTGCTCTGTTCAGTGAGTAACTGCTGCGATCGCACTCTTTCCATAATCTGATACAGCCTTCGGAGTTCTGCTGTATATGCTGGGGCTTCAGTGGTCTCTTCTTCATACGCTTCTTCTTCCGGGTGTCCGTGTTGCTGACTTTGCTGAGCGTCACTCCAATGGACATGTCTACCGTCTGTAGACTTTCTTCTTCTTCGTGAGGATGTGCCCTGCTCCTCTGCATCTGAATAAAACTCCACATCAGAGAATTGTGTGCTTTGTAGGAATGCTTCGAAATCCTGGGGGTCCAGTCCTTCAGCCTCTCCAGTGGCAGCAAATTCGAATTCAGGTGTAACAGGAGGAGCCGATGGGGTAGGTTGTGTCGTAGTGTCAGATTCCGACCTGGGTATCCTAATGGTAAAGGGAGGTACAGTGCCCTCTCTTAGTGGTGAAGCCTCAGGAGTAGTCAGGACTTCCCTTGTCTGGACACAAGGGATCGCGCCCCTCATGCGCTTGGACTGATGTGTGGACGTCTTGAGCCTTTTAAACATTTTTAATTGTGCCCAAGTTAAGGCACGTTCAATGGGGACATCATATGCTAGGCATCGGTAAATAATGCGTGTGATCGCACAGCATCCGTTCACCACTAATTTCCTAGAAGCCCGTTTGTTTGCTTCATACAACTGATCTATAATCCACATTGGTAGCTTAATAGGTAACGCACCTGCTTCCGCCAAGTAGAGAGCAAACCAGATCTTCTTGTGTGGTTGCGTGAATCGGTCTTGGCCGGGGAAGGCGAAATGTTGCATGCACATGCGGAGAGGGATGGACACATTTGGGGTGAGTGCTGCCATGTCTTTCAGCTTCACTAGTTTCCTGTCCTTCATGTTGGTGGGAACGAGAGCGTCCTTTTCTGAGGGCACATGCGTGCCATGCATATTTAAAGCGTCGCTTACCAACTCCACAGTAAGTTCAAACCTTTTCAACTCGTTGTTGCCCAGCAATGAGGGGAGAACAAATGATCCGGGTTGGTCCTTATCTTCATTAGCTTGTAATGTGGAGACCAAATAATAACATCGGAGGAGATCGGGTTTAGGTAGTGGGGCTTCAAAATATTCCGCCAACCCTGCTCGTTGCCATATGGTCTGGAGATCTTCGGTGTTCTGTAAAGTCTCGAACTCTTTGGAGAAAAATTGGAATCTCACCCATGATCTGTCATACTCGCATTTAGACTCCTAGATATACTTGGCCTCTCCTAATGGACCGGGCATGCCATTGAACCAGTGAGAATTGGCATGGACTCTTTCCGTGATCCCTGTAGGTGGGTCTGGCACCGGGATTTGCTGAAGGTGTTGCATCTGCACTGGTCGTTCAGTCGGGGGCACGTCCACAGGTAGGCTATCCACATCAATTCCTGCAGTGAGTATCCCTACTTGTGAGCCCGAACCTGTCGCTTCTGCCATTTTACTTCTTGCCTTCTGATTCTGTGAGAATATAGAACCATGTGTTAACATCGTAATGGACAGAATAAATCCGTTGTTGTCCCCGTTACCACATTAACATGAGGTAGATGGTGAGTTAGTGGTTAGTATGTGCACGAAGACAGTGTGTGTAGTTAATGTTTGTGTATTCCTAGGAGACTACTGCCGTTAGTAAGTGGGGGTGAATTTACAAATTGGGGTCGGGGGGTTTATTACAGGTCACAGACTGCCAAATGCAGTGAATGGGCTTTGCTTTCGGTTTCGTAGAGACTCTAGAGAGCGGTCTCGGTGTCGCGGTTTGGGAATCGGGCCTTTTAGGGACCCACTTATAAGTGATTACATGCGTGCTCTTGGTTCTTGGTGTGTTCCTAAGTGTTGAGAGCGAGTGAATACTGGTTGTACTCGTAGTTGGGTTATGCTGCATAGGTTGTGTCCTTGGCGTAGCTACTTGTGCCCTCAAGCAAGCCTTAGGCACCCAAATTTGTCTAGATTGTGGGCTTGCCTTCATCGACTTCTTGGGAACCCAAATAGATTTTACTTTAGCAGAAGAATTTCTGACAGACTTCTTATTAGCGTCGTGTTGTTGGTTACTAATAAGAGGCTTTGCCTGTGTAGTTGACGGTGGTGCACCCGGTCGCTCGCCCTTCCGCACCCACACCTGGTTTATTCTTTGGGACATTCTGCTGCGCAGGTACTGTTGATCTCGGACATAGGTAGTACTCTGCTTCTTCTGCTTGTGATCCGCCTTTGGTTGCTGCCTCCTTCTGGCCTTTGGAAAAGAAGGGAGTTCCGTTGCATCCCTGACTCCTTTTTTGCAAATATCATTCCTCTGCAACATAGGGTTTTGAACAAGAACAGCATGGTCATCTTCATGTGTACCCCTGGAAGGACCAGGAGTCTGTGCCTTTCCTAGTTCCTTGAGTGCTCCATTGTCTAATTCTACTGTAACTCGACTATGATTGACCCAAACCTGGAGAAGTCCACTTCTTAGGTTTAGATTGACTGCTTGGTCATAGATCCAATCCTGACCCAAGATGAGAGGTTCAGTGAGATCTTCATCTTGACACACCAGTACTTTAACTGTCATTGCCTCATCATGAATGTAAAGGGGAAGTTCCGCCTCGCCCATGCAAGGGGTTTCCACTCCTCCCAATCCTATAAGATATGCTTCCACAGGATTGACAGTCAATTGTAATTCTTGGCAGTAAGACAATTTAACAGCACTAGTGGCTGCACCTGAGTCAATCAAGGCTCTTACGGTCCTTGCACTCTTTCCTTGTCCTATATCTAAGGTTACGAAAGGACGTCTATCAATTATTCTATTCGAGCTTGTTCCTGCAACTTCACACATGGCCATGGGATATCCTTGATCTACATGGTCAACTGTTCTAGTCTGATCTCGGCCTTGTCTTCGTAACTTCATCCTTCTGATGCATTCTAAAGCCTCTGCTTGAGCCTCTTCTCGAATGCGCTTTTCTTCCTCTTTGCGTTTCTTAGCAGTGTTGAGTCGGCTGAGCATTTCCTCCGTGAGGGGTTCCTGATACAACTTGACTCTGCACCCGCTAATATAGTTTGGGAGAACATCACCCTCTAACGTGGCTAGTTGTACTGCTCCGCTCGTGGAGATCCTATTGATGATCATAGGTCCGTAGCCCCTCTTTTCTAGCTTCCTGGCGTGTTGTTTTAGTGTATAGACTAAAACTAGATCTCCTGCTTTCAAGCCCTTATCCTTCACATGGGCATCAAAATATGCCTTCTGTCTCTTCTTGGCTGCATATATTCCTGCAGCGGCTCTCAGTCTTGTTTCCCCTAATCTTTCAAGGTCAAAGATCCTAGAGGAGAGCTCATGACCTGTCCATTCGTGCTCTTGTGCTACTTTCAATGTAGGGATCAAGAAGTCCAAGGGTAACACAGCGTTTTGACCGAATACCATCTGAAAGGGAGTGGCTTGGAGTACCGTTTTGTAGGCCACTCGGTATGCCCAAACAGCATGGTGTAGCTGTTTGTCCCAATCAGAGCGTTTAGTGTTCACTAATTTCGTCAGTACATTGCATAAAATCTTATTAGTGCTCTCAGCTTGTCCATTAGCTTGAGGGTGATAAGGGGCAGACTTCTTGTGTATTACCAAGAATTCTTGGAGTAGATTTTCAATAACTTCATTCAAGAAATGAGTGCCTCTATCACTTACAAGCTCTATAGGTAGTCCATATCTCGTGAATACATTCTCAAACAAGAATTTGGCAGTTGTTTGAGCATCGTTCTTGGTTGTAGCCTTTACCTCTACCCACTTGGTGAGATAATCTGTTGCAACAATGATGTATTCCGCATGAGAACCTTTAGCTGGGGGATTAATAGGACCTACGAAGTCTATTCCCCACTTAGAGAATGCACGTCCACCCATCATAGGTTTCAGTGGCATCTCATCTTTGCGTATAGGATACTGATTCCTCTGACATACATCACACCGTTTCACATAGGTATGTGCATCCATGTGAAGGGTAGGCCACCAGAAGCCCGCAAATAATATCGCCTTGATCACCCGATCTGGTCCAAAGTGTCCTCCTGCTACACCTTGGTGAGCAGTTTCCAAGATCTTCAGATATTCACTTTCGTGGACACATAGTCTCAGGTAACCATCTTTACCACGCTTATATAGATTATCACCAATGAGTGAGTAATCCAAAGCTTCTTGTTCTAAACTCCTTTTCCTAGCCAGAGTCATGTCTGGGGGGAATGTGTTTGTCCTCAGGAATGATACTAGTGGTTCGCTCCAATCTGGCGCAATGGATACTTGATAGAGAGTGGCATGTTCCACAGGTGGTTTAGTGCAACAGATTGGGCATTCCTTGCACAACTTTTGGACATCCGCTTCCATAGTTGGCCAATGCACTCTGAATCTCTTTAGAGTCTGTAAAGTTCGTTGCTTTGAATGGTGTTGCTCTAACGCACCTACATGTGCTAATTGCAACCATTTAGCGTACTCCTCCTCTTCTACGCAACAAGCCAAGATCCCTTGATCTGTGTGCTTGTACATGCTTCCTGCCATGATGTGGTACTTCTGGGCTTTTACAACCTCTCTATTCCGTGTGTTTACGACTGGATGATTAGGCCCGTAGGTCAATACTGGTACCAATGGCTTAGCCCACTGCGGTATAACTTCCAAATTAAACAAGTAAGCATCAGGAAGGTCATCTGACACTCCTTGTGGGGCTTCTCCCGATGTGAGCCTAGAGAGATGATCGGCTCTCAAATGAGTCCTACCTTTCCTTACCACAACCTCAAAATCGTATTCCATTAGCAAGAGAAACCATCTCACTAATCTTCCTGTATTGCATGGCTTGTTTACAAGATATAACAATGCCTGATGATCAGTAAAAAATTTAAACTTATTTGCAAGCAAATAGTGTCTAAATTTCTTAACTGCATACACCATGCCTAATCCTTCTCGCTCTGTGGTGGTGTAATTCCGTTCAGCCGCATTCAATTGTCTACTGGCATAGGCGATTGGAAGATCCATATTACCTTCACCAGTAGGTTGTGCGAGCACACATCCAATAGCATAATTGGATGCATCAACATGAACATGGAATGGCTTATTCCAATCTGGTGTGGTCAAGATTGGTGCTGAAACCAATCTTTGTTTAAGCTCCTGGAAGGAATTCTCACATTCATCAGTCCACTCAAAGTTAGTCAAGAGTCCGTACATGGGCTTTGCGATGACAGCATACATGTGGATGAAACGTCGGTAATACCCACAATGCCCCATGAAAGCTTGTACTTCCTTGACATTCTTTGGCCTCGGTAGCTCTGCTATGGCTCTCACTTTTTCTTCGTCTGTGGATATGCCATTCTTTGACACTATGTGTCCTAGAATCTTGCCTTGCCTGACCATAAAAACGCACTTTTCTGGGTTCAGGCAGACTTGATATTCTCTACATTTGTCAAAGATTTGTCTGAGTTCAGGGATATGGGTTTGTCTAATGATGGAATGAGCACACAGATCATCAACATAGACTTCTAAACTCTTCCTCAGGAACTCCTTAAACACATGGCACATCAGCCTCTGGAAGGTAGCTGGTGCATTGGTAAGCCCAAATGGCATTACTCTAAAAGCAAAAATGCCCCATTCTGTGGCAAAGGCTGTCTTATGCTGATCCTCTGGAGCTATGGCTACTTGATTGTAGCCAGAAAATCCATCAAGGAAGCTGTACACTTCCTTGCCTGCCACTCTTTCTAAGAGATGTTCTGTGATGGGAAGCGGATAGTTATCTCGAATCGTGGCGGCATTAACCTTTTTCAAGTTAATGCACACACGCAGCTTGCCATTCTTCTTGGGCACCACTACGATGGGGGATACCCATTCAATGTGCTCAATTTCGTAGATAAATCCAGCTTCAACCAGTCTATCTATCTCTTCTTTGATCTTAGCAGCGTAATTATCGTTATATGTATAAGGCTTTTGCTTAGAGGGTTTGGCGTCTGAAGTCATGGGGATGGTGTGCGAGCATATGTCCGGGTCAACCCCTTTCAAATCCTTGTAACTCCAAGCGAATACATCTCTGTATTCTCTTAGCAAGGCAATCAATTCGTGCTCTTCTTCTTCTGTCAGGTCATGGCCTATATACGTGCATCTCTCCTCTCCTTCTTCTATAGCCACTACTATTTTCTTGGTGGTTTCTTTGTTATCATAGGCCTCTCCTGATTGTGCCTCCCGTTTAGGCATTCTTATCATGACTCTCCTGTCATCTATCTCATACTTCTTAAAATTTTCGGGGACCTCAAACAAAGATTCTTCCTCTTCTGGTGAGGCTTCTCTCTTCTTTCGTTTCTTCCCTTCTTCCTTCGGGCTCACATGTGTTGCTAATCTTACGTCATTTGTCAGCTCTCCATGCCTCTGGGTTTGAAATTCTACCTCATGGAAGTATTCTTCATCTGATGCAAATGGTGGGTCCATAATGATTGACTCTAGATCGGAGTCACTTGCATCCTCAAATGCATCAGGGCTAGGTTCGCATTTGTCTAGAACTGCCTCTCCCATGATTGGCTCTATGGAGAAGACTGAAATATCATAGCCGTCCTCATCACAGTGAGGTGTCCATTGTTCTTCGTTGATGGCTACGTCCATTGTTGCTAAGATTTCTGCCCAACCGTGAGGTTCAAATTCTTCGTCTGGAAAAACTACAGGTGCATAGGCTGGGTCTTGGATTGATCTATGGGTTTCTTTCGCACCTACCTCTCTGGCTTTCTCTCTCTTCTCTTCTTCTACTGCTACCTTGCACATCCATAAGTGGGTGTCTTCATGCATCCATGAGGATCCAGACCCTATGGAATGCACCGATTCTGTGTCATCTTTGGCTCTATGGATGGGATTCCATTGGATAGGAGGGACATCTCTGTGAGAAAAATCCTTGAGATTGACTTTTGTTGTAACACCCAAGTGTTGAAGATACAAAGAATTGGTTCCCCAATCCTGTACCACTTGCAACTGTCGCATGAATGGTCTTCCCAAAATCATCTCATAGGCATGATTTTTACTAAAGTCACATATAGCAAAACTATGCTCAAACTCAACACCACAAGTGGTGAGAGTTATTCCTTCTAGCAATCCTAAGGGTTTCTCAATATGACCATCGGCCATCTGCAATTTCATCCTCGTTGGTCTGAGCGCTGGCTTGCCCCAACGTTTCCATAAGGAGGTGGTGGCAATTGCAACTCCTGCACCTGAGTCCAAAATTGCCTTGGTGGTGTATTCCTGGTAGGTGATGGGAAGATAGGTGTTCCCTTCTTCACCTTCACACATATCTCCTATCTTATCCAAGGGGATTTCTGGCACTGTCCTATGGGATCCTACCTGGGAACGAGATTTTGCTATCTCTGGTACTTGTTTGGCTACATGTTTCCATAATTCAGGTCTAACCTTGAGTAGCTCTTCTAACTTGAGATTACACTGCACGTTAGTGTTCTTCACTACCTCTGTGTTCCTAGGTATGACTGAGTCGTTGTTCCTTACCATGACTGTGGGTGCTCTCATACATGTGGACTTTGCTTCCCATGGACCTGTGAAGTGGGGTAGCTCCTGTATGGAATTAGACTCAAAGTCCAATCTCTCATGAGACTGAGTACTCTCCTGTTCCCCGTAAATGGATGGGATGTCTTGTGGGAATTGGTCGTGTGCATCATCCACAAGTTCAAAGGGAGGGGCGACTTCACTTTCGTTATCCCATTTGTCTTCTTGAATCTCTCGTAGGAAGTCTGGTGCAAACCGATTCATAGAAAAGAAGTGTCTGGCTCAGTAGAATTAGGCGCATAAGCAACCTGGGAAGGAGGGCTTATTCTTCCGTTGGCTCTCTCCTTGCTCTCATAAATGGCTGGAGCACAAGCTTCTTGGGGAGGATTGCTTATTCTATCACTCTTCCGAGCCGGCTCATACACTCCTTGAGAAGGAATGTAGGTAGACTGTGGAGGTACGTGAGCTTCCGAGGGAGGCTCATCTGCCTTTTGGGGGGGAAGATAAGCTTCTTGAGGAGGCACATGGGCTTCCTGAAGAGGCTGGCTTATCCGTTCTCTTGCCCTTTCCTTTCTTTGAGGGGTAGGTTCCTTTTCTGACTGTGCAATGAGCCTCTCTATTCCTTCTAAGGAGGGGAAGTTGTCTGGTTTAGTGGAATTGGCCGCATAAACTTCCGATGGGTAATGGTTTATGTTTTTGCTTGATTTCTCTCTCTCTTGATTTTTTTCGTCCTTGGCAGATCTTGCAATTATTCTCTCTAATTTCTCTAGGAATCCATCCAAGTGTAATTGCGTTTTGGCTGAGCCCGAGTAATTGAAAAGGCGATTGGCTTCAAACATAGTCTGAGCCAGTGCGACCATTTTCGCGCACAGTTTGGTTCTTTCTATCTCTAGGTCAGCTCTAGGATAGCACTTGTCATGATCCGTGACGTTTGGCCCTTCTTGGATTCTGGCCTGATATGCCTTAAGCATCATGTCTATGTCTTCGGGAGTGGGATCAGCCAATACTGATCCTGTTTGGGGTGGTGGGTGGGTTACGTGGGGTGTCTTAGAGGGTGGAGGGATGGACAGTGATGGGGATGGTAGCGGTGGGAATGTGTGAGAGTGCGGTTGAGATGTGATCTCTATGATTTTAGCCTTGGTTTCTCGTAGACTTTCCTCAAGTTCACTCATCTTCTTTGCCCATTGCCTTTTCATGCGTTCACGGCTATCTCTCCAAGCTCTTGTTCTCTTTTTATTTTGGCTCTCAGTATCGCTAGTGTCTGGGCTCTTTTCCTTGCCTACCCCTTGGTTTTGCTTCACTGCTTGGGCCCTCGTGACTACCTGTACGGGTGCAGTGGAAGTAACACTTCCGCTGGAATCTACCACTAACTCAATAACATTGATGGGCGTGATTTTTGGCATATTACTGGGGTTCTTTGGGCAATCTCGTAAGAGATGCTCTTTCCCACAATCTTGGCAGAAGCCTTGGATCGTCACTGACTGGGGTTGTGTAGGTGGAGGCAAGGGACAATCACGAATGAGGTGATCTCCTTGGCATCTGTAGCATGGTCCTCTTGGGAATGGAGGTCTTACCTGCCTAGATTGAGGCCTAGGGTTGGGGTTTGCATACATGACGTTCGTGTAATCTGACTCCCAACTAGGTTCGTTTGTCTCTTCGCTATAATAGGACTCACCATGCTCAGGAGACTGCATGTAGTAGGCCTGGGGGCTATCAACATGTGTAGAATCAAAGCTATGGTCACTCGGGTCACTTTCAGAAAGCAAGGATGTTACAGGGACTATAGCTCTATTCAGGTTCTCTTCTGCAGCAGTATACTTTACCGGAATCACATTAGCTGGGGCTGGGGGTTGTTGTGCTAGCACAGGCTGAGGCCTTTGTTGGTTTTGATATTGAGGTTGGAAATTTTGTTGTGGCCTGCCATATGGTTGTGGAGGGTACTGGTTCTGGTATCTGCCTTGTTGGTAGGGCTGAGGGTAGGGTTGCCTAACCGCCTGCTTGTTGTATGGGCAATCTTGTGCGGTGTGGTTGGTGTATCTCCGTTCTATGGTGCAGTACTGGCTACTAGGGTTTACTTGGGGTTGAGCCATAATAGGGCAGACATTCGCCATGTGGTCACCACCGCATGTATAGCATCTTTTCACAGGGGCAAACCTTGGGATTTGTTTGCTAGTTACACCTAATTTATGGGCTACTTTTTCGGCAAGTTCCTCAATTGATGTGGCTTGTGTGGAAGATTGACTAGATGCACTATCTGAATCTTTGTAAATTTTGGACAGCTCTAGCTCTTCTCCTAGGTTATCTTCAATGTCAATGCACATACGTACACACTCTTCTATAGTCCTAGGGTCTTTCAGATACACGTAGGATCTCAATTTTGGACTCAGCAATCCGTCAAGGAATAAGGCTACTTGTTTAGCAGATGTGGGTAGCTCCGAAATAGGGCACCTTTCAAGATATTGTCTAAATCTTCTTCCTGCAAGTCTCACAGTCTCTTGAGGGGTTTGCTTGAAGCTGTGAATCAGTGAGGAGGTGTTGTGTCTTATGCCACTCTTGGAGAACTCAATAATAAATGCTTCTAGGAGTTGGTCTATGCTCCTGAACTGGCGCTCATCCAATGGCTGAAACCATGTAAGTGCCGTATTCCTCAGGGTTAGACCGAAGGCATTGTACTGCGTGAATAGATCCTCAACTTGCTCAGCTCTCAAGACTTGCTTGAACTCCGCCACATGATCATAGGGATCTCCTGTGCCGTCAAAGTAATTCTTCATGGACTTAACTAGCTGGGTGGGTCTCAAAGTTCTTGTGTGCTCTCTAGGCCTCGGCAGAGGGAATCCATCTACATTTCTTTGGTTCCTATGGGCTCTAAGCATCTCAGGTTCTACCCTATTCGTCTCCGTTCTCGTTCTTTCTCTGCCCACTGGATTGGCAAAACTTACTTCTGGTCTATCTTTACTTCTGTCTCTTTGCATACCATGAGCCTGGGATGTTCCAGCTCCAGGGTGACCATAGGATACATTTGACCTTGGTTGGGGGAAAATGAATTCGCCCTTCCAAGTGTAAGCATGCCTATCATTTTCTGTCACCACAAAGATCCTCTCCGAAGTGTGGTCTAAGTAGGTCACTCTACCTGGGCTATCTGGATCCTTAAACTCATAGATCATGATTGTTCCTATATCAATTGGGTGATCCGGTTTATACCTCCAAAAGGCTTCGTCCATTTCTCGATTGAGAAGCAAATCTATGCACTTGTTATCTTGGGGGACCCACTCAGGCGTGATAATCCTAGTGAGAACTGATTTACCTCGAGGGGTTCTAGGTTCCACTCCCATGTTTCCTTGTTCCACGTCACCTAAGTCCGCTTCTGAAATTACATTTCCAAATTCATCTGTCCTATCTGGATGACTGGTGACTACGTATATGGTTCCTTCCTTGTCCAGGTATGCACCGTTTTCAAACTTGACAGCTGGGTGCTCTAGTCCTATGGATTGGTCAGGGTTTTTAATCTGGACCACGGATCTTCCTAGGCCGTCCTCATAGATGCTAGCACCTAATCGGTTGGTCCTAAGGTATTCCAACTGTGTTTTGTAAGGGCCTTCTACCCTGTACAAGTAAGGCACACCTGAACTTCCCGTAGGTCTGTCCATGCCTTGAGACATCTCTGACTCACTGGTATCAGAGCTAGGGTAATGAGAGTGGCGACTCAACTGCTGGGCCCAAGACCTTGCAGTGTGATTGACACTAGCCTCTGAAGACCTAAGGCTTTGTCTCTCTCTTACTAGGTGTCGTCCTGATCTAAGGTTCATATGCCTAACGGATTAGCCCAATTTTCTTCAGAGTACAACCTCGTTGCCGATCAATTGGTACCAGTCACTTGATTCTTTTTAGTTATTCCTCATGTTTAAAGTCTTATCTTTTATTACGTCGTCAGGAATACTTGAATGTTCTTCGTGCTTTCAGGTTGATCGTTCCACGTTAGGTTCTTTCCTTTATGTTGTCGACAGTACAGAGATTAAGTTTTTAGCTTGAACTTGAGTTTTTAGGTAGTCTTCAACTTGATAGTGGCCTATCGTCGCCCTGACTTACTCCTACTTCTAATCGTTCTTAGCCTAAGCTAGGAATTGACGAAGAGGAGTTGAGAATATTCCGACCTTTCTTGCCGAACCTTGCTCTTTAGTGCTCGAGAAGTTGATTCTCAAGCGTGCGCAACACCCTTGCTTGGATACTCTCAATTGCTTCTCAATAGGCCTGCATAAATCCCAAGATTAGCTTTAAGTAGACCTTTCACTTGACAGACAAATTATTTCAGACACTTTGTTCCCCCTTATGTATTGCTAGAAATTTCCTCTAGAGCTCCCTTGGTGTTTCTACCCCTCGGTGGGTCAACTCCCAAAGATCCTATCTGAAGATCAACGCGTTGTTCTTATAAAAAACAGTTGAGGGCGTGTAGTATATGTCACGAGCTTTCCGGCAAGCCCTAGAGCTCAGAAAATGGATTTCGTATGCAAAAGTTATGACCGTTCAGGGTTTAGGGGTTACTAGACAGACAGAACCTTTCGGGGGTTTTAATGCATTTTCTAAGGCCTTCGTAAGTATATGAGTACATGAAAGTGCAAATATGCCCAAAATTTAGCCTAAATTTCCAAAAATTCACTCCTTAATTTTTTGCCGAAAATGTCTGTCTATCGCGATAGACGGTGTCTGTCGCGATAGACACAATCTATCGTGGGGGCTGTCTGTCGCGATAGACGGTGTCTGTCGCGATAGACAGTGTCTATCGTGGATTTCTGTCTGTCGCGATAGACGGTGTCTGTCGCGATAGACAGTGTCTATCGTGGATTTCTGTCTGTCGCGATAGACGGTGTCTGTCGCGATAGACGGTATCTGTCGCGGATTTCTGTCTGTCGCGATAGACGGTGCCTGTCGCGATAGACGCTATCTGTCGTGAAATTCTGTCTGTCGCGATAGACGGTATCTGTCGCGAAATTTCGGTCTGTCGCGATAGACGGTGTCTGTCGCGATAGACGCTATCTGTCGTGAAATTCTGTCTGTCGCGATAGACGATATCTGTCGCGATATTTCGGTCTGTCGCGATAGACGCTGTCTGTCGTGGGTCTTTGTCTGTCGCGATAGACGGTGTCTGTCGCGATAGACAGTGTCTGTCGCGATAGACGGTGTCTGTCGCGATAGACTGAAAAAACGCAAATTTTTGAAAAACTTCTAGTGATCTAGAGTGCCCTCAAGGTGTAGGTTATAGTGCTAATCATGCATTCACAAAATGTTAAGATTTTCTGTCTGTCGCGATAGACAGAGGTTGTCGTCCCGGGACCTGTGCAGAGCCTGTCGTACCTGCGCACACTGCTGGGGATGATGGTACAGCAAAAAACCTGCAAAATAGCTCAAGAAACATGCAAAAAACAGCGCATGCAAATTCGCTCTCTCGCTCTCTCTCACAAGTGAAATGAGGGAAATGAGGTGGAGATGGGGATATAGTCAAAAAACTGAAATTTTCGCGATGATGGAGATGGACGTGGGAGATGGTGATGATGATGATGAAGATGGTGAAGAAAGTAAAAGAAAACCGATGAGAGTGAAGAAAATACCTACGACTCCAACGCGTCAACTCTACGTCTTACCATCACACGCTCGTCCTCAAAGCTCGATCCCCGGCAACGGCGCCAAAATTTGGTGGAGCTCAGTGATGAGTAGCACCTCCTTTAATGTCAATCCGGGAAGACGTGAGGATGGTATGAAGACCTCGAGCAAGTGGCGGCACAAGTGCGTGAGTGAGAAGCACACAAGCATGCACACACATACACACACACGCGCACACACGGCAAGACAAAGAGAGAGAATCAATGGAGTTCTTTAGATTACTTTCAAAAGCTCTTACAAGTTCGTTTCAATTACAATCCAACCTCAAAAATGAGCTCTCTAGCTCTTTTTATAGTTTTTGACTAGCTTTGGCCCTGTCCAGACCTAGTGTCCGGCCTAGTTAAAAATTAGGTTCCAGGGCTTATGTGAGGGCTCAAACGAAGTCTAAAAATTATGAAATTTGGTACGATGGTACTTCTAATACTCCTCAAGCTCGAGGACTCCTCGGCTTGCACAAAATGGAGTCTATTCTACCAAAAACAGGATTTACAATGTTTGTGTAGTGATTAAAATCACTTGAGTTGTTCATAACCCATGGGGAAAAATGATCTGGCCTTGTTGCCGTATTGTGCATGATTCCTCTGTTGCTTTGTGTGCCAACAGCCCTGTGGTCTTGGTTGTCTCAATGCCCTAATCGGCTACTTATCTTTGTACATTCTAGTGGTAGTACATTATGCATTGTGTGTTGTGCTCCAAGCTTCTTCTTCTTCCTTGTGTTGTTCGCGTGCTTCCGTAGACGTCTAACTCCAACAATTGGTATCAGAGCAAGTCGTCGCTTCATCTAGGGCATTGTCTACACCTCTCCAGTTGCAGTCTCAAAATCGCACGAAATTTGATAAGCATACTCATGGTGTTTTAGAGATCAAAATAGCTTCGTTACGTGGTTTCGAAATCGCAATCTGAGCTCATTTCGGCCTCCAAATGCAGTATCACAGCGCTTGTGTATGCTATTTTGTCTTTTTTTGCCAAAGGTATATACCAGTTTTGGTTCACCAGTATAAGCGTTTCAAAGTCTGTTACACGTTTAGTAGAATTTATCTGGGTAGTTATGTTCAACTTTTTGAGATACAATCAATCATCTGCATCAAGGTATTTTAGTCACCAACCATGGCTGAAAGCAGTGATGTATTTCGTATGTTGGTTGTTGAGGATAAGTTGGATGGTACCAACTAACCATTATGGGCTTATATGATGCATCATGTATTAGTCGCAAAAGGATTATGGAATATTAAGCAAGGTGTTGAAAGGCATCTTGTTAAACCTACAAATATAGGTACTGCAAATACAAGTGCTGGAGTTGATGGAGATGGTGTTGAAGATGATGATATTTTGCAAATTCCTATTCGTGTTGTTGTTTTTATTGCACCTACTGTAGAGCGAATTCATTGGGACGACAGAGATGCTCAAGCACATGCATTGATAGCTTTGTCTGTCAAACATGACATTATTCCTCACATTCGCTCTTGCAGAATAGCGAAGGATGCTTGGGATACACTTATCACATTGTACCAGGCTAGGAATGATGCTCGTGTTGCTTAAATCCGAAAACAATTGGAGAGTGAGCACATGAATGAAGGTGATTCTAACCATCACGACGGTCTGAGACTTATGGCAGATATGGTAGAAAGTCAGATACTCTACCTTTGGAGAGTTTTCTTGATGTACTAGAGTGCTTTTCTTGCATAAAAAACTACAAAACATAAACACACACTCTTGCTCAGGAGCTCTCTCTCTCTCATGCATGTGCAACTGAGAAAAATGGAGTGAATAGGTGAATATGATGAAATTTTTTATTTTTTTGGGATGCAAGAAGATGATCCAGGGGTGAAGGAGGAGTTTAGGGAAGGTGAAAAACACTAAAAACAATACAAAAACAACAACAAAAATTGAGATTAATTCACTGCATATCAAGGTTATACCTTCTACCGAGGAAATTGAACGGGCGCGTTTTTACCCTGACATTGATGCATAAGTCGGTATAAGCATCGGTAGCATAGTGCCAGTATAGTCGTCGGCAAAGTGTGAAGCATTTATGTACTTCAAACATTTTTTGGTTTTGGTTGAAAATATGTCAGCATGTAAAATGGCCACCCTTTGTTCTGATTGAGGGGGGGATATATATCTTCTTATTTTAATGCATTTCTAGCTAAATGTGTGATAAAACATCAATGTATAGTGTCGTACACACCTCAACAAAATGGAGTTTGTGAAAGGAAGAACAAGTCACTCATGGAGATGGTGAGGCGTATGGTCAAGAATCAAGTTTTACCACATAGTTTGAGGCTGTTATGTGGGAAACATATGTACTTAAAAAGTATCCCACTAAAGCATTGTATTCTATCACTCCATATGAGGCTTGGCATGGTCGCAATCTATATGTTGATCATCTAGATGTCTTTTGGCATATGCATTAGTGCCTGAAAAACAACATAGGAGATTGGATTATAAAATAGTGAAATGTATTTTTGTTGGGTACAATTTTGAAAGCAAAGGCTATCATCTGTATCATCCATAGACTAAATGCATTTTGGTTAGCGGTGATGTTGTTTTGTGGAAGATGGAATCTTTCCATTACTTTCATGTACTAAGGAGACATCAATTAGCTCCAAAGATGTGTATGACACTTTGCTACCTCTTTTTAGAGGTGGACAATCAAGTGATCTTCCAAATGAGGCTATTTCTCAACCTTTATAGATTCCACATGATGATGCAAATCATTCCATTTCTGATGTACGTTTACATGATGCGCTTGTTTATGAGAAGGTTGATATAGAGGAGGCAAAAACTATGTATAAATGGATGGTGCACACTTTGTGAGATAGCAAATTAGATGCACGTCTATCATATCATACTCATTCAGGCTCTCGTAGTGCTTCTTTTGCATCAGATTGCTGTGTTATGGATACCTGTAGTCTTTGTGATGATAATGAGCCTATTTTGTTTGATGAAGCACAAAATTCAAAAAATTGGATGGCTTCCATGGAATCAAAATATGATGCTATTATGAAGAATGGTACATGGTCTTTATGTGATTTGCCTCCTGGCAAGAAGGCCATTAGCACTAAGTGGGTATATAAGTTGAAGTGTAAGCCTGATGGAACAGTTGATAGGTATAAGGCTAGGATTGTTGCGAAAGGTTGTGCTCAAGAAAGAGGCATTGATTTTGATGAGACCTTTTCTCCCATATGCCGAATGACTACTGTTCATAGCATCTATGCATGTGCAGCTCCTCATGGTTGGAATTTACATCAATTGGACATTAAAATTGCATTTCTAAATGGTGAATTATATGAAGAAGTGTATGTTTTTCAGCCCCGTGGTTTTGTGTAGAAAGGGCATGAAAACAAAGTGTGTAGATTGAAAAATGTATTATTTGTTTTGAAGCAAGCACCACGTGCTTGATATGAAAAGATACATGCCTACTTGATTGCACATGGTTTTGAGAACAATCCAAGTGAGAGAACCTTATATGTTAAGCATGCAAATGATGTGCTTTTCATTATTTTGTCTATGTTGATGACATGCTGCTCACTGGTCCTAATGAGAAGCATATTGTTAATTTTAAGGCTAATTTGCATGCCTCATTTGAGATGTTAGGTTTTGGTCATTTGCATCATTATTTGGGCATTCAGTTTATGCAAGTTGATGGTAGAATAGCTTTGTGTCAAAAAAAATATATTGACACATTATTACAGCATTTTGGCCTTGAAGACTGCAAACTTATTTTTACTCCTATGGAAGTAGGTTTACGATTGATTCTTCATGATGTTGGAGATCCATTTGATGTTGTTCTCTATCAGGAGGTTGTTGGATGGTTGATTTACTTATGCATAACTCGGGTTGATATTTAGTTTGTTGTCTCATAAGTGAGCAAGTTTATGCATTGCCCAGATGTAAAGCATTTGTAGGCAGTTAAGCACATCTTTCGCTACTTAAGTGGTACCCGACTACTTGGATTGTTTTATCCCAAGGGTGGATCGCTATCGCTAGATTTACATCTTTTTCTAACTCTGGCTAGGCTGGTTGCTATGACACTCATGTGTCCACTAGTGGTTTTTGCTTCATGTTTGGTAGCTCATGCATATCTTGGTTGAGAAAGAAGTAGCCTACTATGGACACTTCTAGTTGTGAGTCTGAGTATAGGGAAACTTTCATAATGATTGTTGAGTGTGTGTGGCTCAGATGCCTTATGGCTGATTTGGCTGTTGGTCAGTCTACTTCCACCACCATCTTCACTAGCAGTCAAAGTGCATTGGAAGTTGTGAGGAGGCCTATGTTCCACGTTTGCACTAAGCACATTGAGGTGCACTATCATTATGTCAAGGAGAGGTTCTATGTTGGAGAAATCAGTTTGGCATATGTGCCCACATAGGAGAATGTTGTAGAACTTTTCACAAAAGGCTCTACCTAGGGAGAAGTTTGAAGCTTTTTGCAAAGCTTTGGGCTTACTTCCTTTTGTGGATTCATTCCACATAGCTTGGCACGCCCTTATACATGAGTGCCAGATCCTTGTTTGCGCATCACTCCCAAGGGGGATTTGTTGATATATTTTGGTAGTGATGTGTGTGAACACACCAAGACCACTAGGGTTTTTCCCCCTAACTTTTATATAAGCCTATTACCTTTACGGGTTACTTATCTTTGTACATTCTCTTGGTAATACGTTCAGTATTTTGTGTTGTGTTGCAAGCTTCTTCTTCTTCTTCCTTGTGCCTGTTCGTGTGCTTTCGTAGACCTCGAACTCCAAGAAGAACTTTTGGAGTATTAGGCAAGTCATACACTCAGCGTAGTGGTCAAGTCTCAAGGTTGGGAAGGAGAAGGTCTTGGGCTCAACCCCCATAAGAAACATGGGGTGCTTTTGACCCACGATCTCTAGAGTCTTCTAGAGGAATCCACTTGATCAACTTGAGTATTGTGGGACTTAAGTGATGAATACACCTAACACTAGTAAACTTTGGTAATAGTCATGTGGTGGGTGCTAAAGAAGTGGTGAAGATTGCACATGTATATATGGAGTCTAGTTAACTTTAGAGGTCATTGTTAGTCCAAAAATCTATATAATGGCTATTTGGAAGGATATATAATGCCTAGTTGGAAGGAGATTCAGAGGTCACTCTCTCGTGTGTGTGGGGATTTTATGTTACATATGATCCTACACATGAACGATAAACATGGTACATTGGGATTATTCAGAAACATGTTGAAGGTTCTTTGTGATGAATTGTGTCCTATTTGTGAACTTGACTTCTACTTCATAGTATGTAATGTCACGTGGAAGGAGATAAGGAAGAGAGCTCACACACACAATCTCAATCAAGGAGAAGCACACACACAGATTGAGGCAAGGAAGAATGATCTTCTTCTTCTTCTTCTTCTTCTTCTTCTTCTTCTTCTATTACATAAAAGGAATGTACAAGAATGGCCTAAAAACAAGATACAACAAATCCAATATATAAAGACCAATACATAAGGAAAAACCTAATGTCCGTGAATGAGTGAGCTGGCAAGAAACAAATGTGCCATCACTCTTGGCAGATCAATCTAATAAATCTCAATCAAGTGTCCTTGACATATACCGGTGTGACCATTATACATTCCAGAGAAATGGAAAAGTGATACGTGTTATCCTGGATCATCATATGTTGAGCTTGATGTCTCAACACTCCCCCTCAAGCTCAATGCCATGTCTTCTAATCCAAGCATCTTCCAAAACTTTTTTAGCTTTTTTGCTCCAAGTGCTTTAGTGAAAGTATCAACAACCTGCTCATCTGTTCTCACATAAACAAGATCAATATCACCTGCTAATACCTTCTCTTTGATGAAGTGATAATTTACCTCGATATGCTTTCTTCTCGCATGAAAAATTGGGTTTCGTGCGAACTGTATGCTGCTAAGATTATCACAATAGATGATGATAGGTTTTTGCACTTCCACACCTAAATCTGCAAGTAGCATCTCCAGCCATGATGCCTCACATGCTGTCATTGCAGCACCTCTATGCTCAACCTCTGTACTCGATAAGGCAACAGTGGGTTTCTTCTTGTTGCTCCATGTAATAGCTTCACTCCCAAGTGAGAATAGAAAGCCACTAGTAGATCTCCTATCTAGAATGCTACCAGCCCAATGTGCATCGGAGTATCCATGAACCTGCAAATCTACACCAGCTTCATAAAACAATGCATAATCCAAAGTAGCACTCACATAACGTAGAGTGTGCCTTAGAGCATCTAAATGTGGCTTCTTGGGAACCTGCATAAATTGACTTTCAGGTCCAATAGTGTAGCTAAAATCAAGCCTCGTAATTGTGAGATATATCAAACTTCCCACAATTTTCCTGCACATAGTAGCATTTCCCAATGCTTCACCTGATGTAGTATCTAACTTCGAATTCTGATCTAATGGCATAAAAATTGGCTTACAATCAGCCATACCATACTTTTGCAGCATATTCAAGGCATATTGCCTCTGTGACATCCATATACCTATTTTTGTATGTATAAACTCAATGCCCAAGAAATAGCGTAGCACACCAAGATCTTTCATGTCAAATTCTTGCATAAGAAGTTGCTTCACCTCTTTAATGCTTTCTTCATTATCACCACCTACAATCAAGTCATCAACATAGATAACCACAATTGTGATGCCATCATCACCCTTCCTTGCATATAGTGAATGATCTACATCACACATAGAAAACCCAATGGTGGTTAAGTAATCAGCAATCCTTGCATGCCATGCACGAGGAGCTTGTGTAAGCCCATACAAAGCCTTTTGCAACCTGCAAACATATTCTGGATGCTTTGAATCTTCATATCCTTGTGGTTGGTCCATGTATACCTCTTCCTATAACTCACCATGTAGGAAAGCATTCTTCACATCCATCTGATGCAAAGTCCATCCTTTTGTTGTAGCTAATGCAACAAGTGTTCTGACATTATAAATTTTAGCTACAGGCTGAATGTTTCCTCATAATCAATTCCATATGTTTGTGCATATCCTTTTGCTACCAACCATGCTTTGTACCTGCTTATGCTACCATCAGCATTGTGCTTTACCTTGTAAACCCACTTGCAGCCTATGGGTTTCTTTCCTTGGGTCAATGGAGCCAGCTTCCATGTATCATTTCCATGAAGTGCATCCATCTCCTCATCCATAGCTTTTTCCCAATCTACATTTCCAATTGCATCTTCAAAACAAGAGGGTTCAACATCTTGTATTACCTTTTCCATGTAGGCACAATGACGAGCCATGTAACTATCATATGTCAATTGTTGCACTGAATTTTGCATCCTCCCATATTTTCTTGGTCCTAGGTCACTTCTCCTTGTATCATCTGCATGTGCCTTTCTTACTCCTAGAGTGTTCACAGAGGGCAATCCAAGTTCCTCATCAAGACTATTTTCTGAGCTGCTTGAATCTCCATCAACATCTTCAAAACTATTGATATATTTAGGTAGTGATGTGTGTGAACACTCTAGGCTGCCAGGGGCACTTTTTTCCCTCTTTAGGAGGTTTTTCCCCTAGCTTGTATATACGCCTATTGCCCTAATGGGCTACTTATCTTTGTACATTCGGTACTACAGCTCATATGATGCGTCATGTATTGGTCACAATAGTACTATGGAATATTGTGCAAGGTGTTGAAAAACACCCTATTACACTTGCGAACACAGGTACTGTAAATACAGGTACTGAAGCTAATGCAGATGGTATCGAAGATGGTGATATTTAGGCACATGCATTGATAGCTTTGTCTGTCGAATGTGCCATTATTCCTCACATTTGCTCTTGTTGAATAGCTAAGGATGCTTGGTATACACGTACCACATTGTACCAGGCTAGGAATGAGGCTCGTGTTGCTTACCTCTGAAAACAGTTGGAGAGTGAGCACATGAATGAAGGTGATTCTATGGACAATTTTCTGGCAAAGATCAAGGATAAAATTGATTTCTGCTGATGAAGTCCTTCTTAACAGTTCACTTACGCAGACTGTTCTGAATGGCCTTCTCGACTCATATCAGAGTTTTGCTTCATGTCCGAGGAGCACTAGATTGTGCTTTCTGATTACAGTAGATAAGATTTCGGAGCTACATTTCTGATTAGAAGAATACCCATGAAGGGAAAAAGATAGAAGAATATGTGACTGATACAAGACATCCCACAACCCAAGACTGATAGGTATGAATAACTCAACTAGAGATGATACAAGAGCTCCCACAACCCAGGATTGTAAGTATGAAACAAGATATCTGGGTTACAAGAACTCCCTTCTGGGAGATGAACTAGATACAAGAAATAACTCAACAAGATCTCGTATTATGAGACTACAAGAGGATAAGACTAGATGTCCAGGATACAAGACTAGACAGGACTGGAACAAGGGACAAGGAACAAGACAAGAATACGACCTGGAACTTGGAGAGTACTTACTTGGTGGTCATGTCTCCTTGAGCTCCCAAGACTGGTATTGGCAAGATTGAGAATGAATGTGGGAAACCCCTCCTTATATAGGTTTTCCAAGGGCGGTTACGAATTGATCATGTCATCAATGATGTCATCAATTCGAAGCATGGTCTCTAGATATCAGAATCAAGCAAGAAGACAGTCGATCTTAGGGTTTTGGCACGTTCCACACGCAATGGAAGCATTGGTTTCCACAAATTCCAAACCGATCATGAGATACAGAAGTTACATGGAATATGAGGTTCAAAAGATCTCCTTTATCCATGACATGACCTCCCCCTCAAGCGATGAGTTCCAGAGGAGCGGTCATGATCTCTGGTCTCGGCTTCATTGGATTTTTCTTATGAAATTCTCGAACCTTGATTGGTGCTCTCTAAAGGTCTTCTACAGGTTCCCAAGTACGATCAATGATGTCATATCCTTTCCAATGAATAAGGTACTCCAATCTTCCTCAGGATGTTCTTGAATCTAGGACATGTTCGACTTCAAATTCTTCATGATCATCAATCTCAATAGGTGGTGAAGGACTAGGTCTCTCCCCCCTCAATGGTGAAGTCTGATATGGTTCCAACATGGACACATGGAAAACTAGATGTATTCTCATGGTACTTGGTAGCTGGAGCTTGATGGTGACTGGATTAATCTTGGCCAAGATGGTGAATGGACCAAATCTTTGATGATCTAACTTTGCACAAGGCCTTGAAGTTCGCAAATTGTTTCTGAGTAACCATACTTTATCCCCAATTTGATATGATGGATTTTGAACACGATGTTGATCTGCATAGTACTTATAAT
The DNA here is from genome assembly GCA_020310875.1 of Ceratopteris richardii. Lineage (NCBI taxonomy): Eukaryota > Viridiplantae > Streptophyta > Polypodiopsida > Polypodiales > Pteridaceae > Ceratopteris > Ceratopteris richardii. The sequence goes on from CM035428.1 coordinate 40,827,075, forward strand.
GTTCTTGAGCTTTATGGATATCTTCCTTGAGTTCTTTGTGAATTTTCATGAGGTACTGGGCCTTATCTCTGGCAGTTGGGTTCTTGACATGATTTGATAGTTGTATATCCATCCTTGGATGTTGTGTGTAATTTGCAAAGAAGGGAGTTTGCTTAGTAGATGCATGAACACTATTATTATAAGCAAACTGTGCAAAGGGTAACAACTCAAACCAATCATTTTGGTGATGGTTGATGGTGCAACGTAGATATTGCTCTAGGACTTGATTCACCCATTCTGTTTGTCCATCAATCTGTGGATGATTTGCTGTAGATAGTTTAACTTGAATACCAAGGAGCTTGCAAAGATTGTTCTAGAAGTTGGATATGAATTGTGGACCTCGATCCCTAACAATATCATTAGGCAATCCATGAAGCCTAAAGTTCTGAGGAAAAGCCTAGCAGTGGTTGCACCTATGATTGCCTTGGTAGTTGGAATGAAGTGTGCCAACTTTGTAAATCTATCCACAATAACAAGAATGGCATCATACTTATCTCACTTTGGTAGATATGTGATGAAATTCATAGACAATGAAGCCCATGGCCTTTCTTGAATAGGTAAAGGTTACAAGAGGCCATGTGGTTTATGTCGCAATACCTTAGATCTCTATTGCAAGTGTCACAGGTTCGAATATATTAGTTGAATTCCTTCCACATTTAAGGCTACCAAAAATCCCTTGATATGAGTTCTATTGTTTTATTCACTCCAAAATGTCCTGTTGCAAGGTTGTCATAATGTTGTTGAAGTACTTGGATCCTGGGCTTTCCTGGAGGGACATGCAATAGGTTCTTATAGAGTAGTAATCCATCTTCTTCTTAAAATTTGTTTACCTCTTGGGCTTTTCCTTCTTGATCTTTCTGCTTAACATTACAAAACAATTCATCTTGTGGTAGATTCTCAGGGATCAAATGATTCAAGGCTGAATCTTCATGATGGCTTGAAGAGATAGCTGCTAACTGGAGATGCTCAAGCTTGAGTAGTACACTCTCTTGTTGATCAAAGGCCTCTTCACCCTTCTTTGGTGCAAGGTAAGATCTTCTGGACAGGGCATCAGACTGACATTTTTGACGTCCTAATGATATGCGATGACAAAGTCAAATCTAGATAGAAAGTTACTCCATCGAGATTGTCTTCTATTGAGAATGCGGGTGGTCATAAAATACTCTAGGTTCTTGTGATCTATATACACAGTGACTTTATGAGCTTCTCCTTCTAGATGGTGATGCCAGGTATCAAACACGTCCATTATGGCAAGGAGTTCTTTATCATGAATTTCATAATTAATTTCTGGAGGGGAGAATTTCCTTGAATGATATGCAATTGGATGTAGGTGTCCATCATCTCCATATTGGGAAAGAATGGCCCCTAGGGCAAAGTCTGATGCATCTGTCTCTAGGAAGAAGGGCTTACTGGAATTAGGATGAACTAGAATTGGAGTAGTAGTGAATGCTAATTTCAAGGTTTGAAAGGATTTTTCTGCTTCTTCGGTCCATGAGAATTTGGAGTTCCGTGTAAGCTTGGTAAGAGGTGTCACGATCTTGGAGTAATCTCTAATGAATATCCTATAGAAATTGGCAAACCCCAAGAAACATTGTACATCTCGAACACACAAAGGTGGTTGCCAATCAAGGATTGTCTCAATCTTCTTAGGGTCCATAAAAATTCCTTTATCTGATACAATGTACCCTAAAAATTCCACTTCTATCTTATGGAAAGAGCATTTCTCCAATTTTGCATATAATCCTTTTTCTCTTAGTTTCTCTAGGACTATCTTTACATGACACTCATGATGCTCTAGATTTTTGGAGAATATCAAGATATCGTCAAGGTATATTACAACAAAATCATCTAAATATTCTCAAAAGATATCATTCATCATATGTTGGAAGACAACTGGAGCATTTGAAGGCCAAATGGCATAACTAAATATTCAAAATGGCCATACCTTGTTTGAAATGTTGTCTTCCATTTGTCTCCTTCTCTGATCCTGAAAAGGTTGTAAGTTCCTCGAAGGTCAATCTTTGTGAAGAATTTTGCTTTTCCAAGGCGTTCCAAAAGCTCTGATATGAGTGGTTCAAATAAAATAGGAGCACCTGTCAGAGACTTTGAGTGTTTGATAAACCCCTTTGCTAGATTCTCATCAATGTTCTTGCGTAGTTCTGTAAGTTCCTCTGGGGATAGTCTGTAGATTGGTCGAAAGGGCGGTTGTGCTCCCTCTTGAAGTTATATTGTCATAGGGTTGATGCTCTCGAAGGATATCTGCATTCTTCTTTTCAAAAACATCTTCAAAGCCTTTGTACTGATTGGGTGGTGCATTGGATCATCTTTCTTGGATTCTTGAGATGGTATGGCATAGATCATATATGTCGGTTCCTTCCTTACTGCATGTATGAAGGCTTTGGGTCCGACATATGTTAGGTTCTTTTGGATATCTCGATGGGTGATTTTATTCTTTTCCCAATTAATGTTTGGATTATGCTTCTTTAACCAAGGCATTCCAATGATAACTAGATGTACTGGGCTCGATATTACATTGAAACATATGTGGGATTCATGGTCACCAAGGTGACTCTTAATGGTGTGATTTCCATGGTTATATTCCTAGATTTAAGAGGTCGTCCATCTACTACTTCATGTACTATTGGTTTGTTCTTTTGAAGTATAGGAATTCCATGTTTCTTAACCAATCCTTCATTGATGAAACATGAGGTGGCTCTTGAATCTACTAGGGCTGTAAGGGAAAGGGTCTTCTTGGGCATGATTAACTTGATAGGTGCAAGACATGTTTCTATGGGTGTAGCTAGAATTATGAGACCCTTTCTTATATCATGGTCTGGCTGCACGGTCTCTTTTACAACTGGACTTTGTCATTTCCCTGCTCTACAAGGGTGGCTGCAACTCTGGAGTTTGTTCTCTTGTTCGGACAATTAACTGCAATATGTCCAAGGTTTCCACAATAGAGGCATAACTTGTTAGATCTCCTTCTCTGTTTCCCTTGTGGTGTTAGAGGTTAAAACCTAGTTATATCTGTTTGCATAGGTTCAGGCATAGACTCATCTTTAGGAGTGGGTTGGAAGAGTTTCCACTGGCGAGGTCTTCCTTCTACTTGTTTTTCTTGTTTCCTTTCAAAAAGTCGGTTATCACATTGAATAGCTTGCATGATATATTCATTCAATGTTTTAACCTCTGGCATCGTGAGCAAAAGGTCCTTCACATCATCCCTTAAACCCCAACGAAATTGGCTTATGAAATAATCTTCATGCCAAGTGAGATCACATATCAATTGCCTAAATTCAGATGCATAGGTAGAGGCAGGGCGGTTACCTTGACGTAACTTCCAAAGTTTTGTTTCTGCCACTCGACTTGTGTCTGCATCTCTAAATGTGGCGGTGCGTTCTTGAAGAAGCCCCTCATAGTCCTGAAGTACTTCCATATTCTTCTCCAAGATTGGGGCAAACCATGATAATGCTTGGCCACAAAGCAAGGTTCCAATAAACCCAACCTTGGATTCCTCGTCAGGGTATCTGTCAGGTTGCATACGGATGTACAGTTTAACTTGTTCGAGAAATCCGCGAAACGTCGTGCGATCCCCATCCAATTTTTATGGCATGCAGATCTTGGGTTCCCTCATGAAGGATAAACTAGGCCATTTATTTACTTGCATACTCCCTTGATTTGTCTGAAGACTCCCCATTCGTTCTTGTAATTCTTGAAGGAGTGCACCTACATGCACTCGATGTCCCATCTCAACTTGTGTCTGTTGATGAGTTAGGTCTTTGACTTGTTGTTGGAGACTCTACAGTGATGCTACAATCTATTCATAAGCGTTCTCCATGATGATTGGTCTTGGATAGAAGCTACTCTTGGCAAAATGTCAGGGGAGCACTCTTACTTGGCGGTCATGACTCCTTGAGCTCCTAAGATTGGTATTGGCAAGACTGATAATGAATGTGGCCAACCCCTCCTTATATAGGTTTTCCAAGGGCGGTTCAAGAGCGGTTACAAATTGATGATGTCATCGATGATATCATCAATTCAAAGCATGGTCTCTGGATGTCAGAATCAAGCAAGAAGACAGTCGATCTTAGGGTTCTGGCACGTTTCGGACGCAATGGAAGCATTGGTTTCCAGAAATTCTGAACCAATCATGAGATACAAAAGTTACATGGAATATGAGGTTCAAAAGATCTCCTTTGTCCATGACACTTCAACTCTTCATTTGATGATGAAAGGCAATCCAAATGCCTTAACATCTGAAGAGTTAGTTGCTGTTTTGTTGCAAGAAGACCAGTCTAGGCAGAATAGGTCTATTATGCATGTTGCAGATCAAGCTTTCGTGACTAGTCAGAAGGACAAAGGTAAATGGAGCTCTTCTACAAGTAAGCAAAAATCTGCAAATGCTGCACATTCGAAGAAGGAAGACAAAGACGAGAAGAAATTAGATAAGCAGAAATTGTTTTGCAAATACAGTAAAGCAAATGATCATGTTACTAAGAGCTATCCAAAGCTAGCTGCTAAAGAGGCAAAGAAGAAGGAGGCTAGAATGGTTGCTATAGAGGCCACCACACCCAAAATAGAGTCTATTAATCTAGTGCAGAATGAAGAATGGGTGTTTACTACTGTTTGCAGTTTTGACCCATCTTCTCATGAGCAGTGTATGTCTACAGTAGACTCAGATGTTTGGTACTTTGATAGCGGGGAAACCAAACATATTACTTTGCAGTGCAGTTTCTTCACTTCACTCAAGCCTGCCCCTATAAGGAATACTGTCACATGCATCAACAACTCCTCATCCGCTCATGGGAGTTGGTAAGATCATTCTGACTATTACTGATGGTAGTTCTTTCACTTTTTCAGATGCTTTATTTGTGCCACGGATCAAGAATAACTTGTTATCAGTTTCGGCTTTATCCAAGATTGGTTTGATTGTAAAATTTGTTAATGATAGGTGTATAGTTCATGATATGTCAAATGGCGACGTGATTATTGCTTCTAGCATTTTATGTCGTGGGCTGTATAAGCTCATAGACTATGAAAGATATCTGAATGATTGAGCATGTGTAGTGCATAATTCTCAAGCTATGTCAGATGCAAAGCTTTGGCATGCACACTTTGGTCATCTGAATTTTGCTAGTTTGCTACGCCTATAGAAATCTGAAATGGTGTCCACTTTGCCCAAACTTGAGGCACCCAGTAAACATGTATGTGAAGGCTATATTTTGGGCAAAATGCAATGTTCCTCCTTTCCAAAAGTTTAGCTCAAGCTACTCCAAAATTGCAGCTTGTTCATAGTGATGTATGTGGTCCTATGCAGACACCCTATTTTGGAAATTATCTTTACTTTGTGACTTTCATTGATGATTTTTATAGGCATGCATGGATATATCCATTGAAAGCAAAGTCCAAAGTGTTTATGTGCTTCAAAAAATTTCTATTTTTGGCTAAAAATCTGCCAACATGTAAAATGGGAACCCTCCATTCTGATCGAGGGGGGAATATATGTCTTCTAACTTTAATGCATTTCTGGCTGAACATGGGATAAAACATCAGTGTATAGTGCCGTATACACCTCAACAGAATGGAGTTGCTAAACTAAAGAACATGTCACTCATGGAGATGGCAAGGTGTATGGTCAAGAGTCATGCTTTACCACATAGTTTCTAGCTTGAGGTTGGTATGTGTGTAGCATATGTACTGAACAGGTGTCCCACTAAAGCGCTGTAGTCTATCACTCCATATGAGGCTTTGCATGGTTGCAAGCCATATGTTGCTCATTTGCGTGTTTTTGGTTTTGTTTGGCATATGCATTAGTGCCTGAACAATATCGTAGAAAATCGGATGATAAAGTAGTAAAATGTATTTTTGTTGGGTACAGTTCTGAAAGTAAAGGCTATCGTTTGTGTCATCCACAAACTAAACATTCTGGTTAGCCGACTCTCATAGTGCCTTTTTTGCATCATATTGCTATGTTATGGTTGCATCTAGTCTCTATGATGAGATTGAACCTGTTTCATTTGATGAAGCACAAAATTTTGAACATTGGATTGCTCCAATGCAATTTGAATATGATCCTATCATGAAAAATGATACCTGGTCTTTATGTGACTTGCCTCCTGGCAAGAAGGCCATTGGCACTAAGTGGGTATGCAAGCTAAAGCACAAACATGATGGAATAGTTGACAGGCATAAGGCTACGCTTGTTGCAAAGGGTTATGCATAGGAAAGAGGCATTGATTTTCATGAAACCTTTGCACCTACTTTCCGAATGACTATTCGTAGCATTTGTGCACTTGCAACTCATCATGGTTGGAATGTACATCAGTTGGACATTAAAACAACATTTCTAAATGGTGACTTGCATGAAGAGGTGTATGTTTTTCAGCCCCGTGGCTTTGTGCAGAAAGGGCATGAAAACCAGGTGTGCAGGTTAAAGAAGGCATTATATGGTCTAAAGCAAGCACCATGTGCTTGGTATGAAAAGATACATGCCTATCTGATTGCACATGGTTTTGAGAACAGTCCAACTGAAAGCACCTTATATGTTAAGCGTGCTAATGATGTGCTTCTGATCATTGTGGTGTATGTTGATGACATCCTGCTCACTGGTCCTCATGAGAAGCATATTGCTAATTTCAATGCTGATTTACATGCCTCATTTGAGATGTTTGATTTGGGGCATTTGCATCATTATTTGGGCATTCAGTTTATGCAAGTTGATGGTGGAATGGCTTTGTGTCAAACAAAATATATTGACACATTATTGCAACATTTTGGCCTTGATGACTGTAAGCCTATCGCCACTTCTATGGAGACAGGTGTACGATTGAGTCTTCATGATGCTGGAGATGCATTTGATGTTGTTCTCTATCAACAAGCTATCGGATGCTTGATTTACTTATGCATTACTAGGACATATATTCAGTTTGTTGTCTCACAGATGAGCAGGTTTATGCATTGCCCAGGTGTTAAGCATTAGGAGGCGATTAAGCACATCTTTTGCTACTTGAGTGGTATGCGGCTATGTGGGTTGTTTTATCCCAAGGGAAGATCACTACCTTCAAATTTGCATGCTTTTTCTGATAGTGATTGGGCTGGTTGCTATGACACTCGTGTGTCCACTAGTGGTTTTTGCTTCATGCTTGGTAGCTCATGCATATCTTGGTTGAGCAAGAAGCAGCCATTGTGGCCACTTCCAGTTGTGAGGCTAAGTATAAGGCAACTTTCACAGAGACTGTTGAGTGTGTGTGGCTCACACACCTTATGGCTGATTTGGGTGTTGGTCAGTCTTCTGCCACCACCATCTTCACTGACAGTCAGAGTGCATTTGTAGTTGCAAGGAACCCTGTGTTCCATGCTCACACTAAGCACATTGAGGTGCATTATCATTATGTCAGGGAGAGGTTCTCTACTAGAGAGATCAACTTGGCATATGTGCCCACACAAGAGAACATTGCAGACCTTTTTATGAAGGCTCTACTTAGGGAGAAGTTTGAAGCTTTCTACAAAGCTTTGGGTTTACTTCCTTTTGTGGATTGATTCCACATAGTTTGGCACTTCCTTATACATGAGCGCCAGCTCCTTGTTCACCACTTCACTCCCAGGGGGGATTTGTTGATATATTTAGGTAGTGATGTGTGTGAACATTCTAGGATCATCAGGGCACTTTTTTCCCTCTTTAGGAGGTTTTTTTCCCCCAGCTTGTATATATGCATATTGCCCTAACGAGCTACTTATCTTTGTACATTCTAGTGGTAATACATTCAGTATTGTGTGTTGTGATCCAAGCTTCTTCTTCCTCCTTGTGCTGTTCGCTTGCTTCCACATACGTCTAACTCCAACAAAAACCTGCACATGTTTTACTAATACCAAAAAGCTTTTCTTTACCTTTCTTGGATGTATTTGAGGAATTTGCTGGACTGAAATTTCCATGCAATCTTCCACTCCATGGATTTGAGTTGGAAACTATTGTTTTTGATGCATCCGGTGCACTCAAGACTTGAGATTTTGCACTCAATTTTCAGCATTTTCTTTCTTATTTGATCCAAGATTAAGCCCATCTTTGGCATCTACATAAAAGCTTGACATTTCATCAAATACCACATCTCTGCTCACCTTCACCTATCGTGTAAGTGGGTTATAACATTTATATCCCTTTTGTTCAAGGGAGTATCCAATGATGATACATTTTTCTGCTTTTGGATCAAGCTTCGTCCTCAACTCATCTGGAACATGTACATATGCAATAAAGCCAAATACTTTCATAAGTGATAAGTTTGGCTTTTTACCTGTAAACTTCTCTTCAAGTATAACTTGACGTACATCAGCAGTCGGAGTTATGTTCATGATATATACAGCAGTATGCACAACTTCTTCCCAATAACAATGAGGCATATTCTTCTCAGCCATCAATGCTCTTGCTATTTCTGCAATATGTCTATTTTTTCATTTAGCAACACCATTCTGTTGTGGTGTGTACCTGCATGAAAACAAACATCAAATTCCATGACTTTTAAGAAATTTGTTGAACTCATTTGACATGTATTCATCTCCTCCATCAGATATTAATGTCGGAATATACTTCCCTGTCTGCTTTTCCACCATAGCTTAAAAATTTTGGAAGTGAGTGAACACCTCACTCTTCTCTTTCATGAAATATAACCATACTTTTGGTGTATGGTCATCAATGAAAGTAACATAAACCTACAACCACCCATAGATGTGGTCTTTGCAAGACCCCAGACATCTGTATGTACTATTTCTAGCACATTCTCACTAACATGCTTGTCATGTGGAAATGATGCTCTTGACTGTTTACCAAATTGACATGTTGCACATACCTTTTGCATTTCTGCAACCTTGAAATTTGGTAGTCCATTGACAATCTCCTTTGACTGCATCAATTTCAGCCTTTGCAGATTTGCATGTCCAATTCGTTTGTGCCAGATCTCTATATTAGCAATAACTCCTACACTATTTGCAAACATGGCTGCATTCATCTCAATAATTTTCACATTTAAGGTGAACATCCTACCAACTTTGTTTCCTTTGGCAATCAATCTTCCATCCTGTTTGTACTCTTCTACATATAACCCATCGGCATTGAACCTGACTTGTAATCCTTGGTCAACCATTTGTCCAACAAAAACTAGATTCTTTTTTATATTTGGAACATGCAACACATCAACAAGATGTTTTACCTTTCCATCCTCCATAGATAGTGCTATGTTTCCTGTATGCTCGATAGGGTGTGATGTGTCATCACCTATTTCAAAATATCCAAGAACTTGCAATTTTTGCAAAGTACTAAACCATTCCACAAGACCGGTCATGTGATTTGAAGCACCTGAATCAACATACCAGACATTATTATTCAATTTTTAAACACAAGTAGGCATCGTATTCATCATGTGATGTTGAACCATGAACATGTTCTCAAAACATTTGCACTTGTGGTTGCATAGTTGTTTTGCTGCCTTCTGTTATTTTGATTCTTTAACCTGCAATCACATTTAAAGTGCCCAAGTTGACCACAATGCCAACATCCTTTACTATCATTACCTGAATCATTTCTTTGGAAATTTTTGCGACCTCTTTGGCTCCCCTTGCCTTGAAATTGTCCTCTTCCTCCTGCATGATTCTGTTGTTGACCTTGGTCTTGGTTATTGTGTCCTCTCCTGCTTTCGAAGCCTCTGCCTCTGCCTCTTCGTCTTCAAGAATAGAATACCTGCTCAAAACTGGGTTTTCCTTAGGAGTTTGAATCCTCATCAAATTGCTTTTCTTCAATAATCAGCATAGATACCAAATCAGCAAAATTAAAAATATTTTCCCTGGTCTGTATAGAAGTTCTGAACTGCTTATATGCAGCTCCTAAACCACGAAGGCACACTTCCATCTTATCATCATCATCTACATTCATGCCAATAGATGCAAGTGACTCACAAATGCTTTTGATTTTCAGAGTGTAGTCACTTACTGACATGCCCTTTTTCTCCAGTGTATGCAGCTCATTCTTGAGTTGCAATTTCCGTGCCTTTGTATTGGTCTCATACAATGTGACCAAACTGTTCCAAGCCTCTTTCAGAGTCTTGGCATCTTGTATATGCCCAATCATGCTATCTTGTATGTTAACAGATAACCAGTACATTACCTTTCTTGCTCCTTAATTCTAGTCTTCATATGCTCTTAACTAGTATGCAGCCCGATTCCTCTCTGGTAACTACATATCATTTTTGTTCTCTCCTTCGATGTACTTCTAGTAGCCTTTTCCCATTAGGAAATTCATCATCCTGAATCTCCAAGCATGGAAGTTATTCTTGTCCACTTATCACTCATAAGCTTACTCATTCCATCTGCGTTTGCCATTTCTGCATCTATTCACAACACTACAAAACACTACAAGAAGCACTTTCGCTTGAACACTATCGCACTATGACGTGACAACTCAATCTAAAAAAAACACAGTTTTCATGTATCAACGATACATGGAATTGCTTGAAATTCAGGATATGGAATATATGAGTGTTGCCGAACACGATAAGTTATAGTTTTGCAAAATGACTTAGTTTTCTATGGGCCCCACCTTGCAGGCTCAAAACGGAGGTTGAGATGGCAATTTTCATAGCAATCTGAGGTCGTTTGTGAATCGCACTTTCTCCACACCTTCTCACGTACTCTTCACTGCCGGCCTTCTCCATAAGCTCTCTACAGCCACACTGGCTCTGATACCATGTCACGAGGAAGGAGATAAGGAAGAGAGCTCACACACACAATCTCACAATCAAGGAGAAGCACACACACAGATTGAGGTAAGGAAGAATGATCTTCTTCTTCTTCTATTACATAAAAGGAATGTACAAGAATGACCTAAAAACAAGATGCAACAAGTCCAATATATAAAGACCAGTACATAAGGAAAAACCTAATGTCCGTGAATGAGTGAGCTAGCAAGAAACAAATGTGTCATCACTCTTGGTAGATAAATCTAATAAAGCTCAATGAAGTGCCTCTGACATATACTGGCTTGACCACTATACATGTCAGAGAAATGAAAAAGTGATACGTGTTATCCTGGATCATCATATGTTGAGCTTGATATCTCAACATGTAAAGTATGGCTTCTGAGGAGTTTCATGGATAGATGCTTCAAAATCAAGGGTCCATCTATCGGATGCAGATTCCATGGAGGATAATTAAGACACATTCGAATTTTCCAATCCCAAAATTTCTATTTCATCTAGAATTGAACTTATAGTATGGGATTGCTCGAGGATGCTATCAAACTAAATTTGAAATTCAAATTATAGATCAAAATCATCTTAAAGACATTGACACCAACCTTTAATTGTATTTTGAAGATTGGATTCTATTGGGAATTCATCTCCTTACTTTGGGAAGGAATGATATAAGATTGGCACGATTTAGTAGCTTCCCTCATCCAGAAGGCTTGGCATGGAAATATGGTAGTCCAATGAGGAAGTGCCTCAGACATATAGAGAAGTGATTTTTCATACAAAAATTAATAGAAAATGATGTAAAAATTGGAAAAAAGTGGAAGGTTTACCAAGTTACAAAGTTTATGGCCATCCATATCGAATCTAAGAATTTTGTCCTCTTCTAGAAGATTCTTCATTCATGAATATGGACTAAAAATAAAGCTTCAAGGATAAACATTGTCCCTCCTTCTTGAGAGAGGTGCTTTAGGAAAAAAGAAGAATTAGGTCATTGTTTTCAATCTAGCCACAAAAGCTCACTATTTTGGAGAAGGTATAGAAGTCCTTCACTTCAACAAAAAGATCACATGGTGACATGTTCTCCTCGAAAAAAGTGGAAGATTGCTTGATAATCTTATAGAATGCGATAGCCTTTTGGAAGACTTGACAAAATAGAAACACCATCATGTGTGGCCATAATCCTCTTGATCCTTCTTTGGATGCATCACCAACCCTTTTGAACGTAAGGATCAAGCAACACAAAAGATCCCCCCATCATGTGATCATGTGATTTTGTAATTGGGAATAATGAGATAACATGTTCATATGAACAGAAATTAACTTTGCTATACCGATAAACATTTTAGACCCGCAACTTAAAACCCACAACATATCTATGTGATGTTAACCCCTAAAAAGTAATAGATAAAAAAGTTTTCCCTGGTGTATGAATTATTCTATCAATCTTTCAAAACTATGAATTGTTTTGCCAATATTTCAAACCTAACGAAAGAGTAGGTAGACAATAAACTTAAAAAAGAAGTGAGGTAGAAGGGGACATGAAAGGAATGAGTATACATCATTCATGAATGGTTATCCTTGTGTTGGTAACTTTGGAAACCCTCCTAAAGAATGGTACATCAAAAAATATCTTTTTCTTTTAGGCAAAAGAATATTCAATTGTAAGAAACCCCCGCATTTTAGACATCATAAAATATTTTTCCTTGAGAATAACAAGATTAAAAGCAAGTGGGATCCACATGAGAGATATGAAAGGATTATCAAACTTTTTTGTAAAGTCCTCTAATAATCCATAGGCAACCTCTCTTTTGTGGGATTCTTAGAGTCCCATGGGTACTAGGCTGGTTCTCTTGTATGGTTGTTTTTGTATGGTTGTTTTTTTTGTTAATTAACACTAGTGTTGTACTTGGACACTTTAGTGTCCTGAAAAAGAGACAATGTTTGATGAATTTTTTAGATTACTAGAAGGAACCATTTATCAATCTAACTATGCAACATGTTGGCATAAGGGTTGAATACTTTTAGAAAAATAGTGTTTTTATTAAAGGATATAAAAATTAATATTTATTCACTAATTTTATGATGCTAATTTCAATACTCGCGCATAAATTACAACGATGTAAGTTAGTGGATATTTTTTATTAAAATCATGATCTCATAATTTTCATTGGTCTAAATGTAACAAAATATTTTATTTTATGTATGTCAAGATGTTTCTATCCATAATTAGAGACTTGTAATGAAGTTTACTAGGTTTATGGCATAAAATGAATCTCATTTGTGATATGACAGTCTTATCATCTATGAATTATTTTGCAAAGTGATGGTATGAACATGCACCATTTTTTAGTATCAAAATACTATTTGATATTATTACAACTAGAAATAGTTTTTTGACAACC
>CM035428.1:40847745-40855245 GCA_020310875.1 Ceratopteris richardii
ATAGTACAATGCAAATATTGTCCCCATATTTTGGATGGGGGAACAAATAGAATAAGACCCCACATTCTTGGGCTTAAAGGCTATTGTGTGGGCAAGTGTCAAAATGCACCTAAAGATGTGAGGAAGTCATGCAAGAAGTTGCATGGGAAAATGTCTAGTAGTGGGAACATTATGGATTTGCAATCCCAAAGTGAGTCAATTGGTCTTGAACATGTGGTGAGTGGAGATGCATCACAATGTGTTGAGCAAGGACTTGGAGAGTCCTCTTGTGCACATGTAAGCAAAAAATCCAAGGCTTCAAAGGGACCATCGGAGGAAGCTTGGAACGTCCAATCTAAATATGAAGCAGATAAGGCTCTTCACCGCTTTTTCTTTGCAGAGGACATTCCTTCCGGAAGATGAGAAGTCCATACTTCATTGATATGTTCCAAGCTGATGGGAGGGAAGGGCAATCTTATAAACCCCCGTCATACCAACAATTGAGAGCAAAGAGTTGCACTTAGAAGCAAGGACCATAGAAGGTGATTTGTTACAAATTTGTGACAAATGGAAAACTTTTGGATGTAGCATTTTGTGCGATGGTTGGTCTGACACTAGAAATAGACTAATCATCAATATAATGCTATCATGCATTTATGGTACAATGTTTTTGAAATCATTAGATACCTCTTGTGAGATAAAATGAGGAGAGTTCATTTTCGAAATCTTCAAAGATGCCATTATGGATGTTGGAGCAGAGAATGTAGTCCAAGTTGTGATGGACAATGCATCCAATTGCATAAGGGCTGGTTACTTAGTGGAAGAACAATGGCTTCATATTTTTTTTTGAGTTGATTCACTTATCATTGCTTGGATCTTCTATTTGAAAGCATTGGAAAACTTGCATGGGTGAAACTAGTCTTGGAGAATACAACAAAGATTGTTACATTTATCACCATGAAACCAAGTGTGCTTGCATTGTTTAGAAAATTCCGCAAAAAGGATGTGGTGAAGCTCGCTCCTACCAGATTTGCATATGCATTCATAATGCTTTCTAATTTGCTTGATGAGCGTGTATACAATGGGTTACAATCTTTGGTGGTATGACCAGAATACATGAGGAAAAGAGTTGCAAAAACTCGAAAGGAAGAAGTGATAGGGTTGAGGTGTGGTGCCGGAGGGGTAGAGGATGCGTGTGTGTGCTTCAAGAGAGAAAGCGATAGGAAGAAATGGTGGTGCAGCTGATCGAAAGGAGAGAGAGAGGTTCGATCAGTTTTTGGAGGCTTCTCTTGGAAGTAAGAGAGCCAAAAGTGTTATTATGTTATGTCATAAAGAACCCTATTAGGGTTGGTCAAGTTCACATTGAACTTGGGCCCAAAAATAAAGAATAAGTGACTTTAGCCTTTATAAATAGATCTATACACATGTATATACTATAAAGGGGTCATTTAGGGCTTTACCCAACAACCTCCCACTTAAAAGGCATAAATGACGCCTTTAAGCTAAGTGACTCCCACCATCTGTATACATAACTGATGTTGTCCCTTGGGTAAGCACTTAGTGAGAACATCTGCAGGGTTCTTCGATGTATGGACCTTAACCAATGTGATAAGGCCATCCTCAAGCACCTCTTGAATGAAGTGATATCGCACATCAATATGTTTTGTGCGTGTATGGAACATGGCATTCTTTGCCAAACATATGGAAGTATGGCTATCACAACCAAGCATAGGTGCTCTGTCAGGCAAACCAAACTCACTGCAAAGACGTGCTAACCATATTGCTTCCTTGGAAGCCTCATTTCAACCTCAGTAGTAGACAAAGCAACAACTCTTTTGCAATCTGCTGCACCATGATACAACACCACCTGCAAGAGTGAGAACATAGTCACTTGTGGATTTCCGTGTATCCACATCACCTCCCATGTCGGAATCACAGAATCCCTTCAGCTCCAATGGGCCCTTTCCATAACTTAGGCATTTGTTTCTAGTTCATTTCGAATATCTCAAGATAGATTTGACTGCCTCCCAATGAGCTCTATCAGGATTAGCCATGAATCTGCACAACTCCCACCGCATGAGCAATGTCTGGCCTAGTAGCAACCATAGCATACATAAGTGAACCACAAGCTGATGCATATGGAACACTCTTCATGTAGTTGGCTGCATCATCATCTTTGGGACAATCATCCTTGGAGAGCTTAACATGTGGCTGCAATGGCACTCCAAGAGGCTTAGCATCAGCCACATTAAATCTGTCCAGCACTTTTTCAATGTACTTTTCTTGGGATACATGCAAAGTATGCTGCTGCCTATCCCTTTTTATACGCATACCAAGAATATGCTCAGCTTCCCCAAGGTCTTTCAATGAGAATGCAGAGTTCAGCTGCTGTTTTGGAGCATTCAGTGTGCTCTTTTTCTTCCCAGCCAGCAGCATATCATCTACATAAAGTACAAGAATGATTGGGCTTCCATCTTCATCCCTTTTGGTGTACAAACAGTGATCTGCATGGCTTCTTTTAAACCCATGTTTGAGCATAAATGCATCAAACTTCTTATACCATTGTCTGGGGGCTGTTTCAGCCCATATAAGCTCCTTTTCAGTTTGCATACCAGATGCTCTTTTCCAGGAATGGCATATCCTTCTGGCTGTTTCATGTACAGCTCTTCATCTAAATCACCATGCAAAAAAGCTGTTTTAACATCCATTTGGAATAATTCCAAATCCAAGGCATCTGTGAGAGCAAACAACACACGTAAAGTGGTCATTTTCACCACTGGAGAGAACACTTCTTGGAAATCAATGCCCTCTTTTTGGGCATATCCCTTAGCAACCAGCCTTGCCTTATACTTGGGTTTGCCATCAACAGTTTTGATTTTGTACACCCACTTGTTGGGAATGGCCTTCCTTCCTTTGGGTAACTCAACCAAATCCGAAGTATCATTTGCATGCAAGGCCTTTATCTCTTCCTGCATGTTGGAATTTGGGGCCCCAGGATCGTTCCAATACTAAAACCTTTTGAGCATACACACTTAATTAATTAAAATGATAAGTGAGAGATAGAAAGAAAGAGATCTTGAGACAAGGATAGGGAAAGTAAGCTGGATGCTTACTCACTAAAAAATAGATGTCCAAATTACAACATGGGAGTATTACTCAACCATATGATGTGCACTCACTAATGGAAGAATAGCCAAGAAGATGATGATACAAAATTCAGATTATATTGTTATAATATGAGTGTATGTGAAGCAAATGAGCAACGAAGCGAACCTAATTCTCACAAAATAGTGCAACAAATCTGAAAATCAGCAAACCCTAATTCTGAAATTAGGGTACAGAAACCCTAAAACAGAATATAAGGCTAACTTAGAAAAGATAGCTGCCTCCACCTTGTAGAAGACTTCTTGCTCCAAGAGAGTAGCCTCTCCTTCACCAAATCTTCACCTCCAAAGCTTCGAACTCCAAGCGCTGGCTTGTGAATTGTGTCCAAGAGTGTGTCTTATGCTCCTTATATAGTATTGTAGCCTCCCAATAAAGCTCCATCGTAGTCATAAAAGCCTTCATCGCAAAAAATAGCGATTGGTTTTTGCTTTTTGCTTAAAATAAGCGATCGATTTTAATTTAGCTTTATTTTTGAATTGGATCGCTAAAACTACTTGCTTTTGGACAAATTTATCATATGACCTAGCTAATTTAAAGTCTGGACCTTATGAACTGCTTTTCCTCTATTTTGGGCTAAATTAGGGTTTGTATTATCTCCCTGTTATGACCTCTGATGAAGAAATGAAGCATATCACTAGATAGCTCTCACCAAGCTCTATCTATCTAGCCTAAAAACGTTTTACCCAAATTGTACAAAAAATGCTAAGTCCAAAATGTAGAATTGATGGAATGTGGACCATATGTACATTGACTTCAAACACTGCATGGCTAACTCCCACTTCTTCTTGTGCTCACATAGCTTTGCCTCTTTATAGGTAAGAGGCTCACCCTCTTCTGATAACATAATGTAATGTATGGAGGGATCATATCTATTCATGGGCCTCCTAGGACGTGTAGATCTCCTTACCCAATGATCTACATTATCAAGCAATGGATCTACATCAGGAGGTACATCAACTTCTTCATTGTTAATGGGCTGCTGTACATCATTTCCAGCCCTGTTTTCAGCATGAATAGGTGGCTGCATATGCCCTTCAGGAGCCTCATCTTGCTTTCCATTATCTTCTGGCTCAAAAACCACTGGATCATCAATATTTTCAGTCCTTTGTGGTGGTTCCTGAGGGTCAAAATTGGGCCTAACAGGTGGCTGGTCATGCTGAAATCTGACCCTTTTATGGTCATCTCTTGAGGCACAATTGTTTTGAAGCAGCCTCGCCTCATTAAAAACAACATCCCCGCTGCGTATAACTTTCTTGAGCTGAGGTATCCGAATTCTGTAGCCCATCTCACCTTCTTCACCATATCCCATAAAGAGGCCTTTCATGGACTTAGCATCAAGTTTGTTTCTCAGCACCGGCCTTATATGCACAAAAGCTTTGCAACCTAAGACACGTAAGTGATCATATGAAGCAGGTTTGCCAGACCAAACCTCTTCAGGGATGTCACCTTTCAAAGACATGTGAGGGGATCTATTGCATATATGTACTGCAGTTTTGAGTGCCTCTCCCCAAAATCCATGAGGGAGATTAGTTGTGGACAACATGCATCTCACCCTCTCACAAAGTGTCCTATTATAACGTTCATCCACACCATTAGAAGAGGGGCTGTATGGAACAATAAGCTCCCTCTTAATGCCCTAATTTTCACAAAATTTCTTAAATTCAGCACTTGTGTACTCACCCCCATTATATGTACGTAGGCATTTCAGCTTTTTACCTGTTTGGGTGTTCACAAATGCATGAAAACACTTAAACGCAGCAAATGCTTCATCCTTAGACTTAAGCAATTGAACCCAAATTTTTTTAGAGAAATCATCAACAAAAGAAATGAAATACAAAGCACCCCCCATAGATTTGGTAGGCATGCTACATACATCAGAATGAACAAGATCAAGTACACAAGACTTACGAGACACACCGGAGTAAAAGGAACGTTTCACTTGCTTTCCATATTGACATTCATTATAAAAATCAAGCTTTGTGCCTTTAGCATCAAGCTTCTTTAAGTTACAAAATCTAGTGAGACCCTTTTGGCTCACATGGCCAAGTCTTTTATGCCACAACTCCATATGGGAGTGAACTTCAGCCAAAGCAATAAACTTCCCTGATAAGGCTTTTCCATGCAAGCAATAGAGAGTTCCCTTCTTTGTGCCTTTCACAATCAGCCTTGACTCCTTTGTTATTTTCCATGATCCTCTCTCAAAGAGAATGCTATAACCATGCATTTCCATTTGACCCACAAAAAGCAAGCTTTTCTTGATCCTGGAACATAACGCACATTATGCAAGACCAGCTCATCAGTGCCATTTGTAGAGAAATGCACTGTGCCAATACCCTCAATGGAACATGCATGATTGTTTCCAAGGTATATATGGCCATGGCTGCCTGCAGTAAAAGTAGAAAAACACTCCTTGATAGGAATCACATGAAAAGAAGCACTAGAGTCAAAAATCCATATCTGGGCCAATGCATCATTAATGGTCTGCAAAGCAGCAATAAGATCACTTTTGGTGATCGACATGTCCTGTGAATGAACATTTAGAGAGGAATCAAATGCATAGGTATCACCGGCTGATAAAGTAGTGCATAAAATATCTTCAGCATGTGACAACTCTTCTATGACTACATTAGAGACCACATTGGCCTTCTCCTTGTCCTTTTGGCTGTCCTGTGCATCAGTCTTGTCTTCTTTCTTCTCCTTCTTCTTATCTCCAACATTCTTCTTTCTTTCAAGCTGTGCCTTGCAATAGAGGCAGTCAGTTTTCTTGTAATAGAGGAAGTCAGTTTTCTTGTGGCCTTTCCTGCCACACTGATAGCATGTCACATCATTGCTTTTACCCTTGCTCCTATTACCCCTTTCCCTGCTTCTACTCTTGTTCCTTTGTGCATTATTACTCCTCTTATCTGTTCTGCCTCTAACCATGTTGGCTGAGCTACCACCTTCACCACCTTCTTTTCTCTTGATCTCTTCATTAAGTATAGAACCCCTAACACCATCAAAGGTCAGGTTGGGGTTATTGGACAATGAGACTACCAATGTCTCCCAAGAGTCGGGCAATGTCATAAGCAAGAAAATGGCTTTAAGCTTGTCATCAAAAGGAGCCATACCTGAGTCCTGCAACTGTGACAAAGTACCTGTAAAGAGAGATAAGTGTTAAGTTGCACTCTTGGACTCATCTAGTTGCATGCAAACAAGCTTCCGCATCAAATGCACTTGGTTAACAGGCGTAGTGTTTTCATAAGTTGCTTTCAGCTTTGCCCATATTTTTGAAGTAGAGGTCAAACCTTTGAGATTTACCAAGATCTCATATGAGACAGCCATCTTGATATATGTAACAGCCTTCTTGTTCAAGATCAGCCATGCATCTTATTACATGTC
This sequence comes from Ceratopteris richardii, assembly GCA_020310875.1. Lineage (NCBI taxonomy): Eukaryota > Viridiplantae > Streptophyta > Polypodiopsida > Polypodiales > Pteridaceae > Ceratopteris > Ceratopteris richardii. The sequence continues at coordinate 40,854,268 of CM035428.1, forward strand.
CTTTGGTCTTTCCGCCTCCGATGCCCTGTCACAATCCTTCAGAAAGAGAATACCTTGCATTCTCTCTTTCCACAAGTCGAAACTTGTTCCCTCAAATCATCGAATCTCAAATAGATTCTTCACATCTGAGGAAGATGACACCATAATTGCACAATGAAGAGATTAGTGCGCTGAAATTTGGAAAAGATCCACCAAAAATCAGGGTACCATCTCTAAAAGTGGTGCACGATGGCTTCAAATTGTTGTGGGAGCAAAATGGAGCAAATACAGGCCAGTTGGAACACAAAATTAAAATCTGCAATTTTTTGAAATTACAAACAAAAAATTCCAGCAAGCTAATTTGTTATTGAAATCAACAAATTTGGCTTCCTTTGACCTCAATGTGCATACATAAGGCTGTAAGGAAGCCGTTAGAATTAAAGAAGAGCAAAAGCCCCAAATTTTGCTTTAGAAATTTCTGAAATTCTCAGAAAAATGCCACAAATTGCTGTACATAAGCAATTTCTTTTGCCACAATTCAATACATAAGGTGCTAGACCTGTGTATTGCTGCAATGACCTGTGAAACACCTGTTTAGATTTGCAAAACACTTGAAAACAGCGTGTTATGGGTTGTTGAGATGCCCAAAGTGATCCTCTTGACCTCGGAGCAACTTTCTTCACGATGAAATCGAAGATTATCGTTAAAAGTGGGGTTTCTTTGCTGTACAGCACCTGCGCAGCAGCTCTGAAACTTTAAATCAGCTTTGATACAAGTTGATAGGGTTGAGATGTGGTGCGGGAGGGGTAGAGAACGCGTGTGTGCCTCAAGAGGGAAGGTGATAGGCAGAAATGGTGGCGTAGATGATAGAAAGGAGAGAGGTTCGATTAGTTTTTGGAGGCTTCTCTTGGAAGTAAGAGAGCCAAAAGTGTTATTATGTTATGTTATAAAGAACCCTTTTAGGGTTGGCCAAGTTCACATTGAACTTGGGCTCAAAAA